>CM037852.1:112343872-112577764 GCA_021234595.1 Delia radicum
TCTATAGAACGTTAGATAGAACGATGTTTAAAGATGATTTCATGGAAATGTTGACCGCGACTACGCCTCAAATGGTTCATACGCTGTGTCCAATTTTGACATACTCTCTCCAACATATCGTCCTTTTTTCTCACGAATAAATTCTTCAATATTGGCTTCTAGTGTCGTCAACCATTGCGGGCTTGTCCCTATAGACATGAGCTTTTACATAGCCCCACAAAAAAAAAATGGTAAAGGCGTTAAATCGCACGACTGTTCAACGAATTTACCTCTCAATTGGGCCATTGTCTCGCATGTTGTGTGGCATGCGGCACCGTCATGTCGAAACCACATGTCACCAAGTCCAGCTCTTCCATTTGGGGCACAAAAAAAATTGTTATCAGCGCACGGTAGCGCTTGCCATTCACGTCTTTGAAAAAGTACGGTCCAATGATGCAACCGGCCCATAATCCACACCAAACAGTACATTTTTCGGAATGCATTGTCAGTTCTTGCAATACTTCTGGCTGTTCTGCACACCAAATACCGCAATTTTGCTTGTTAACGTATCCATTCAACCAGAAATGAGCTTTGTCGCTAAACACAATTTTCCGATAAAAAAAATTGTATCTTCGTCCAATTTTGCCAGCGCCCATTCACCAAAACTTAGCCGCTGTGGTAAGTCGTTAATTTTTGCATGAGCTGTATTTTAAAATCCAAATCCTCCCGCAAAATTTTCCACGTAGTGGAGAAACAGATGCCCAATTGCTGCGAACGACGCCGAATCGATAATTCACGGTCATCAACAACACTGGCGGATACAGCTGCGATATTTGCATCTGTCCGCACTCTATGTATGCGCGTTGGTAGTTTAATGTACAAGAATGTAAATTTGGTGCAAAATTTAGTCACAAGATTCCGAATAGACGCCTCAGAACGTCGCCCAAACTGAATAAGTGCACGATGCACTTTCTTAACCGAGCATGAATTTTGATAATAAAAATCAATAATCTGCAAGCGTTGTTCGATTGTAAGTCGATTCATGGTTAAATTATGGACCAAGCTGAACATGTTTAACAGTAACATGTTACACGAAACCAGCTGAGCTGCCAAAAACAGTGTTGACACAAAGAAAGTTGCTAAAAAATCAACTTTTATTACTTATTGATCATAGTCTGACGTTCTTATTCGTCGATTTAATATACAGTTATTGAAATATACGTGAAGGACAATGTTTAACGAATATATCTCCAAACTAATAAGAATTACAAAATGACACTTGCTGGATTTATAAAAAAATCAAGTTACATGACCCAACTGGTTGTCGGTTCGAGCTTTTATTAATTCCAAACAAACGATTTTGTTCAGAATTAGAAGTTATTCCAAATTAAAGGCATTTAATGCTTACAAAATATAGAAATAGAAATCTGTTCAAAAAAGGTAATCATAACTATTTCCACTATAACATTCTTATAGATTTTTTTCAGAACTGTTTTATTGGTCGACAATTAATCTTAGACACAATTACCTTCAGAAATTCATTCTTTTAAACTCTGCTTACAATAAGTACAAGCCTTGTTAACAAATCACATTGTTAAGTTGTTCCTTATTTTTTTTTTCTTTTTGGTTGGTCTGTTCTGTAGCCCTGTGTATGCAGATTAACAAACAAACATGCACAAAAAACATAAATCGTTTACAAGATTATTGTGAACCAATTTAATAGATTTATTTGCAACTACATACAATCCAACATTCAGCCACTTTCAACCACCAGTATCTTCATTATCAATGGGTAGATGTTTGGTAGTACTATATGCAAAATAAGTTCATGATTTTGTTTAAAAGTGATCATTTGTTTTACGGACGGAAGCTTTGAAATCGATATTACGATATAGTATGTAGTATGTAGTACACAAACAGCATCCAATAAATGCCTGCCCGAGTAAAAAAATTATATATAGAGTGAAAGCATGTCAAACACAATCACCATTTGGGTTGATAAATAATCTCCTTTTTGAATTAAATTCAGCATAGCTGCTGTACTCGAAGGGTCTAAGGTCATTTTTGGTGGTCTTGACTTTAAATGTAAATATCTCAAAATGCGACTTATTTATGATTATTAAGAAAATATATGATTATTATAAACCCTCCTTATGAGAATCTTAAATATATTCTGGTCACGTGTATAACAAACCAAGTTCTCTGCAATCTATCCAACCAACAAAAACAACAATGAAATAATTAAGAGAAGAAAAAAGGGTAGAATGGAATAAGGATACAAACAATGATTCGGAAGTAAGTGATAGAGCCCTTTCTAACAATCCTCACGGCAGCAAAAACCAGGCAGGCCTGGATATGGGGAAATATTGTAGATTAGGGTGATAACTTTTTTGGACAACATTCTCCCCAGGGGTTTTCTAATGGCAATATTGTATTAATGATAAAAAACTATTTCAGTTCAATTTGGTAAAAAAACCTTGCGCAACCGACAGCGATTTCTAAAATGCCTTTAATATATTTATTTAAATTTTTTTTAATAACAATTTTTTTAAATATGGTTTATACATATGTAAGTAAGCAAATTTGGAAGAAAACTATTCCATTGACTCGAAAACAGACTTTACTATTGATATCAGCATGCCCTTAATTATATAGATGTGATGGTCAGACGTTGAGGCATAAGTTTTTTTTTTAACTTTGTTTGATTCAAAACTTTTAACGCGTTTGGTGCGGAACCTTTTTTAACGATAGCGAAACTAAACCTAAAAACGCAGTTCTTAATATTTGTCCATGCCCTACACGATTTGTCTGGGGAGATTTGATATTAGCAAAAAATGCAAAAAGTTATTACCCTATTGTAGATAGCTATGCTCAATGTCATGCGCGGATCCAGTGGAATGGAAAATGGGACATTTTTACCCCCAAAATAAAACTTTTCAATACAAAATGTAAAAAAGATTTAAAAAATTAATTATAAATACTCTTACTTCCCCTCCCCAAATATATTCCTGGATCTGTGCCTGCCCAATATAGAAGCAGCGGGGATCCACGGACACCGATCCAGGCAAATTCGTTTGATATGTGATTATATATGGTCCAACATCAGTAATGATTTACTTGCGTATAAGATGTAATTAAATATTGTTATGTATAATCCCATACATAATTATATATGTCATTTTTTTGTAAAATGTTTTTATGAATTACAAAACAACACTGAAAAAAGTTATTAAAGTCAGCAACACAATTGCTGGGAGGATCCTTGCAGAAAAGTTGCCAATATCAGCAAAAAATTTGCTAAATTCAGAAAAGTTGTTTGCCCAAATTTACACAGAAAAAATTATCAACCTAAAATATCTAATTAAAACTTTGATTTGAATTCAATTTTTAATATTTAATTAATTCAATTAATATTTTAATTGACATTTAAATATATATATAAATTCATATTTATTTTAGACAAAGTTCTCAAATTATTTTTTGAGAATGCTTAAATAGAAAATTTTCAGTATAAAGTTCTAAATGCATTAGAAGTTTACAAATTATTTTTTGAGAATGCTTAAATAGAAAATTTTCAGTATAAAGTTCTAATGCATTAGAAGTTTACAAACAAAACAAGCCACACACACAAATACACAAACAGACCCACATTAACAAAAACACACATACCAATGTATCGTTCACACACTTTTTGTGTATCATATTTTTTTTTTTGAAGAAGTATTTTACACCTTTTTTCCTTTTTAATTTTCAATAAAAGTTTTACTTGATATTATCATTGCTGTGATAGGTGCAGAATCAATTAAAATATTAATTGATTCAAGCAATATTTTAATTGGAACCAGTTTTTTAGTATTTTCTCTTTTTTGAGTGCAGATGTTTCATGAGATTTAATTATGACCAATTTAATCTTAAGCTTCTTATTCTAATAAAAAATTATCTATCTTTTGGTTCTAATTAGGTCCAATTGGATCTAAATTAAGCATTTGAGAGATTTTGTTGGATCCCCAATTTTGAGATAAATTTTAACTAATTTAATCCAGTACTATATATATGAGGGATCCAATTGAATATTTCTGGATATCCCCCTTTTCACATGAATTGGACGATAATTTATATCGATCAACATTAAATGATATATACATTTATATTAGCATATAATTTTTTAGTCGGGAAGTTAAAAGCAAAAAAAAACATGATTAAACATGAATAAATGATGAAGATCTTACTTTGTTTCCAAGTGGTTAATAATGTATTGATCACATAAATTGCTAAAAGTAAATTTTTCGTATATTTTTCCCCATTTTAGTGTTACTTGACCCTTAAAGAAACATGTAGAAAAAAGTACAAAAAAAAAAAACATTTAACAAATATTGTCAACATGCTGCAGAGTGTATTACAAAAACATCGAAAAACTGTTGTAAAATCATTCACAGACGCCGAATTGTACAGATTTGTTGTTTTGAGTTGTTTAAGAAGGTTAACTTGAGTTGTTAGTGTTGGAGGTTGTTTTTTTTTTTTTTTTTTGTTGCATTTTGTGGACACTATATTAACATCTTCGATGTCGATTTCAAGTCGATATGTCTGCTAGCGGAACATGAGCATCCGTTTTGGCAGTGTAAATACTTTAACGCTTTTCAGCTTATTAACTTTAAAATAATGTTGATGTTTGGCTTCCTGTAGACTATCAATATAAACCCAGTGAAAAACAAACATACAACTTTAAAAAAAACAGAATTATAATAGTACAGTCAGGGAAACTTCTGCTGTAAAAATGTTTACCTGTTTGAGTAGTAATAGCAGTTTTGACTACATTTGAAGATTAGTTAAAATACAAACCACATAAAATAACTGTACTATAAGCTTACATTCATTTTATAATTTTTGTTGTTGTTTTATTTAAAAAATAAAACAAATAAACGATTCTGAACTTTTTTTACTACTTTTGCGTTTCATTTTACTACATTTGCGGTTCATTTTAGCAACAGTAAAAAGCAAACGACATTGATTGTTAAATTTAATGAAATGTAAGTCGTTCTTTTTCCAAGCGAAATTTCCTATGTTTTTAACAACATTTGAAGTGTACAATGTATTAACACATTTTTGTGGCTTTAGAAGAAATTTTTAAGAATTTTTTTGCAGTTATCAACATCTTACTCAGTAAAAATCACTGATGGAAATACGAAAACCGAACAATTTAAAAAATTTCCACCAACTAAAAGTTGCTCGTTTTAACTATGAATTTATAATGTCATGACGCACAGTGTTGATAGCTTTAGATCAACGTCTGAAAAGATGTCTTACAGGAGAATGTTTAAAAAAAGGCTATGAATTTGAGTATCACTTATATAATTGTAATGTTTTGCTGGGTATTGTTAATAAACAATAAACATTAGATTAGGTATCGAAGTTAAAATTGTCTTTTAAAACATAAATGTGTTGATAGTTAATTCTTCAAAAATGTTCTATAAAATGAAATTAGTTTGCCGGTGCAAAAAAGTTAAAATGTTTCCAAAACTAAAAAAAAAAAAGATGTTAGAAATTTTTATGCCAAAGAAAACTTATATTGCAAATATAAAGAATTAGTCAAAGTTGCAGCTTTTCTTATATAGATTTCATAATTGAAAAACATTTAATTTTCAAAAAAGAGGTTGAGGTTTTATATTATTGATACTTCTAAAGTTGTTAGTGAGTGTTACAAATTTGAGCTCCATTTTTTTCCATTTAATTAACTGGAAGCTTTTTTTCGTGACAAAGGTACCAAAAATACATACGGAAAATATTTTAAATATTCCGATTTTTGGACGAAACATTTTTCAAGTCAGCAGATCTTTAAAATAAAAATTCATCAAAATCGGTACATGTACTAAGACAATATATGCACAGTAGAGCGGCATTTTGTTGTATGAAGAAAAATTTATTTAGAAAAATTTAAATTTATTGTTCAGATTATTGTAGTATTAGGTCTAAAATATTTAGTGCAAATTTGAGAAAAGTTGGATTGCGTCCCACTACCAAAGATTTCCATTTTTGAACATTTTCTTAACTGTTTTATTGAAAATATGTCTTGCGACACATTATTTTGTATTAGTTTTGGCATGCTAAACACGAGTATTGTGACATTTCTTATATCGGAATAACGGCTTTCGAGATATCGCGATTATATTTATACTAAAAAATGGAGTCGCTTTTCCTCTATTTTAGAAATTTTTTAAAAATTATCTTGGACTTTTTTATTTTTTCACTTAAATACTCCACAAAACATGCTTTCATTTGATCATAATTCTGTCTGAAATTAAAGATGATCAGAAAATATATTTTTTTTTAATTAATTTTATTTTGTTTTCCATACATCATAAGATTTGTGCTCAGGTCGCCAAGAGTTAAGTCATCCGATGTTTTTTTTTAATTTCGAACCATAAAGCTATTCAATGTAGTGTTACAAAAATTAACATTAATTGAAGGGCTTTTGTAAAAACTTGACAAGCCACATTAAATTTTGGTGAGTTTTCGCCTTTTAATAAGTGAATTAGTTTAGGAAATATGGCCGTTGCAGGACTTTTTACTTTATGTACGTGAGACAAAGTGAAGCAAGACTTCATTCAATATTCAATCAACAGCTGTCTAGAAACAACGAAAACAATAAATTGTAAATGTAGACTACCAAGCTATTACAATAAGCTCTTCAATTACTCAGAAAAAATTATCAACCTAAAATATCTAATTAAAGATTTGATTTGAATTTAATTTGTTTCTAAACAAATATTTAATTGAATCAATTAATATTTTAATTGACTTTTAAATATATAAATACATATTTTATTTTAGACGCAATTATATTATTTTTTTCATACACTGTATGCATAAATAGAAAATTTTCAGTATAAAATACCAAATACTTTTGAAGTGAACAAACAAAACAAGCACACACACAAACAGATTAAGATTTGAAAAAAACACACATACCAACGTATAGATTACACACTTTTTTTGTGAGTATCTTCTTAATTTCAATAAAAGGTTTAATTGATAGTATCATTGCCGTGATAGGTGCAAAATCAATTAAAATATTAATTGATTCAATAAATTATTTAATTGAAACCCGTTTTTAGTTTTTTCTGTGTAGTGAAAATCAATAGTTGATTTTATGTTTTTTCTAGGTATTTGTAGGTAAATTAACAAGTTATCATTAAGCAAATATTGATATAATTATGTTCAAAGTAAAAGTAGTTTTGTCTATTTTGCTGGTGCAAAAACAAAAAAAAATTTTGTAGAATGGAGGATAAAACTCCATTTTTAGTAAAAATAAAGGTGCAATATCTCGAAAACCGTAATTCTGACTTAATTTTTTTAAATATACACAGGTAATGCATTACTTTATTTGCACCTACTACCAAAGAAATTCTGGATGTCAACTGTAATCGAGTTTGATTTCCGCTATCACTATTTTAAAAAAGTTTCGACTTCTATGCACACGTTTTTCATGGTTTTATTTTAACATATTTTCCAAGTCGGATTTTTGTAAGCAGTAAGAATTGTATTCACAAGTTTGGTAAACTAATTTATTCCATATACAAGCACAATTAATAAAACAAAACCGTGCTAAGCTAAAATTTAATAATGTTCCCTAAAGTGGACTTTTGATATAAAGAATGCCCAGTTAGAAATTTACAACCGTACAAAAAAATAGTACTAGCAAACCCCTGTTATTTTGAAAAACCTACCGTGTTAAAAATTACAAAAGGTCCAACTAATATTGCACTAGAAAAGCACTGTTTTGTTTGCAAATCATATTGTTTTGCCAGTACCGAACGCATAGTTCTTTGCCAATATTGTTTTTACCAATATCACCGATGATATGAAGCATTATCCGATTTTTATTATTTATTTTATTTCCTACATTTAAATATGATGTAAATACGAAGACCAAACTCTATCAGCGATTTTTAAATTTGTTTTATTATATTAACATATTTATCAAAATTATTTAAATCTAATGTATCTTAAAAAAAAATTATTTAAAATCGTACAAAATCGTACAAAAAAAATATGCGATTTTAAGGGACGGATGGGTCGGGTTTGTTTTCTTCTATATAAAAAATTAAAATACACCTATCCCTCGATTTACAAGATAGATAAGTGCCTTGAAAAATCGTGTAAATCGGATTGGAACATTTTGTATGAAAAATAGAAGAAAATGCTACTACAAAATAAACTGTATTACGAACAAAAACTATAATTTTTATATTTAGTATGTTATTTATTTTAATATATTAATTTAATATATTCTTATTACTCCAAAGGCTTGTAAAAATACATCTTTACATTCTTTATTGCAACTTAAATAAATTGTTTACTATTTTATTAGGTATCCAACCTATTTATTTGATAGTTAATATATTTAGTATCACTACAATTGATGGATGTTTTTTACCGTTCGATTTTATTTAACGATATCAATTTAAGATCAGAAGGATTCGCAAATTATATAGTAATAAATAATTAGTTTGTGTTACATTTGGTCCTCAGATATTGACGTAACCTTGTTGTATTTATGTAGAATATGGTCTGACTAACCGAACTGGAGTAGTTTCTGGATTTATCAATGACTTTCCTCAGAATCTGAAGAGTTTCTTGAAGAAAACCAAAGAAATAAAAAAGTGTTTTTTTATAAACTATAACTGCGAAATTTTCTTTCGCATAACTTATATAATGTTTCCATGTGTTTAAATAATCTGGTATTGAACTTAGTCTACAACCTTTGTAAATAAAGAGATAGCACGAAAATTTATATTTCAAATTATAATAACAATGATTATAAACAATATGAATCTTAAAGTTAACTAGTTTTTAAATTTAAATTTTTACTTCTTTTTGTGAAAATAGAGAAATTTTAATGTTAAGTTTAAAATCCGTTAGTTTTGGTTCCGCGGTCCATTGAAAATAATTTGTACGTGTTTCAAAGACTATATTATTAGGATAATTTCATTTCCACATATGATCAATATGTTCTAATCTGTAGATGAATTTCCAAAAACAGTAAATATTAACAGTTTTTGGCACGCATTCTGAGAAAAAGACGCTGTGGTACTAAAATGGACAACACATTTAAAATCTAAAGACTTCTACGATTAATAAATGGTACCACACTATTATATGTAAATCCATTTAGTAAAACTTTAACTTTTTTAGTTCATCTAACATTCGTTCATTTTTATACATTTGCACTTTATTTTGTCCGATAGCGTATCTGCGGTTTACTAGTAAACTGAATTTGTAAATATTTTGATGCCCTTGATAAAACTTAAGGCACATACATCTGCTGTTGTAAGTATACACTGAACAGTAAATGTGATTTGAATCAGATGTTCATTTTCTGTTTGCATATATTTTATGTAATTATTAATACAAGGAAATTCGGCATTGTGGTTCCCTTCGATTTGAATCAATTTAGATATGTTTTAGCAGCTCAATCTCACACTTCGCACTTTAGTGCATGAAAACGCGATTTAAAAAATAGTTATATATTTTGGTAGTTAATGTAGAACAAAAATATATGTACGCTGAAGTAAGGATTACAATTCCCCAGTAAAACATGTTCGTGTTTTTAGAAGCAGGATGAAACAAATTCGCTGATATAAGTGCTTAACTGAGAAGCAGCAAAAGAAACGAATAATTTTCTTATAAAAATAAACAAAAAAAAAGTTGAGCATACTGTTTTCGCTTACACGGATGCAGGTTGTAAGCAGCTTACCATAATCCCTTACAAGAATGTAGGTAGTAATGTAGAAAGTTTCATATCGATCTTTACCAGCTTACGCGAGTGATTTCCGATTGTGTTTAGTGTTTTAAGTATGTTCTAAAAACTAATTAGTCGTTTAACAGTTTTGAGACTTAGCAGGAGGTTTTAAAAAAATAAAATTTTTATATTAATATGTCTAATATTTTTACAACAAAAAATTTATATCTGTAGAATTTTATGTGAAAAAAGTTATATAATATTCATAATATTACTTTTAATCGTAATAATGTACACCTGAAATATGATTTTACTGAAAGCCATGAAATAAGCGCTAATCACGCCTCCAATTAAGTGACCCGCAGCTGTTGGAGATACTTCAACAAATACCTAAATTGTGAAAGGCGTGGTAGAGAAGAATGAGTGTATTTTCAAAAAATCATAACTATGTACATTGTAAATTTTCAATTTTCTGAATCAGACTGCGCAGTTTCTGGTATTGAACCTTCGTCAGTGACCCTGTTTTTTATTTAAATAATGTAATATTTGTTATGATTTTTATATGTTCGATTGCGTCTATATGAAATTTTCTGTGCAATCACTGACCGTGGTATAGATAAACTGATTTCTAATGACACATGCACTCGCACTACACGTTAGACAGAGCGCTTTAGCGCACTGTTCTATCGCCAGGTCTAGTTTTGTTGTGATTAAAACTAGTTTTATTCAATACACGGTGTTTTTGCATACATAATCTCAGCATATTAATTATAGTATTAATTGCAATTGTCTGAAAAAGACGTTAAAAAATAATTCAAACTCAAACAAATCAAATTTTGCTCTCTGGCAATGCTTCCCTAACTACGTAAGCGCCATCTATCTAATATACAAAGAATATATCATAGATGTGGCATCACTTACAACATATGGGAAAACAGTTTACATTAGAGAGAGGTAGGTTTCTAAAAATAGAACTGTTGTGTTGTTGGAGTTGTACTTCTGAGATTATGTATGCAAAAACACCGTGTATTGAATACAACTAGTTTTAATCACAACAAAACTAGACCTGGCGATAGATCAGTGCGCTAAAGCGCTCTGTCTAACGTGTAGTGCGAGTGCATGTGGCATTAGAAATCAGTTTATCTATACCACGGTCAGTGATTGCACAGAAAAATTTCATATAGACGCAATCGAACAAATAAAAAACACTGACGAAGGTTCAATACCAGAAACTGCGCAGATCTGATTCAGAAAATTGAAAATTTACAATGTAGTTATGATTTTTAGAAAATACACTCATTCTCTCTACCACGCCTCTCACAATTAAAATTAAATAAATTGCATATTAATTATAGTATTAATTGCAATTGTCTGAAAAAGACGTTAAAAAAAATTCAAACTCAAAGACCTAAATTATTGGGTAAGTCTCTTTTAAATCCCGCTTTAAAAGTAGACATGGCAGCAATAAATAATGTAAAAAATTCCATTTTTGGAAATTTTATTTTATTTTTCGGAATTGTTTGATTGTTTGCAGCAAATAATTAATTCTGACTTCAGTTTCATATTTTCGCCTTAAAGGTCTATTAACGTCCAAAAAACCGTTAAATTATGTATATTAATAAATAATAATCTACAGTTAATTTGCTATCCAACGATACCATACACTTATATTGCATGTTTATAACTCCTTAACAGGAAATCTTTAAAATCCAATCCTTCAGATATCTCATTTTTTAGATATTAGCACTAATAGCGAAAAACACTACTAATGAATATCAAAGAACGTTTTAACCCACAAAAAATAAGATATTGGAAACGTTAAAAACCGGAATTTTGTAGAGAACAGACGGAACTTTTAGATGACATAAAAAGTTTTGTAAATAATTTTTAATTCGAGATTTTATAACGTATATTGAAAAATTGGGTTTTAAAATTTGGATTATTATATCTCGAAAAGCTAATGTGATGAAGAAATTCTGAGAGCATGTTTGGATTCAGTGCTATGCTCACTGATTTAAAAAATATCAATGGTGACATCAAAATTGAAAGATATACGCATAATGAAGTAGTTGCCGAGGCATGTCAAGATGTTGTAGATATTATTATTATATTTATTTATTAATAGATATTAAAAAGATTGTTTGTACATATTCATTAATTTACAATATTTTGATATCTATATTTGGCATAACATGAATGTTGTAAGCCAGATTGGCACAATACTAGTTATTTTTAATTTGAAGTTTTTTTTTTTTTCTTTTTTTTTAAATATTTTAAATTAATGTAAAATTCATTTTGTAGTTGATTTTGAAAGAAAGAAATATATAAAAAAGTTGCTTAGTTTTTTCATTACAGCATAAAATTTTATGTATCATATTCGTTTATAATTAATTTACGATATTTTGAAGATGATTCTATATATTTGTATAACGCGTAGAAATTAGATCCATTTAGAATGTTCAGTACCCTCTTCCATAGTAAGATGAGTTTTACCAAAAAGTGTTTGTCTAAGTTTTTTATAAATTGGACAAACTCCAATAAAGTGGTATGTATCCTCAGTTTCTGATATATTGCAGATAGTGCATATGACTGCATTGTTGTTTCTGAATGATCGGGCGTTCAGATCAAGTAATCCACCTCTGGCCTTTATTATCAGACTGGTAATCCGTGATGAAAAAATTTTTAGCAAGTAATGGTGTTGCAGTAAAGTTTAGTTGGCAATAAAGGTCATGATTTTGTGAATTAGTTGCATTTAAAACATTTTCTTCTCGTTCTTTCGATTCTAGTAAATATAAAATCGTTTTCCAATCAGTGCAAAGAGGTCGATTAGCATTACTAGGAGTGTATTGAAGACGCTGACAGAGCTTTGACCACTCATTTGCCCAGCCGATATTTTGTGTTATGATTGCCTCAGCTAATATACGTGGTAATCTTTGACGGTTCATATTCAATACCTTATTTATGTAACAGAAGTGAAGTTTTAAAGTTGAAAGGTATAAAGACGGGAGACCAGTTTCCAAATATAACATATAATTTGGAGTTGTTGTTGGTAAATACAACATTTTTTTAATGAAAAAACGAAACAATTTTCTACTTCGTCAAATTTATCGTAGCCCCAAACTTGTGCTGCATAAAACATGATTGAACGCGAAGCAGAATTAAATATCTTTAGTTTGTTGGATTTTGAAATTTGTGGGTGATTAATATATTTTAACCACGTTGAGTTGATTGCCAATTTTGATGCGGCCAATTTATTTGTTAGAAGTTTTTTAAAAGACAGGTTATACGTGATGTCAACACCAAGATATTTATAACTGTTAACAATCTCAATATTTTCGTTACCAAAATGCCAATTTAAAAGTTTAGAGATTCTAGGTCCACGACGAAATATCATTATTTTGATTTATTCAAGTTAACGGTCAAGCTCCACTTTAAACAGTAGTTGTACAATGCATCAATCATATTCTGTAACTCACTTGGTGTTTCAGCTAAAATTATAATATCATCGGCGTAAAGCAGGATTTTTACCGTTGTACCAGCAACATTTACCCCACCTGGGAGTTCATCAACAAGATCATTAAGATATATTGAAAATAGAATCGGACTTAATATGCACCCTTGTTTTACACCTACATCAACAGGGAAAGAATCAGAAAAAGTGCTTCCGTCCCAAATACGACTTACAGTATTATCATAGGCGTTCTGTAAAATTCTGATTGTTTTTGATGACAAGCCAAGGCAGGAGAGCTTATAAAATAAACTATTTCTTGGAATTGTATCAAATGCGCAGGAGAAGTCTACAAAGAAGACGTAGGTATTTTTCTCATTTAGTTTGTTTAGGCTCACAATGTTTATCAGGTTAAAAATATTATTAACTGTTGAGTAGTCCTTTCTGAAACCCGCTTGGTATTCGTTTAGTATTTTGTTGTTTTCTAGCCAATCAGTTATTCTGTTCAATAAAATTGTGTTAAAAATTTTGCATATAGTATTTATAAGCGATAACCCACGGTAGTTTTGTGGTAAGGACGGATCACCTTTTTTAAAGAGTGGAATCATAATGGAACTGCGAAAGCTAGATGGTATATTTTCATGCAAAAATATCATATTAAAAAACGACAGTATTTCATGGATAAAGCAATTAGGAGCATGTTTAAAAAATTCATAGCTAATTCCATCTGGACCAGGGGCTTTATTACATTTTAATTTTCGTACGACCGACGTAATTTCGCAAAATTCTATAGGTGAATCTAAAATAGGATCAGTAAAGTACGGCATGCACCAGTGTACAGAGTGATTATTATCGCTGCTTTGTAACATAGTACTAAAATGAGATAAGAAATCATCTGCTTTTAGATCCCCTCTGACAATCTGTTTACATGACTTTAATGATTTTGACAGCTTCCACCAATCACTGCTACATCTGACTGCGTTTAATTTATTTAAATTGTTATTATACATATCCAGTTTTTTCTCTTTACATATTTCACATATTTAGAACGAGATAGACAGTAACGAGACTTGTTTATTGTTGTGTGGTTTTTTCTGTACAATCTGAGCCTTTTTAGCATATTTTCTCGAGAACGTTCGCATTGCCAATCAAACCATTTTTGTTTAGGTTCGAAAAATCGCTTATTTACTTTTGGCATTGCAGCTTGTTTTATTTTAGTCGTTACAGACAAAAGCAAATCATCAATTGATACATTTGCCTGTATATCGATATTTGCGGCAAGATCTTTAAGTTTTTCCACATATTTAGGCATGTGTTTGGTATTCCAGCGTAATCTATATAGAGATTTGTTTTCGTATCTTTCAGTGTTTGAGTTTAGGCATTTAATTTTTAAACATAGCGGCATATGGTCGGAAAAAGGTTTGGACGCGATATAGAAATCATCAACAAATTGCAATAAACTGTGTGAACAGACACAATAATCAATAACAGAGTTACCCCCTGGCACCATAAAAGCTGTATTCCTCCTTCCGCATCGTTACCTATCCTTCCATTCAAAACAATTCCTCCAATATCTTCATCAATTCCATAAGCTTTTTACCTTGCGTATTAAATTCATTGTCTTTAGAGCGTCTAAAATAACGAATATGTGGGAGATCTTGTAAACAATTTGAATCCAAAGTCTGTTCATCAGCAATTCTGGCGTTAAGATCACCAACAATGCAGAAATTTGCATGTTTGAGTTTTTGTAAAAATTCTTGAAACTTTGCTAAGTCAGAGTACCAATTTGTGCAGTTTAAGTATCTAGGATAAAGTAAAATACATTTCCGTCTAATTTTGACGATAATACTATGTTGTTATGTATATTTAAAAATTTAAACGCATATGTTTTTTGAAGCTCTTTTCTATAACCGAACTAGGATACTGAATGATACTAGAATGTACAACTCTTGTAACAGAAGATTTTAGTATAACAAAAAGACGCCAACAATGTGTGTGCATAAAATTTTGGATTAAAAAACTAAACTAAATGTTTATAGTGATTATTTATATAGTGTGGTCAAATTACAAATAAATATACAGACAGACGAAAGCGAAAGATATGGACACTCGGATTGTAACGTTTTGCAAATATAAAAATTTACATCGCATTTCTGTGTGTGCATTGAAAAACTTTTAAGAACTACAATCTTACTAGCTGCCAGTCGTTAAAGGTTTCGGTGCGGAAGGTTTTTGTTCCAAATTGACTTAAAAAACTTTATTTATTATCAATGCACTATTGTAATTTTTTCGTAACAAAAAAGCTATAACCCTTCTCTTATTGAAAAAAAAAGGTTGTTTATTCCATATTTTGTTATTTTTTGTATCGTTTAAAGAGTTGCTGCATTTGTCTTTATGTAAAAGATGCCATCATTTAGACAACCATTGATGTAAGGAGTTGAAAGATAATTTGTTTATTTTATATATAATTATTTCTATATATTTTGATCAATGTGGTAGTAAAAACATTTTTATAATTTGTAAACGAATTGTAATTTTTTAAAGAATCACAAACAAATTTTAAGATTTTCACCAAATAAATTAATTCAGTCAGATTTTTCTACAAATTTTTTTAGTTTTTGTCAGACCACTAATTTTGAGCAAACATTTTATTATTTTTAATCAACTTTAGATGAATATACTAATTTTGTTGCTAAAATCATCAAGCTGATTTTCATCATAAGATTTTCTGATATTAGCAATCTTTTTACAAACACCATCCTGACTAAAATTCTGCTGACTTAACAACATTTTTGTAGTGCATTTCTTTTTAACTTTTTTCCCTTCTACCACTTGTTGCAATATCATCAAAATCTGAAGAAACACCCAAAACAGTCTTTCCTTGTTAGTTGCGTTCATTTTTTTATATTTTTCAGCTTCCTTAACATTAAAAATCTGAGTTTTAAGTTTCTACAATTTTTGATAGAGGGTAGATAAAAAAAAATCAAGAACAACAAAATGTCACTTAACTTGGTATTATGCATTTTATTTACCTTTGCAGTTAAATGCATAAACTTTTAAATTTATGTGACAAATTTTCACCCACATTTGTTTTCTTTATAGTTTCGGCAATGTTGTGATGTGGGAAAAAAAATAAACTGTTATTGAAAATTATATGGATAAAACTGGAAATGAAATGGGTCCTCATTAGCTATTCTTTATTTAAACAGACCATAAATATATTTTAAATTGATACCTACAATTTTTGGTTTGAAGTTTAGGAAACTTTTTTTATATATTTAATAAAAATTAGTATGAAATTAATAAAAATGTTAACAAAGTAAAGTAAACAAGGTATTACAAGACATTTTGAAGACTATTTTAAAACCTTTTGTTATTACACCTATCCCTCGATTTGCACGATAGATACGTTCCAGAAAAAATCGTGTAGATCGAACTCGAAAATATTTGTATGAAAAATCGTGTGCTTCGAAAAAAGGCGTAAGGTATATAGTTTTTTGGTACCACTAAACTGTTTTTAACTACTGATTTACTAATATTTTACTTAAGTTTTACTAGTTTATTTTACAAAAAAAAAATGTGCACATTAATAGTATGGACGACAACCAGATTCAAAGATCTATGCAGAATGAAGTAGATGTCGCTGCAAGCCTAGCTGAAGTAGAGACGAAGAAAATGATACTAAAAAGTACAACTCTCTAAAAGTCAACTACTTTTGTATCTGCTTTTCATGCATAAAACAAAATTGTGGATTAAAAGAACTTAAATTTTGTGTTGTCACCGGCTT
Organism: Delia radicum; assembly: GCA_021234595.1. Classification (NCBI taxonomy): domain Eukaryota; kingdom Metazoa; phylum Arthropoda; class Insecta; order Diptera; family Anthomyiidae; genus Delia; species Delia radicum. Next base: position 112,360,826 of record CM037852.1, read on the forward strand.
GTGAAAGTAATTGTATATAATTATATTTTTGATTTGAATTAGTTCAATTCTTCCAATTTTCTTTTGTACTTCTCATAGGGGAAATAAAACAATACGGTCGTTGATCTTTTTCCTTCAAAATTTTCATAGATCTAGTGCAAAAATTCATTAAAATTATGCAGATAATTCTTTCAGTGCAGACTACTTACTCGAAACATTACTTTTATTCGCGATGTCCCAAAAGTAATAGGTACCCATTACCCTATCCCTAACAAAAAGGTGCAAAATAATGTGCACCCAACCCTCTCGCTGACAAAAATACACAAAATTGTTTCCTTTTACCTTTGTGATATTGCAAACAAAATAGCCTGGTAATGAGCTGAAGCCCTATTTTTGATGGTTTTAAAAAATATACTGAAATCATACACATTAAAAATTATACACTATTAAAAATAAACTGCCAAATTATTAAATACAACAACCAATTTTTCTTTTTACTATAATTGACTTTTTGGTTCAAAAAAGAAAATTTTAAATGAAAATAATAACTGGTACAGAAAAATAATATTTATGTGTAGTCTGTTTTTAGTAAATGGTAAAATAAGTTTAAAAAAATATTTCTTTATAGTTTAAATGTATATTAGTTTGATATAATTTTTATTAAAAATTAAAATTATGTTTTTCGACTTTTAATTGTGCAATGAAAATGAAAATTATTCAAGTTCGAGGCCATACTCTATATTTCTTTATTAGGAAATTTCCTAACAAATAATCTATAGAGTTTTTGTTTTCAAATTTATTAATTTCGGGAACTTTCTAGGTTCAAATCATCAGAACAACGTTTTAAAAAGAAGTGACAATCCCATGCAAAACATCAAACATTCATATAAACTAGTTTTCTCACTAAATGAGAACTAATATATGAGCTCGAAGTTAAAGATTATCACCATTGATGAAAAATAAATTGAAAACTTGTTTGTTATGTGCAATGTATATTCCTTTAAAAAAGTAAAATGGCGTTTATTTTTTAGAATTTTCATGGAGATACGCAAGTTTGTTGATCTGTCACACGATTCCAAAGGTAGGAAAATAAAAGTTTTTTAAGAGCACTTTCAAAAAAGCAAATATTTATTGAAACTATGTTTTCTAATGAAAAATTAGTAAATTTTCTAATACGTAAAGTTTCCTTTCTTTATCTTAGTTATTTAAACAAATGTTTAAATCGCATAAGTAAGTTAAGTCAGAATTTTATATCAAACAATTTTTTTATTAAATCACAATGGATCTCAATGCGTCACAATTTCAAAACTTACAGCATTTTGGAGGTAAGTCTAAAATTTTGTTTAACCCTCTAACGCCTGACGATGACATTTGTCATCGTTTATAAAATTGAACCCAAATGCTTCGAATGAGTGTTTTATACTTAGAAATTGATATAAAGAATGGCCCAGTTATAATCTGGACGCACAAAAGTAGTTATAACTTTGTAAATAACAGACAGGAAATTTATTCAGTTTTAAGGAAAATCATACAAATAAATTAATTTTCGTTGTTACGAATAAAAGAACGGACATGTTTGTTGATGCTCCCCATTAATTTTTGCACATCCTTCGGCTTTAGTTTTTTAGCACTCTGCTTCCATTTTGTAACATTATAACTTCATTTTTTGCTTCTCTATTACTCTTCTTCAATTTATTTTTTACATTTGCCCAATATCTTTCGATTGGTCGAAATTGTGGGCAGTTAGGAGGATTCATGTGTTTGTTTTTCGAACCACTGAATGTTGGATTTTCTAAGAAAGTGTGCAAAATTTCTTCACGTCTTTTTTGTTCCATGGCGTCTGTACGAAATACTATTCGAATGACAGACATGAAAATTATGTCAAATAACGGTATATGTCTTGCCAACAACATATGTAAATGGTTTAAAATTTCATACACTGGGGGCGCTGTAACAACGTTATGAATGCGTCCAGATTATAACTGGGCCATTCTTTAGTTCGATATAAAAGTGAATTAGCTAAAAGTTTTGCGAAGAAACTGTTCGTATTCAGTGCACTGTTACACGCGAGAAAGCTTTAAAGTTCAAATTTAGTAAAAATTCAAAAAATAATTATTTTTAATTAACTGAGATTTCCAACAACTAAAACACTTATTTAAGTTGATTTAAAACTCTTGAAAATTAAGTATAAGTAAGATTGAAGTATTACCTTTAATATTCAGTCCTTATTTTTCTTCAAGGACGAACAGATTTTATCAGGATATCTCTAAAGGACATTGTCTTAACTTATAAAGCAATAAACGGATCGTTTTGAAATTTGGTATAGAGAAGACAATCAGTAATAGTAGCAAAAGTCCAAAGTAGCAAAGTGGTGTGCACCACTGTCATGTGACAAAATTGAAGAATTCTTCATAAGGGACCTCATTGAAAGTTGTTTTAAAAAAAAAACTACTAAAGCGATCGCAACGTTGGAAAGGTATTGAATCAGGCTTTAATTGAAAAATAAAATTTTCCTAATTTTTCTTGTTAAATAATTAAAAATAATTCAATTATAAAAAATATAAAAACAATGAGAACAAGGTGGTCTCTTAAATGCTCTTCTCCTGTCCAAGCAAGGAGTCGGGGCCCATTTTTTTATTGCTGATTCTTAAAGCAAAAATTATGAGGAATCCAAAAAAAATAAAATTAGCCGGAAAATTTAGGAGCTTCTGTGGAAAATCGGAAAATTTAATTTTCATGGGAAAATTTAATTTTCATGGGAAAAAACGTAGATTTCTGGGAAAATTAGGAAAATTTATTTTTCAATTAAAGCCTGATTCAATAGCTTTCCAACGAGCTATCACTCGTTGCTATCGCTGTAGTAGTTTTTTTTAAACAACTTTCAATGAGGTCCCTTATGAAGAATTCTTCAATTTTGTCACATGACCACTAAACCAGTCACTATAAAAAAAAAAAAAAATATGTAGGTACATTATTTTTGCTGGGCAATCGATTGAGACTATTTATTTTAAAATCGGAGAGGGGTCGTCCAAAAATTTGCCAATTTTGATCGTTTTTATATGGAATTGCTCTATATGTTTAGTATATATTTGAGTGTATTTTGTGTCAGCTTTTAACAGAAACATCAAATTTTATGTTTAAATAATTTCATTGATCCTACAACACAAAATTGTAAATAAAAAACATCCAACAATTCCCGTTTTTATAATAAATAATTTTAAATTTATTTTGCATATAATATATATTGTCCTACAGTTTAGTGTCTTCCATTTGTTAAAAATTAAACTTAAAACTAAAATTTTAAATCATTGTCTTCCATTAACAAACTACCTTAAAAAAATAAAACTATTAAAAAACAGGCACAGCAGTAAAAATCTTATAAAACTAATTTGTACATTTTTAACAAAACTTCACAAAAAAATAATGTTAAACTTAAGGTAAATGCTCCATAATACGCTCGAAATAAAAATTAATAATACTTTTTTAGTAAACCAATCAATGGTTTTTACAAAACACAAACGAATGCGACTAGATTATCAAAATCTTTGCTTTTCACAATTGAAAGATCATACAAAAATATTCATTGATCTTGCCATAAGGATATATAATCCAAAAGTTCTTCATCGTCTGTATTCGAAGAACTGGTTGTATTATGATGATAATCATCAAAGTTCGAAGATGGTTCAAATTTAATGGGAGTTGTATTGGGTGTATTTAATGCAAATGTCGATAATGATTGATAATGATTTGGTGAATGATTTTGATAGGATTCAGCCGAGGTACAAGAGTTGGCAGGAGAAATTATTTGATGTTGATGAAATGTACCGACATAACTTAAAGTTGGACAATATTGTAATTGTGTTGATGATTGTTGAGGAAGCTCATGCGTCGTATGATGATAGTAGTTGTTATTGCTTTGATATTGAGAAGGTGGTGGTGGTGGTGTACCACTAGTGGACGAGGCATACGATGATGTTGCTGAAGATGGTGATTTAGGATATGATGATATACTGGAGGCATCACTATTGTCGACTTCATCAATCAAATTCTTTAAACGACGTATATATTCAGCAGCCATACGTAATGTGTCAACTTTACTAAGTTTTTTATCGGCGCCAGGACCAATACCACGTCTGCCATTACTGATTTCAGCCACAATTGAGGTAGGAATATGTTTTCTTAATGTTGAGAAACCATCATTAACTTGTTTTAACACGACTACGTTCACGTGCATTACGTCTGATTACAGAGGGATTGTTGGAATCCAATGTAGTACCATCTAATATAGTGGTAAGTGAAGACGGTTTTGTATATGGAGCAGGTGCTATAGATCTTTGGTGGTTGACATTACGTGTTCTTAAAACTTCACGTTGTTGATGTGGGTTGAATTGATGTTGCTTTGGCTGATGATATTGTGTTGGTTGTTGATGACAAACCATATTTTCTGAACCCAAAGCCATGTTTTTAAATATATTTTTGGTAAGTATTTTCAAATTTATAGGGAATTTAATATTTTTATTTAATTTTTTTATTTTTGGTTCTTTACTCTTTGGATGCTTAAGTATTAATGATGCCCTTCTCTGCACCGGCGGAGTATTTAAATGATTTCCTCTGGTATCCTCAAAGTACTAGAATTGATTCAAAGAAATACGCACAATTTTTACCTGCTAATTTCATGTTCTCTGCAGGTAATCAATAAAACCCAGACAATACCTTGTTGCTCGAATTCTCCTACTCATTTGAAATCAAACTTGTTAAGAGATCACTTTGGTTGAACGTATATAATTTGCAACTCACAAAAAGGATGTTATATTCTCAATTTTAAGCATCCCTTACCTTTATTTACTCTTTTGGCCGGCCAACTGAGTTTTTTGTTTGAAAAAATCTTAAGGTTTAGAGATTTTACCTATACTAAACTCAATTGTCTCTGAGATTTTTTGCATTTGTTCATCTCAAAACTCTGAGATTCATTTGTTGTGCAGAGTTTTATAGAGTATATTCTGTTATTACTAATTGGGAACAGTTTTTGCTATTAAATTTCCCCTACATTTTGCAGAACTAAAATTTGATATTATTATCACTGCGTACATGCTTATGTTTTTTTACCTTCCTTGAATAGTCGCGTGCCGCTTACTTAGCCGGTTTTCTGTAGACTGCTCTTTTCCTTGTTGTAGCAATTTTTATTGAGAAGTGAGTAGTTAGTAAACTGGTAACCTGAATGGCTGACTACATGATGTTTTAAATGCTGTAGTTTAAAAGTCAAGTACGCATTATTTGGGAAACATTTAATGTTATTAGCGAATATCAAATGATCGTTATTTTTGAAAAATCCAAATCAAAGTTAGAAAAATAATATTTAAATGAATAAAGCTTTTGTTTGATTCATAATAAAGCATGCTTAATGGTAGCTAAACTTAAGCCAGCATTTCGAACACCAAAAAAGGTTTTCTTGGATTGAAACCTATCCGAAAAATAGGTATTTTTTTAAAAAAAATTAAAATTTTTTATTTTTTTAAATACTCTAGGTTTTCTATACGATTTTGATACATAAAGTTTATTTTAGATTTTTAAATTTTTTTATAGAAATAGCTAAGCCATAAATTCAAAAAACACCCTGTATTACCAGGATCATACTCCTATATTCAGCATTATAGTCAGCACGAAAAAGTGAGGTCTTCTTTGTGGCAAACTTCCAAATCTTAAAAAAAAATCGTTGAATCATCTTTTTTGCAAAACATAAAAAAAAAACTACTTAGAAAAATTACGATTTGGCCCCATTCGACAAAAAATTACTTTTTGAGTCGATGAAGATATGTCCAAACGTCTGTCCGTACATTATGATGTCCCTTAAAATAGATTTGTCGATTTTCTTTCATTACACCCGCAGATGTATTGAAAATGGTTCAAAATGGAAGCATACATTTTTTTTTTGTAAAAGTTAACCCGTTCCGATTTTTGGTAATTCGTGTTTGGATCGACTTCTTACGTGGGCAGTTTGTGAAAATTGATATTTTTGTCAAAAGTCGAACTTCGATGTGTTCACCAAAGTTTACACATTTTTCGAAAACTATCACTTAAATTGTATTACACAAAAATTTAATTAGAGCCATATGTCGTCATATCAATTTCTATATGAAGCTATATATGATCTTATTAATTAAATCTAATCAGATCTAATTAGATAAATGTCCAGTACAATTTTATCAGAATTATTGCCCGATAGAATTGTATTAGCTTGTATCAGTTTTGTATCTAATTGTATCGGTTTATATCCAAACTGATACAAACAGATATAATTATATAAAATATATAATTATATAAAGCCTGATATATGATTGTTTGTAAACTTATACGTCTAAATATAATTAGATCAAAGTTTTAGTATGGTGAAATTGCACTACATTTTTGTAAAGGGTGATTTTTTAGCAACTTCCTTTTTGGCAACACAGTTTTTGGCAGCTCAGCTGTTTTCGTGTAACATGTTACTGTTAAACATGTTCAGTTTGGTCTATAATTTAACTGTGAATCGACTTGCAAACGAACAACGTTTGCTGATAATTGAATTTTATTATCAAAATTTATGCTCGGTTAATTTATGGTCAGTTTGGGGCGACGTTTTGAGGCGGCATTACATTACACTGTTCAACAAAATCAAATTTTTTCCAAAATTACAAGGTCCGACCTATAAATTTTGATAGAAGAGACAACAAAAAAAAGACACGTGTATCGGCGTTCTGAAAGTTTACATCTGGGTTTCATTTTAGGGGGAGGTAAAGTTTCCCCCAAATGCAAATTTTATATTGTCAATCGGAATAGAAAATGGAGTAAAGCTTACGCACTGAAAGCCAACATTGAAGAATTTATTCGTGAGATACCGACCGATATGTTGGAGAGAGTATGCCGAAATTGGACCCAGCGTATGAACCATTTAACATTTACATGAAATCATCTTTAAACTCAAATAAAGATTTAATACATTTCACTAAATTTTATGTGTTTTATTTTTTAAATCAAATCCGAAAGCTTTTAAAAAATCACCCTTTATATATATGATTGTAAGAAAATATACACAATTTCATACAAACGTATGTTCTTCCTATCATATCCGTTAATTCCATACAAAATATTAAGAAACATAGTTCTTTTTTGCGGTTTTCAAAAAAAGTTCCAGCATTAACTTTTTTAAACTTTCATACACATAAGGGTGTCCCAAAAGTGGATAATTTTACTTAATATTGCTCAAACGATGAGTATTAACCAGTTAATTGTGGCAAAAATAAAAAAAATCGAGAATACATATAGGTTGCTACCAGTATTTTTTTATTTTTTTTCTACAAAATTTGGCTCGAAAGTTTTATAATGCTTGTCATATACTCGAGGACTTAGTAGTGTATTTTTAAAATTTTTGGACGAAATATAGTTAAAAAGTGTTATGGGAAAAACATTACACAATTTCCATAGAGTAATGTTGGTCTACTACATCTTTTAATTTATATAAACATACATAAATATATGTATTTACATATAATAGCATGCAATAATATAAATATTTATATTAAATAAAGTATACGTAAACGTAAACGTTTTTACTCGGGCAATGAAACTTAACCTTAACTTTAAATAGAAGATTTTAAAAAGCTTTAAAATTTATAAAAAAAAAAATCTACTTGATAAAATTTATTGCTTTATGTAATTTGTTACTTGTAGGGTTAATGTTCCCGCTTTTGACCAAAAAGGAACCACAATGAAATTAACAAAACAACTTCATTCTGATTTGGAATAAATTTGGATATGTGATAAAGGGTACTAAACTAACGAACAAGCTCAATTCTTTATCGTCCCAATCTTACTTTTAAAGGTTAAAAATGTGACCAGTCTGAAAAAGGCAAAGAGACTACCGTTGGCAATGTACTTTAGCAGGTGGAACGAGTGCTGGCAACAAGTGCATTCCCAAGCTCAATGTGATAACATCATTACACAAAAGGCCCGTCTGTTCAAAAAGTGTCGGACAAGCACCGGACAAACAAAATTTCCAATGTTGGCAAAGTGTTGGTAAAACAATTAAATAGGTGGTCTAAAAATAAATTTTCCGAAATAAAATTAAAAAAAAAGTTAATATATATTTTTTTTGGTCCCGAATAATATACAATTTTTTTGGTCCCCCTGGCCCCAAGATTGGCAGCCGACAGCTTGACTTGATAGCTTAAAATGTAAGAGCATGATAATTGCTGGGTAACAGTTGGATGTTCGAATATGTCAGCACTGGCATACGGTTTGTTGGATTCAACTTAAATTTGTCGATTTTTTTAATGGAATAAACAGATTTTTACGCCTTCAATTTTACAAATAATGCATGTTTAATAGTAGAAGTTTAAAGATAAGAAGCATGTCAAGTATGCAGAGTACCGAATAAGGACCAAAGATTCTTGACATATTCAAAAATAATTATTTCGAAGTAAAAAAATTACTTATTATTACCTACTAAAATATTTGAAACCCGTTTTGAAATTAAAAAAATAGATCAGTGGCTCATTTAAACGAACAAACGATATATCACATTAGCAAACATTATAAAAATTTAATTAAAAAATTTTTTTTTTATTCAATTTTCTTAATGGAATACATTATTTTTATTAAAATTATGCATAAAATTCTTACCGTTTGCAAAGATCCGATTTGATAACGGATTTTCCAATTCTCTTGTTATTCAATTTTTATACTAACAAATAATTTTACTTTTTATTCCTTTTTGTTGTAACGACAATATGAAACCAGGAAAAACGGTTGCATTCACGAAAAAAAACTTTTTTAAAATAGAGATATCGGAAATTAAATTTGATGCCATTTTCATACAACAACACGGATATATACGAATAACTCATTTTAGCGAACAGCCCACATTAGCGAACATTCCCTTATAAAACAAAATGAGAAGTACACACAGAGAAATTTGCCAACTGAAATTCGGTTACTACAACTAAAGTTTGATTATTACGAATTTGAGTAGGTTGGGCACAACTTAACATCAGTTTTCACAACGAAGCTCGGTTAACTCAACTGAATTTTAGTTGCACCACCAAAAATATTCGGAAATCTAATTAAAATACACTTTCACATTCTGTTGCCAATTTATTTCTCTGTGAATTTGATAAAAATGCAAAAACTTTTTTTTATATTAACTTTAAAGATTTTTTTAATTTAATTTATGTATATAATAATGTTTGCTATTAAAGAAAAGAAAGAAATTGGAAAAATGATAATTCCCGTATGTTTTTGAATCGACTCCTTTTAATGCCATTTTATAAAAATTGCTTATTTTGTAAAAAATCTAACAAAATTTTTAAGTTTTTCTAAGTTTACATAATTTTTTTGAAAAATATTTCTTACATTTGATAAGACAATAATTATCTTTAGTTTTATCGACAAATATTTAACCCCAAAGGACCTGGGGAAAAAAGGACACGTAAAACTTAATTTTTTATTATGACTACAAGATTGTAAAGCCTCTAAATTGATAAAAAAAAAATGTACCCTTGACAAAAAAAAATTATTTTATGTAACTTGATCCACATACACAGAAAAAACTAAAATCGACTTTCAATTAAAATATTTGTTGATTCAATTAAAAGTTTAATTGAATTCGGTCCAATTAAAGAAATTGTAGTATCAATTAAAATAATTTGTAACTATTTAATTGATTTCATTTTCAATTAACATTTTAATTATATATATTAAAAATTTAATTGAATGTTGTTTTCCATTTCAAACAAATTTTTAATACATACTATTAAAACTTTAATTGAAATTTTAACCAAAACCGTATTAAAATATTAATTGAAATTGGATGTAAAAAATCAATTAAAATTTTAATAGAAACCCGATGTAAAAATCAATTAAAATTTTAATTGAAATCCGAAATAAAAAACAAAAAAAGTTTTAATTGAAACGTAAAAAAAAAAATTCAATTAAAATTTTAATAAAATGCATTAAAACGTATTTTTATTGATACTATAAATAAATTAAAGCTTTTATTAAATGAATTAAAGCTTTCTAATAATAGTAATTATAATTTTAAATAAAAATGCTTGAATGTAAAATTTTTTTTTATTAAAAATAAATAAATTAATGTAATGCAAAAAATATATTAATTAAATATTTTTTGCTTTAACAAAAGAAAAAAAATAACGGGTTTGAATTCATAGACAGTAACATACTTTTTCTCCTTTTTAGTTGAGATCAAAATTATGCTCCTATCGTATTCTAAGTAGAGCAACTTTTTCAAAAAAATGTTTGAAGAAAATCAAAAAAACATATACTATGCAAAAGAAGTAGTTTTCTTCTAGGATAAAATTTTGAACTTCGTTTTGAAAATTTAGTGTATTTTAGTTGTTTAAAAATTTACATTTTTAATATCTCGTGCTTAATAGCGTTAACTTTAACATATTTTTTAGAAACTGGAAGATCATAAAACATAGATTGTATAAAATTATAGAAATTTTAGATTAAAAACAAAAAAAAATTTGAATAAAATGTCTAGCGCGTTTAATACAGTTAGACACGGAAATTTTAGCTCATCAAAATAAACGAAAATAGATTCTATTTTGTGAATTCACCAACAACAAAAAGTCTTGGCTGTATGCTTCTATTTTGAAGTTTTAAAAGCGCCATCTTTGCCTCTAACTCCATCTTCGTTTCAGCAATAACTGCAAATGATTCCTGTGAATCATATATTGAAAATTTTTTACGGATTTTTGCACCTTCTTTATCAGTCTTAGTTTCCATGGGAGGAGGAAACAAGTTATGTAATTGCCACAACATGGTGAAAACTTTCGACTCTAAAAAGTAAATTAAATATAAACAAAAATAATTGCTAATCAAAATGAATTTAATGATTAAACAAACCTTCATTGTTTGGTTCAATAGACTTGAGCGTCTTTGAAAAGGAGGATGACGAAACTTTGGAAATCAATGCTTTTAAAAGATTTTCTGCATAAGCTGCCCACCTATCTTTTAAAACTTTTGAATTAGGATATCTTAATGAAAAATCTATATCAATCTAAAAACAAATAAAAGAAATAGTTATCAGTGTTGATTTAAGAAAGTAAATAAAAATCTTACTAGCAGAGAAGCAGACGGTTTTGTGAATTCTGGCCACAATGTTAAAATTTCGGATGTACTTTTTGACGCCTTAATTTGCTCGAAGCGATATGCTGCACATTTCCGCCAATATATATTGAAAAATCTCAAAATCTGAAGTTATTGTTTTTTTGAAATTATTGTGTTTTTAGTTCGAAAAGTCTTAAAAACAGTTTTTCGACAATAACATCAGATTTAAGGGTGTATTTAAATTTGTAAATGTTATCAACTTAACAAGATCTATAACCACACTAAGAAGATGCTTCTTTTCAATGAGTTTATCAAAAAAGATTTGCACCCTTTAAAATCATGGAAAAGAATCATCGTCTCCATTTAAAAGATTTTCTTTAATAAATTTGTATGCTTCGTTTTTTAGAACTTTTTCTTTTATTATAGATTTTATAAAAAATATTATTTCTTTTTTCGCGAACTAGGAAAAAAATAATAAAAACACTTGATTTTTTCCTAACCTAGAAACCATGAAGAAAAAAAACAATATTGCGACTATGGAAAATATACTTAGGAGTCATCAACTCCTTAAAAAAATGATTAAAAATATATTTTTTTTTATTTATTTTATTCCTTTGCTGTTTGTTTGCTAAAAATTTTAGATTTTTTTTCTTTAAATAAAAAAGTTCTAAAAATAAAAGCGAAACAAAACGTTCTGGAAAAAAAGGAAGCGTCATTAAAAACTGTTTACTCATTGTTTTACTAACAATTCACAATCAAATTCTTAACACGAACAATTTTAAATAAAATACAAAATTGTTCACTATAATTTGTTAAAAAAATTATGGAAAAAGTCTTTTTAAATTTATGACGCTTCCTTTTATATTTTTTATAAAATTTTTTTTCACTCGCGTCACGACTTCTCACCTTCAATACCAAGCAAAACTAAACACTTGATCTTGTTTTTTTGACAAACTCTGCACAAGTGTAGCACTCTCACTTAAAAAAAAAAGGTTATAACGCTTTTTCTTAAAACGTAGTATTGATTTTTTTTTTTACTACTTATTAATTCAAATTCTTTTATTTTTTTATAATAGTTAGATAGTTAGGGCATAATTTTACACTTTTTAAACATATAACACAATTTTAACTTTAAACAGTAAAAAATAATATAATTTTACTCAAAACATATTAAGCGGTTTTTGTTTCTAATGTGTTGTCATTGGTGGCTACAAAAACAGGCAATTTTGTGTGCACAAAATTCATTTTCAATTAAACATTTAATAGATATGATTAAACTTTTAATTGAAAGTGAGTTTGAAATCAAACAAAAGTTTAATTGAAATTTTATTGGCAATAATTTTTTCTGTGTAGGATTACTTTTTACACTTTTACCAAAAAGGCCTACTTGGAAATTTACAAAATAACACCTTTCATAATCATTAATCACTTAAATTTAATTACACTGTTATTATATTTACTTTAATTCAAACAATATTTAACATTTAGTGGCAGGGGAACAAATTTAAATTATGACTACAAGAAAATACAAAATAGTAATATAAAGAATTTAAAAATGATAAAAAAATGTGTTCACTTCATTGAAATTATCTTTTTGTGTAACTTGATCCATATAAGATTCATTTGTAAAGGGTCCGCCAAATAACTTTTTTTTTTTTTGAAAATGCTATAAAAAACTACTGAATATTTTCTCAAATTTCTTTTTTTATTTGAAAGTACAATCCATCCGGTTAATAATGGAAAATAATTTCATTCAAATGGCTGCATCGGCTGGCCATGCAGTAGCCTACACGATCGGTCCAATTTTTAAGCACATTATCGAATGTGTCCAGCTGTATTTCACCAATGGCTTCGAAGCGAAGCGAAAACGCATTGGATGGTCAGTTGGCTTCAACTCCTGAACCAATTGGACTTGTCATACCAAGGTCTTTATGCAAAATTCGTCTCAATGATGTCTCCGAAATGTACAATTGTTGAGAACGACGGAATCCGTACGCAAATTTCGCACACATTCTGCAATATTACCATGATTTTCAAAGTAATGTCGCAATATTTCCCAGCGTTGTTCAAGCGTATACACAACCATATTCGTTCAGCGGAAGGATCAAACTAATTATCTGTCAAATCAGACATGAGCTAAGTGTTACCATTCACGAAATAAGCACTAGTTGAAAAAAAAAGTTAGATGGCGGACCCTTTACTATAAAAGACCCACTGGAAAGTTTACATAATAACATCTTTCAGATTTTTATTAAATTCGGATATGTGATATATGGCAGAAAACTAACGAACAAGCGCAATTCATATTATTATTTCTGAGGATTAAAAGGTTTGGTCGAAAGTTACATTAAAAATAATATTAGGACTATAAAAAAAGAATCCGAATTTTTATAAAAATCTGAAAGAAGTTTTTCTGTTAATTTACTAGGGGGGGGGGGGGGGGGGGGGGTTATGGTTAAAAGTAAATATGTTAGCGCTATATGCATCAAGTTATACATAATAATAATTATTATCAAGTGGAAATTTTTTTCCATATCGATTTCGTCCATTTGCAACCATTTGTAATAAAACTGACGGTTGAATGAACGAAAATCTATAAATCGTTGTTTTAAGGACCATCGTAATGTCCATGCATGTTGTAACATTTTTGTTATTAAACACAACTTTTTACGAACTGGAAAATTGTTGTTTGCTTGAGTTCCAATTACCACATGATAATGATTATTTAATTTTATTGTGATTGTGTCTATGTTTTCTTAAATTTTCATAATCCTTCGATTTAATGCGACTTTTAACAAGTGATTTTATAAACAATATTTTAAATAAGTGCCAACACTTGTCACACAGCAGTATGACAGTATGGATATCAACATTTTTATTATTTCGAGTACTTTAGAAATAATAAAAAACTTAAATTTCATGTTTTCATTCAAAAATATTGTAAAACCTATCGAACGCCTCAACATGCTATTGCGCACCTAAAAAAATACGCGTCTAATATTGTTTTTATCCTCAACAATATATTCAAGTTTTATTAAGATCTGCAGATTCAACACTGGGTAGTTTCCTTGTGAGTTTGTAAAGAGTTCTTAACATTTGTATCGTTCAAAAACATCTTGTTGTCTTTGATTTTATCATGTTCTGATAAATTTCTTAAGAGTTGGAAAATCCAAAGGTGTGATTATAGTATCGTCTAGCAAGCGTAAGCTTCAACACTTAATTATCGGTTTAATTAATAAATTGTTCTTACATTTGCTACAATTTTCCATTTAATTTGTATTCAACTTGGTCGTACTTTTGAACTATCTATGTTGAATGATTGGAAAATTTATTGCGCTGAGAGTACGCTATACTATCTGATGAATGTTTCAAGTACATTAAAAATATGATATGACCATGGCGTAGATCATGTGGGGAAGGGGGGGACAAAGGGAACATTTAGGAATTTCAGAAAATGTATATAATGAATGTCATCATATTAGAAGAAACTTCACACAATTTTATGAACGCTGTTAATATCGAATTCAAGGGTGTGGTCCGAAAAAAAAATTTATTACAATTAGTGTGTAGGTTTTATACAAAAAATAAATCAGTAAAGAAAAAAAATAAATGACTTTGAAAGCGAAAATTTTTATTATTATGAGTTCTGTTTCCCGAGCTATGTATATTAGCTTCGAAGTCTTAAAAATCGTTTAAATCTAAATTTGTTATAGAATCACCTTTCATAAGGAAAAATAAACTGAAATTTGATATCTTTTATTAGGCAATCGCTTAGTAGGCTAGTTGGTAGCGTGCTGGCTTATATGTGCGGGGGGTCGTGGGTTCGATTCCCACCAGAGTCACTGGTCTGTTTTCGTTACAACGCGCCGAAGACCATAGTTGCTAGTGCTCGGTTAGGGTAATAGTATATAATTTGTAATTATGTTTATGAATATTAATTAATAAAAATAAAAAAAAAAATTTTATATTATTTTTTTTTTAAGAAAAAAGAAACAATTTTCATATTTAAGTACAAAAATCACGAATTGAAAACACAGGTTATTGATATTCCTGTCATAACGAATTCGGATCTTTGCAGTTATATTAATTTTTAATCAAATTCAATAAATTTGTTTATCAAATCAATGTATTGTAATGTTTATGGATTAAAATATAAAACAGAAATATTTTCAAAGGTATTTTAAGTTATTGCAATATTGATAAACACAATATGCTTTTATTAAAAACACATGTTTTCACTCGTATTTTATGCAAACGGCTTTATTACAGGAATTTCTCTTATATTTTTTTCTGTGTAAAATATTTTTTCGTACGATTCCTTGAAAATACTATTGTCAAGTTATATAAAATTTTATCCAAATATGTTTATTTGACGAATAATTTTGTAATTTTGCATACAAAAAAAAACATAAGCTGCATTTATCATCGAAATCCAGTTTGAACGAGATTTCGATCATATGGTAGTGTATAAAAGGATACACTGACTAGATTTCTAAATCTAGTTTTGACTAGATTTCAGTTCCATAAGACTATGTATAAAAAAAAAGAAATTTGGCTAATGGAAAAATTTTGTTGGGTCGGATGACATTTTGAGATTCAAATTAAGGTAAAAGGAAAACGAATTTAATATTTTGATTTGCAGATTTTTCCACAATTATCTATTATACTATTTATTTGTGCAATGAGAGAATTATCTGCATGATATTAATGAATTTTAGTATATAACTAATGAAGTTTCACTGGTAATCGTCCATGGAAAAAAATTTTTTTTAACTTATGCAAATTTTCATAAAATTTTTTGAAAAATATTGGTTTATAGTGAACTCACACACAATATTGGTTTATTTATTAAAAGTTTCATCCACTCAATGAAGAGGTTTTTTTAAAAAACTAGCTTCATTAAAAGGATGTAGCTTTTCATAAATTTTAAGAAAATGTTCGTTCACCTTGTGAAGAATAGTTTCATAAGAACACTCAGGGAACTTCTGCTTTAAAAATATGCAGTTGCTTGGGTTGTAATACAGTTTCTTTATTTTTAATGTAAATGTCAGTCATTTGCAGAACTAAATACATTTTTTACTAACCTTGTAGTTCATTTAAAAAAAAAAAACAAACCACATCAAATGACTGTTTTATGATTTTACATTAATTTTTTACAGTTATTTTTTGTTATTTAATTAAAGATCCGACAAGGTTTTCTAACCATGAATCCCGACGGTTTTAGACGTGCTGAAGCCGAATCTGAGCTCAGAATACCTATAACGTCAGGTTTTCGTGACATTCTAACCTAAATGTGCAAAAAAACACATTTTTGGGTACATTTTAGCTCCTGTAACTTGTAGAATTTTTTTTTTTCAAAAAGATTGTTACGGTATCTAAAAGTGCTGCTCCTGCCCTACAAAATCAATTTTAAGTTTTGACACAGTAAAAAATGTTTTATCAAACAACCCCCCCCCCCCCCCCTAAATGTAAAAGCTGGATCCGCGCCTGTATTACCTAACAAAATAGTAGCAACTAAATATCTGGAGTTCGGTTGAAAATATCTTTAGAAGATTTTCCAATGCTCCCTATAATTTTCTTTGCATATTTTATTTATGGTTATTCTTTTAATTTATATTACACTAATTACCATATGTGCCATTCCAACTGAAACATATAAGTTATATCCTTTTTCCATCCATCCATTCAACTAACTGCTGCTTTGATTTAGTTTGTTACCAATTTACACAATATGTTTTATTAATTTCTAGTTTAAAGCCTTTCATCATATCTTGTATGGGTGTTACCGTTTCAATTTATTAGCTCACTTTTATGGAGTTTAATTTGTGGTTAAAAAGAAAAGTTTTGATTTTAAGGTAGGTAAATTGCTTAAGATTTATGTTAGTGGTTTGTTGTTTTTTCTATAAATACAGTGGAGTTCGCTCATACCAAACACCGGATATAAATATTTTTTTTAAAAACGAACGATTTTTCTGGTTCCAAATCATTTACTAACAAATTTCATACAAAATAATACGGTTATAACGAACACCGTTTAATCGAACTTTTTATATAACGAACTAACTTTCTGGACCCTTTTGCTAATTTTCATAAAAATTTTTACACTTGCGAGTATAATGAACACATTAGAATAAATAATTTTTTATGAAAAATGTGCTGCGAATTTTAAAAACATTGGCTTTTTACTTAAATCTTCTATAAAAAAAATTAAAAAATGTATCAAACGTAATTTAATGTTGGAATTGTTTTAATATTAACGGGTTTTTCAATAAGGACCAAACAGTTATTTTTTGTGGATGAAGTGGTGATTCATGAAGCACATGTGGATTTTCACCAAACCAATAACGCATATTGACGAACGCTTATTGACGAACCCATTGAGCCATTGAGAATAACTACCGAAAATTGGAGTTGACGCTCTTAAAGTTGCGGTCACCGACTCCTTATTTCGATAGTACATTTTTATAATTTGTATGCGTTATTCGTTCGTGTTCTTTATCATGATGAAAATGTTGAGTTTACTTGAAAAACGGAAAATAACAGTTAGATGATCTGTGAAATAGTGCGTTCACAAATTAAATTCAAAGTTGTCAAGGACCTATTGGAAAACCCTTTACAAACCAAAATATAAAAATTAGAAAAATTTAAGAAAAAATCCTAGAATTCTATTAATTTTTTTTAAATGTTTAACACGCTTATAGCGAACTTCGCTTATAACGATCTAAATTGTCAGGTCCGTATGAGTTCGTTTTAAGTAAGCTCTACTGTATTTAGATTATACTTTAAAAAAGGATATTAATTATGAGTTTTAACACATCTTGAGTTTTAGTTGTATAAGTGACTAATTGGTATAGAATTTCTAGAGGTTATTGTACTAATTGAATTCAAGTGTGAATGAATATTTAACGGGTTTTGATAAATTACTGGCAATTAAAAGGATATAAAAGAAAGTTGAATAGAAATCCGTATTAAAAAAAAAAAAAAAAAAATAATACAAAGGGTAATTTCATAGTACACTTTCGGTATCAATTGTGGCAAAGTACACGTATGTGCAATACATTTCTTGTGTTTTATCATTTGCAATATTTGAAATATTGCGGTTTTTATTTTTACGTATTTTTTTGTTGAATATGTTGCTTAATTTTGTGAAATTTAATAGCAAAACCATAAAATTTGCTTTACGAATATCAATCTACACAAAATTAAATTTTATTGTAGTATAATCATTCAGGAATTGCTAGGAAGTTGTAAATTTTTTATATTTAGATTTGACATTATGAAAGTCATTATAAAATTTTAAATTTTATCACTACACTCACAATATATTTTCTGTTACCGATTCAAGTTTGTTTATAAAGTTTCATGTAAAGTTTGTTTTCAAATGAAGAATCAATTAAAATCAATAGAAATATTTGTTTCAACTTTTTCTATCGGTAGTTTGAAAAACAAACCATAGAAATAAACGTTCTTTTGGTAGAATTTAAATATTGGAAGTTAAATTTTAACTTTTTTCTCTTCCAAAAAAAAATTTATAAAATTTTTACACAAAGGCTTTTAACAACATATACTCTGTTTTGTAATCACAAATAAAAATGTTTAGTAACGTCATGATGCTTGTTAGGAAAAGACCTAACCACGTGCTTGATTACTAAGAAGACAAGAATGCAGCAAAATTGATTATTAATAGGTTTTTTGTTAAAGTTCTGCCTATTATGGAGGCTCTAACTTTTCTAAAACTTCGGGTTCTGATGAGATCTTTAGCCAGATCGAAATACTAGTATCAACCTAGCTAATATGTTTGATTTGCTTTATTTTTGTAAATATACGGAGGTTGAAAGCTCGTTTTAAATTGAAAATAACATACAAATAATCTCGATGTATATAAAAACAAAAAACTAATATAACTGTGAAAAATGTTTATATTTCCAAAAAAAAAAGAAAAAGTTTCTATTACGTTTTGTCAGTTAAATATTACAGGTTGTTTAAAATACTTTCTGTTGTTTTTACTACTTGTATCTGTTATATCAACAATGTTTAAAAATAAATATCAAAATGGGTTCAATATACAGAAAAATCAGTAGTCCTTTTTTATTTATATATATAAATATTCCACCAGGCACGCATACAGCTTTTCCATTTATGGTAACCCCTGCAGTATCTTTAACGATACATAAAAATTCCCAATTTTTGTTGTGGGGTTTCTTGGATTTTAAAATTGTTAATATATCTTTGTTTAAGTTTTGAAAAGTTTAATCAAATAAATTATTACCTGCAAACATATGCAAAAGTGTCTTCTTTCTGTGTGTATGTATGTTGTTTTGTATACAAAATTATTCTCCAAATAAACATATTTTTATAGAATTTTTTTAAATTTGATAACAAAGAAAGAAAACGAAAATTATTAAATCGTGCGTAAAAGACTATTCATGAAATACTAGTGAAAACAATAATCAATACATTTCATTTCAGCAAAACATATGCTTTGCTCAAAACATGTAAGTGGAAATATAGTATAAGATAGTTTAGTAAAAAATACTATACATTTCATGATAATTTTTAGATGTGCCCAGATATTATACCAAAAGTATGACTCTGGGGTCAATTTGGAAAGGTACGCTGCCATATAAAATTTTTGAAAAATCGCGAATATATATTATTAGCCGCTATATGCAAATACATTTTTTTTTTCAAAACATTTCCCATTAATTGCCTCTTTTTAAAACACTTATTCTTTTCAAATGTTCATTAAGTGTTCATATTCGCTAAAACTGAAAAAAAAGTTAAAAATGTTCATAAAAAGTGAAGCAGTGGTTTAAATATAAAGTTTTGTGCATTAAATATGGGCCATAAATATGAACACAGGTCTCGTTAAATAATATCGTCAAAACAAAATCAAATTGATTGCTTTCGAAATGTTTTAAATGCAAAAAACTAAATGCAAAACCACCAAACTTTAAAGACATTTTTCTGGAAATCTGTACCATTGATGAAAAAACTAAGTACGCCATTGAATTCAGCATGTCCGATATATATATATATAATTAATGGTTTGATGGCTATTACTTTTTTCTGTGTCATGCCGTGTAATTTTTATCAAGTGGAAATTTTTTTTGATCCAATTAAAGGCTTCATATTGTTTTCTTGTAGTCATAATTTTAATTGAGTTTCATGGGTCTTTTTTGCCTCTGGCCACTAAGGGTTAAAGATTTTTTGAATAAAAGTAAATATAAATATAGTCATATCCAATTTAAGTTTCCGAAAATTATGAAAGATGTTATTATGTAAATTTCCTAGTGGGTCTTTTTTTGTGTAAAAACTAACCAAAAGTGTAAAAATTAACCATATGACCTGTCAGATGAAATATTTCAAATCAGTTATATGCGTATTTTTTGATGTTCTTATTTTGCTCGACACTGCTAGTATTATTACTGCTACTAAAGTTAATTTCATGTTTATTGAATAATTTGTATATAAGTTGACGGTGAGTAAACAACTAAATAGAATAAGTATGAAATTTGAAATCGAAAACAAAAACAAAATGACAAATTGATAGTGAATACTGCGAGTAAATTATCACTTTAATCTTTGCGGTACTAGAATACCCATTTTCCGTATGTCAGGTTTTCAATAAAACCTGACATTAGCCGCTATATGCAAATACATTTTTTTTTTTTCAAAACATTTCCCATTAATTGGCTCTTTTTAAAACACTTATTCTTTTCAAATGTTCATTAAGTGTTCATATTCGCTAAAACTGAAAAAAAAGTTAAAAATGTTCAGAAAAAGTGAAGCAGTGGTTTAAATATAAAGTTTTGTGCATTAAATATGGGCCATAAATATGAACACAGGTCTCGTTAAATAATATCGTCAAAACAAAATCAAATTGATTGCTTTCGAAATGTTTTAAATGCAAAAAACTAAATGCAAAACCACCAAACTTTAAAGACATTTTTCTGGAAATCTGTACCATTGATGAAAAAACTAAGTACGCCATTGAATTCAGCATGTCCGATATATATATATATAATTAATGGTTTGATGGCTATTACTTTTTTCTGTGTCATGCCGTGTATTTTTTATCAAGTGGAAATTTTTTTTGCTCCAATTAAAGGCTTCATATTGTTTTCTTGTAGTCATAATTTTAATTGAGTTTCATGGGTCTTTTTTGCCTCTGGCCACTAAGGGTTAAAGATTTTTTGAATAAAAGTAAATATAAATATAGTCATATCCAATTTAAGTTTCCGAAAATTATGAAAGATGTTATATGTAAATTTCCTAGTGGGTCTTTTTTTGTGTAAAAACTAACCAAAAGTGTAAAAATTAACCATATATGGATCAAGTTACATAAAATAATTATTTTTATTTTGAGATTTTTTCTATCAATTTAAAGGCTTTACAATCTCCAAGTCATAATTAAAATTAAGTTGCATGCGTCTTTTTTGTCCCCAAGTCACTATGGGTTAAAGATTTTTTAAATAAAAGTAAAGATAATTATAGTCTTAATAAATGTAAGTGATATTTTTAAGAAAATTATGCAAAACTTTATGAAAACACTCAAATTTCAAAGGCCTCGTGTATGAACAAAAGTACCGTAATAAAAATATTTGGTTTATATCCATTAACAGTTCAATAAAACCTATAATTTGAGTAGTTTTATATGAAAAAAATCTAAATCTTTCGTAACAGAACAATATACCCGAGTACAAGAGTTTATATAATGTTCTATACATGGTTCTATTAAATTGTATCACTTTGGATCTAATTATATTTAAATAGATACAATTTAATAAAAAACTATCCAATTCTATCCGAGTTTTGGCCCGATATAATTACATCTAATTATATTATATTATATTTGATACAATTAGATCAAATTAGATTCAAATAGATACATAATAATCCAAATATATATATTAAAAGGTATTAAGTTACATATATTTGACCTCCATAAATCGGGTTCAAAACACAAAATGTATGATTAAAATATATAAATAACTTAAATTTTATTTATATGTTTATAGGACATTAAATTTTCGTTTTAAACGAAATTTTTAATTTTAATTTAATTAAATAAAATGTTTGTTAATATTAAAAGGGTCCAGTAATTCCAAATAACAGGTTGCAGAACAACTTATACATATATACTATAGTATAGTACTATAATGGCTTATAGTTTCTGTTTTACAACAAGTTACAAGTTTGTTATATTTGCTATAGGTTCTTTACCTCCAAATTAGAACAAGTTGCTGTAGAACCGGTTCCAGAACCAGTTATAGAACTGGTTGTCATTTTTTAATAAGGCTTTGTCATTGTGGTTGTTTGACATCAATACAATTATCTTCTAAGGCCTACATCTAAATATTTAGGCTATCGTATCTGTTTTCTGGTAAACAGAAGCATATTTAAGTACACGCCTTGTTATTATTTTTACACTTATAATAATCCATGCTAAAAATACGAAAAAAATGCCAAAACTAAAATATTTTGTAAAATGAAATATTCGTGTATTTTACAAAAGTTTTTGTTATTTTGACATTTTTTCGTATTTGTACGCATGGATTATTATCAGTGTAGTATTTTTATTTTTAGTATTTTATTTTACAGTATAAAATTTAATAAAAATTTTTTTTTTATAACACACTTATTGTATATAATTTAATAAGTCCATTTTTTAATCGTATTGTATAGGATTAGATACTATGTGTATCTGATGTGATCAAATGCGATCCATCAAATTGTATTTCAATTAGATATAAGGCTTTATCAAATTTGATACATTTCTTTGTTGCATCATATTATCTTTTTTAGTCGGGTGGCTTTGTTTAAAAGAAAAATCTTATTAAATTGTATATTTTATTGAGTTATTTTATTAACTTTTTTTTTAATTATTTTATAACCCGCAAAACCACTAATTACACTCATAGAAAAAAAACTGTAAAAATATCAAAAAAGTTAAAAAAAAATTAGTTAAAAATGTTCTTGCAAAAAAACTGCTAAAATTATGCAGGTTTTTTTAATAAACATTAGTAATATAAGAATAGCAAAAATTAATCTGTTGAATTTACAAATATTATGTTATATTGAGGATTCCGGCAATTTTTAGATCATTACTTTATATTTCAAATAATGATAAAAATTAATAATTATAATGGGAAAATTAGCTAGTTATTAGTAAGTCCTATTTATGTGTGTTAACATATTGCAGAGAGTAACCTGGTGTCATTTCTGTTAGTGAGAAAAATAATTACATGTCATTACAGTTTCAATAATGGGTAGTTTTTTGTTACTACTTCTGATTATGTTTCTTCAAGTTTCTTTCTTAAGTCTTTTGTTTTATACTCTACACAGATATTTTTATGGACGAGTTTTAATTAATTTTTTTTACCAACTTAGTGAAGTTTAAAAATAGCATTTCATTTTAAATTTTCAGGTTTCAAATTTTACTATTATTACAAATAGAAAACACTAATTGTTAATAAATGTAAGAGAAGATGAACAAAATCTTGTGGGAATCAGCGCTCTTTCCACCTAAGCGACTAGGTCATCTTCAGCCTCATTCTAATCCAGTGATGTACTTTACGCACACTATTGCATTTATACTTGTGTGTGTAGCAGCGAAAAAACGAAGTTTATTCTACGGTACACTGATAATAAATTTCAATTGCAGAAAAAAGATTTTTTTTGAAAAAAGTGAATTTCATAAAAATATATTTTTTAATATATGAACCCCTTTGAAACTAAAAAATATATATTTTTTTCTATTTCGGCTTAAGCGGACAAGGGCTCCTGGGAACCAACATGGCTCAGAAACAGTTTAGCGTTGTATCATATTAGTGTGTGTACTCAAGTGAAAAAAATTTTGTTACAATTTAAAAAAATAGATTTTTTGCATAGAAAGAAAGCTACACTCATAGAAATAAAGCTGTACAAATGCGCTCATAGAAATTTTACAAAATTCGGGCTAAAATTAGCAGGGCATTTTTAACTAATTTTTAGTAACGTTTTTTTGCTATTTCTACAGACTTATTTCTATGAGTATAGCTTTCATTTCTATGACTGTACAAGAATTAATTTCAAATATAATTTTGGTACACTCCTACAAATAAGTCTGTAGAAGTAGCAAAAAAAGGTACTAAAAATTAGATAAAAGTGACTCTGCAGAAAAAACCAGTTGAATTAAGAGATTTTTTAACTAAATATTTGCAGACTTAAAATATCAAACAAAAACTGTTGTGTTAACATTTTTTTTTTTGCTAAATTTAGCCCGAATTTTGTAAAATGCAAATAACAGGTTAAATTGTTAAACCAACTGAAATTTTTGCTAAATAATTGTAAATTTCTGATTTAATAACGGAAAATTTTTAATTGCATTAAAAAAAACTTAAAATTTTCGAAATGTTTATGATTTTATTTGGGTACAGATATTTAGTAATTATTTTTGCTAATGTTAGCAGGTGTTTTTGTTACTTTCAATTATTGGTTATTCATCAGGTTTATTTTTGCTATTTTAAGTCTACAAATATTTAGTTAAAAAATCTGTTAATTCAACTGGTTTTTTCTGCGGGGTCATTTTTAACTAATTTTTAGTTACTTTTTATGCTTTTTCTACAGACTTATTTCTATAAGTAAAGATATTGCTGGGTCAATTAATATTTTTATTTAAAATAAGAGTATTTCACTGGTGTTTGTTTAGGGTTTTTAAATAAAAAAAACTAAGTTTTTTAATTGTCAGACCGTTCAACTATCTCATCAAAATCGATTTCTCCTCTATATTCTTTAATTCGCAAGAGATCGCCTAAGTGGTGGTCGCTTATTTTATTACGTAGCTTTGTCATAATTATTTTTAGGCTGGAAAACGCCACCTCGCAGTTATATGTTGTTCCAAACATTGAGTACAGCCGGTATATTTCATTTTTAAGTTTCACATATTTATTGCCATCTAGTTGCCTCCAAAAATCCTCACCTGTATCCAAAGGTATTTCTAAATCGTCCGCAATAGTTTTAGTTCTTCCCTTACTACTACATTCTGCTCTTCTACATCACAAGTAAGTGGACAATCGTGGAGTTCTATAAGCTTTCCAATGGATTCTAAATCATTAAACCTGTCTAAATAATTTTCTTTTATAGATTCTACAATTTGGGCATATTGCTGTATTTTATCAAAATTGTTAAACTCAAATTCAGAAAAGATGGTGGATGTTTTTTTTTTTTAAATTTGCAATGCTATTGTTTTTCAGTTGGTGGTTTAATAAAGATAATTTTCTATAAAAATTATGTAATTTTTTTGCTAAATCAAAAATATGTTTATTTTTGCCTTGTAGATTTAGGTTCAAGTCATTTAGTATTTCGGTTATATCGCATAAAAATGCTAGGTCCAATTGGAATTCGGGGTCTTCAAATAAAGAGACCAGCTCTTCTGTATCCTGTTTTGGTATAGTTTTTAAAAAAATAACGACTTCTCGCCGTAAATTAAAAAGGCGTTCTAGACTTTTTCCTCTACTGAGCCAACGAACTTCTGTATACAACAGGAGGTCACCATACTCTGCATTATGGTCATTTAGAAAATCTTTAAATTTTCTATGCGTCAGAGAGTTGTGACCACCTCTTATTTTGTTTATAATTTTTATCGATATGCTCATTGTGTTAGTCATACCTAATTCTTTAGAAAAAAGAGCTTGCTGGTGTATAACACAATGGAAAGCGGGGCAATTAATTCCATTTTTGCTCATAATTCCTAAAAGACCTTTGTGTTTGCCTCGCATAACATTTGCGCCGTCTGTACATATTGAGCTTAATTTTTTTTTATCGGTAATTGCAAAGACATTTGCATCTATTGCGTCATATAAAACTTCTCCCGATACATGACCGTGAAGGGAAACTACTTCAAAAACTTCCTCAAAACATTCTAAATTGTTATCAACGGTTTTTATACAAATAACAAGTTGACAAATATTATTAATGTCTGTACTTTCGTCTAAAGAAATTGAAAAGTATTTGCAATTTTTCAGTCTATTTTCAGCAGCAGAACGGATATATTGACTTATCTCTTCTGTCCTTTTTGTTACTGTTTTACGGGATAACGGAATATTTTGAAACATTTTTAAAACCTCCTGACATTTTTCACCTAAACAACTCAAAACATCCAACGATAATTTTTTAAAAAATATGCCATATGTAAATGGACGACACTGCTTTGCCAAAGACAAAGCAACTACATATGATGCCTTTTTATAAGGCAAAGAAACATCTTTATTTATTAATATAACGCCGTTATCCTGGTTAGTTTCATCAACCATAAATGTTAAAAAAAACTTTGCTTTTAATTCTAATAATAATAGTGTTCGATCACCATTATTAAGTTTATTAATATTACCATGACAAGAGTCGTAATGCCTTTTTATATAAAACAAAGATTTTTCACTTATAATTTTATTACAAATTAAGCATTGTGCATCGTCATCCATATTCTCTATAAAAAAAAGTATTTTCCCATTTATCATCAAACATATTTCTACGTGTATTTTTATTTGTGTTCCGCAGCATGGTGTTGCTTCAGCAATGGTTCAACTACAATTGATTTGTTTTCTTTTAACTCAGTGAGAACAAAGCAAAAGCCGAATATGCACATCGAAAGCCATACGAAGATGTTTATAGTGTACGTGTGTTGACGCAGCGTAAGCAGCATTTTCTTCTGTAACCCCGTGTGGTTGGAAATTGAGAGGAAGTACATCACTGTTCTAATCCATCACCCGCAATAAACTCAAGGTTTGATCAGGTATATATGTATATCAACCAACCACGAAAAATCGGTGATGTTAATTGATTACCCGAACAACATGTGCTATTTTTGTATTTTCTTACAAGTTTAGTAAACAGCTTTAAATATTAAACCTTTTTTATTTGGCAGGGTTGCCAGTCCAACTGCTTATGTTACTATTACTGGGAACGAATTGGGAATCGGGCATGTATACTAATATTTAAACACAACATATTCTAGTTGATTGTTTTCTTATTAGATTTTACATTGCATGGTACCTGTATGTTTGATTTGAGAATTTTGTATGTATTGGTGATCTTTTAAAGTCGCATTTCGATTTTGAGTATTCAGGTTTGAGATCATAATTAAATATTGCTATTACAAATAATAATAAGTGAAGAGAAGATGATTTTTAAAATTTTTAAAAATGTAATTTAATGGAAAATTGATTTAATATTACAATAATCAATTTTAAAATTAAATGAGTTTAAAAAAATACTAAAATATAAATAATTTTTGGAAAATGTATACTACGCTTTTAGCGAACTTCTCTAATATGATTTACGAATTCACTATAACCGAATTACTCTGTACTTTATGACTTTCATGATACACAACAAATGGCATTGGCCGTGGGCCTTTAAATTTTATTAATTTTTTGTAAACACATACTACATGGAGACCATAACACATCTCCAAATTTAGTTTTTAAAATTTTCAAAAACTCGAGATTTTATCACGGTTTTGACTCAAAAAAAAATCGCAAAAGTATGTTATTTTGAAAATCTCCATATTCCAAGCCATATATGAAAAGCATCTGATTTCTGTGGTTGTCTTTTTCACAATCGTGAAAATAAAAATATATATATTAAAAATATATGAATTTTTTATGCAAATGCAGCTTTTAGATGCATTTTTTGAAATTATCTCCCCGCTTCAAAATTTTTTAAACATTATAAATAACAGGTTTCATAACAACTTCCCTGTAAAATAGTAAAATCCAAATAATTGGTTGCAGAACAGATTATACTGTATTGTAACAGGTTTTAATTTCTGTTCTGCAAACAGGTTCTTTTTATATGGAGTTTGTCCTCCAAACAAGAACATTTGGGATTATTTTTTAAATAAAACCGTGAAAATACGCGAGTTTTTGAAAAATTTAAAAGTTGAATATGAAGATGTGTTATAGGCTACATAGAGAATATATTTTTCTAATATAAAGAAAATCGGAAGACATGAGATCGCTAAATGGCAATATTTATATTATCTATTAAAGAATGAATGATACTCTTATTCAATAATATAAAAGATCCAATCAAAATCTTTTTTTTAACCGACCTGTCAGATGAAATATTTCAAATCAGTTATATGCGTATTTTTTGATGTTCTTATTTTGCTCGACACTGCTAGTATTATTACTGCTACTAAAGTTAATTTCATGTTTATTGAATAATTTGTATATAAGTTGACGGTGAGTAAACAACTAATTAGAATAAGTATGAAATTTGAAATCGAAAACAAAATGACAAATTGATAGTGAATACTGCGAGTAAATTATCACTTTAATCTTTGCGGTACTAGAATACCCATTTTCCGTATGTCAGGTTTTCAGTAAAACGACAACTGTTTGTTGTTATAAGCAGGGCAAGTTTTTTTGACACAAAAAAGTTCAAAATAGCAGGAAAATAGTACGAAAAATCATTAAAAATGACACAAGAAATGCCAAGAATGGAAAAATAGCTAAACAAATGTGTGAGAAATAGAAAGATAAATATTAAAGTTTTATTAAACTTTTTTTGATTGCTTAGTACAATGTACTTTTTCAAGTTATCAAAAAGAAACGATCTACTATTGTAACATAAAACAGTTGAGTTTATTGAAATTACGCGTTCCACATCTGTAGATGTAACTGGAGCATATTTGACAGCAAGTAATTCCAAAGGGGATACGTTTTCAATGTATGAATCCTTTTCATTCTTATTAAAAAATATATTTTTTTTTATTTTAGTCAATGTTTGTAGGCCTCTATTTCGATTGAAAACTTTATTAAATTTTTTCAATAATTTCTTCGTTGTTGACATCTTTAGTCTTTTCCTTAATCTTTTGTTCCCAATTTGGTGATGCTTAAACATTCGAAATTACTTTTCATGCAAGCTAAATCAGATTTTATTCCAGGTTTTTGAAGTATAAATTTTGCATTGCGTATACACTGTGCATCGTCACTGAGCGTATTTAATACATCACAAGTTTCATTGAAATGATCACAAGAATATGCTGCAACTTTAATCCAAGTTCACCATATTTCGGATACATTGATTGTAACAAATTTTGGTAAAATTAAGCCTAGAAAGATATCAAATTTATAAACGAGATAACATGACACTAAAATGATAAACTTAAAAACATAAAATTTTTGTTTTTAATAAAAATTATATCAGACTTGATAAGCTTACCTTAGGAAATACTGCTTTATAATTTGCAATAAGCGAATTGACATCTTCAAAATTTAAACGTATAAAGTTTGCTACTCTAGAATCGGGCAGTTTTAAGGTAAATTGAGTTAAAAAGGTTCTTTTAAAGGAAAAAAATTAAAAAATATTGCAAGACAGTAGAAAATGGAATTCTTGGAAAATAATTGAAAAAATGACAAATGCTGAAGTTTATGGCAAATGCCAAAACAACTTGCCCTAGTTGCAAGGTTTATATTTTTATGGATGTGTTTCGCACCATGTCTGAGAGGATTTATTCTCACAATAAAATCGATTTTTTCAGTTGTTGTTGTTTTATATACGAATTAATAACAGCTTAATCTTATCTTTTACAAATGGCATAAAAAAATGCCTACTGCCCGAGTAAAAAAATGTATATATAAAAATATATTCTATAGTATAAAAATATATGACCTTATAAAAAATAGCATATTTGTCAATATCTATTTGTATATTATAATATTTTAAAAACGTTTTACAAAAAAAATTCGTGTATAAACGCAACCAATCATGTATACAAAAAATACTATTCTGAATTTTATATATGGTTAAGAAATTTGATTAAATTTTTATAAAACTTATATAACGCAATGTATGAATTTATATAACACAAGCATCAAAAACGTTATCTGTCATTTTAGACATAATTATTTATTAGTGCTCGTCAGAAATGTTTCATTGTGGATATCATCACTTTTTTACAGTTTTTTATCAATAAAAAAGGCGTTATTATTTTGTTTTAAACTTCAACTCCTTCCACGTGCGCAACGGCAAAAACGCAAATTTTGCTTCAAGCAAAAAGGGAAAAATTTATATGAAATTTTAAAAAAAGTTTGCCCGGTTTTTAAAGTGAACCGTTTAGTCGATAGAGTGAACAGAAAACCCGATTAAAAATCAACATATGTATCCAGTTATGAACATGTATGAACTAATTCATGCTCATATATGAAGTTATTCGAAATCATTCATGTCCATATACCAGCATATAGGAAACAAATATGTTCATAAGAGTTCATATGTGATCATATATATAAATATTAATGTGCACATATGACCATGTATGGAAATGTATAATCATGCATATATATATGTAAATATTACCGCAATATTCGTTAACGCCCACAGATGAACATTGTATATGATTACTCAAATGAACATATAAGAATGGTATATGAACACATATGAATCATGTATGGATGCATGTGGACATGTAAAGGGTGATTTTTTAGCAACTTCCTTTTTGGCAACACAGTTTTTGGTAGCTAAGCTGTTTTCATGTAACATGTTACTGTTAAACATGTTCAGTTTGGTCTATAATTTAACTGTGAATCGACTTGCAAAAGAACAACGTTTGCAGATAATTGAACTTTATTATCAAAATTCATGCTCGGTTAAGAAAGTGTATCGTGCACTTCTTCCAATTTATGGTCAGTTTGGGCAACCTTCTGATGCTGCTATTCGGAATCTTGTGACTAAACTTCCAAAATTTACATTATTGGACATTAAACCATAAACAGCACTTCATGTTTTTTTAACAGGGAACTCAGTTTTTTCAAAAACTCTTAAAAATAAATTTTTTAAGTAATTAAAAATGTATTACCAACTGAAAATAATTTTACAAACATTTTTGACATATTGAAAAACGCTAAAAAGTTATTAGGTTAACAATTTTGTAAAAAAAAAAGAAATAAAAATATTTATTTGCACACACAATGAAAAAGTGTTTTGAGCTACAAAATATGCGGTACACCACGGCTCGTTAAAAAGTTGCTAATCAATAAAAATATTGCATTTTATTAAAGACAACATTTTAGAAACTTAATTACTTTTAACTGTGTTTCCAGTTTTTTTTTTTTTGCCCCATTTTTCTCAGCTAGAAATTCTTTTGATTGTGTGTTATAATAAAAATTGCTTTATATCGTAAGTTTTTTGAAAAAAATTGATTTTTCCGACCACTCTATTTCATAAATGGTGCACTTTAAAAATGGCCAAATAAGTTTTATAAAATAATTTTTGTTATAGAAACGAAATGTGAATTCAAATTTAATATGAATACAGCTCTTTTTGCGTGCATTTGGAGTTGGAGTTGGAATTTTAAAAATAATAACGTCATTTCTTTATTGATTAAAAAACATTTTAAAAAGTGATGATATCCCAAAAACCAAGAAATTTTATACTATTGTGACGAACTCTAATAATTATATATGATCCAAAACTGTAAACATAGAATATGTCAGTTTCATTGTAACTATATATAATTAAAATGTCGCAAAATATTTGCGAAAAACATTTCCATTATAAATAACAAACTTTTTTTAATATTGACAATTTTTGTTTTAAATTATATTAAAATTAAAACTTTCGTTTAAAATGAAAATTTAATGTCCCATAAAAATATAAATAAAATTTAAGTTAGTTACATATTTCAATCATAAATTTTGTGTTTTGTATCCGTTTTATGCAGATCAAACATATGAAGCTTAATATCTTTTAATTGAAATATATTTGGATTATTATGTAAAGGGTCCGCCATCTAACGTTTTTTTTTCAGCTAGTGCATATTTCGTGAATGGTAACACTTAGCTCATGTCTGATTTGACAGATAATTACTTTTATCCTTCCGCTGAACGTATATGGTTGTGTATACGCTTGAACAACGCTGGGAAATATTGCGACATTACTTTGAAAATCATGGTAATGTTGCAGAATGTTTGCGAAAATTGCGTACGGATTTTGGAAGAAGAGAAGAACCGTCAGCTGCGTATGTTCGTTATCTTGTGAAAAAAAGTGAAAGAAACTGGCATCCTAATCGATAAACCAAAGCGTGAAATGCCAAAAACAGTGCGTACACCCGAGAATATTGCTGCTGGCAGAAAGTGTGCGTGAAGCGCCATAAACATCAACTCACCGTCGTTCTCAATTCATCAATTCACACATTTCGGAGACATTATTGAGACGAATTTTGCATAAAGACCTTGGTATGACGCCATACAAAGTTGGACTATTATTTGTGGGGTGTCGTCAAAGATAAGTGTTACGCCAACAAGCCAGAGACAATTGACGCTTTAAAGGACAATATTCTTGAAGCCATTGGTGAAATACAGCTGCACACAGTCGATAATGTGCTTAAAAATTGCACCGATCGTGTAGGCTACTGCATGGCCAGCCGAGGCAGCCATTTGAATGAAATTATTTTCCATTATTACCCGGAAGGATTGTACTTTCAAATAAAAAAAGAAATTTGAGAAAATATTCAGTAGTTTTTTTTATAGCATTTTCAAAAAAAAAAAAAGTTATTTGGCGGACCCTTTATATAATTGTATATAATTATATCTAATTGTATCAAATAAATTATCTAATTCGGATAGAATTTGAATTTTTTTTGTTAAATTGTATCTAATTAAATATAGTTAGATCCAAAGTGATACAATTTAACAGAACCATTTTTCGGATTGAATTATATCCTCTTATATTTGCGGAAAATATCTCATCATATATAAGTTTATATAAACTTTTTTACTCGGGTGAATACTTTTTCTGCTTTAAAACAATATATACTTTAATAGATTGCATTATCTGAAACATGTAATAGTTATAAATATCTTACCATCTTACCTTTATTTTATACGATTGAAGAAAAATTAACAATTTTTAGATAAGAACTATTCACAAGCATTTTAGCTAACAAGGGGAGTCGCCTCATCTTAATGAAATTTAGATATGTGATAAAGAAAGAAAAATAAAGGACTCGTATTCTTTTAGCAGCCCAATGTCACGTTCAATGGTTAAAAGGTGGGGCCAAATTAATATATATTTGTATGGAAACATATCTAAAACTAATGAAATTCAATTTTTTTTGAACGCAGTTTTTTTGTACTCTAGAAAACAAAAATGTAAATACCAATATTGCTTATGTAGAGTGCTAGGGTTGCAATTTTTTTAAAATCATTTAAATATAGGTTAAAAAGCTCTTCGGAAAAAGTCCTAAAAAAAGCCAAATATATAGGAATATAAAACAAAACTTAGGCGATCCTTCGACTAAATTGAATGAACATTAATATACGAATTTTTTTAGCTTAATCCAATTATAATTCAACAGTTCAACAACAGTTCTTATATCAATAAAACCACAGTTTTTGAAATAACAAAAATAATTGAGAGTTATTGAACATGTCTCGTATACTAGTTAATGCGTTTGCAAAGCTCTTTCATTTGGTACGCCATTTGTCTAAAATTTCTCTGAAACAATTCGAAATAAGCAGGAAAAATGATAAAATAGGTAATTTTAACGTCAGATTAGGCCGATGAAAAGATACGTGTCCCTTATTTTTCCTATTCTTATCACATATCCAAATTTCATTAGCATCGGAGAGAACCCATCGGGAGATTCCCCTTGTAAACGTTTCATAAATTTAATTAAAACCAACAAATTGAACCCAATATTTTATTTAATTTACATAATTTTAAGAAAAGCTTTAAAATTCATTTATTGGCGAACGTATCGAACAGTAAATGCAATCACAATAGTAGCAAATACGGTCTTAATATTGATATTAGCACGATCAGCTGGATTGCACCCATCCCTTTGGCTGCACTGATTGCAATCACGTTCATATTTATTTATCATTAAATAATCACGCAATGCCAAATTGCAACCCTGTATATTTTGATAAGTACAGCCTCTATAATAATATTCACCGGTAGCTAGAAAAAAAAAACAAATACAAAAATATAGAATCTGTGTAATGAGTGTTAGTGTTAAAGTTTTCAATACATACCAACTTTTAGGTATTCCCGAAAGCATTCAAAATATGGACTAGTCATATTCATATTAACTCCTGTATGATAGGCATCTAAATAAGCTCTAGTGTTATTGGCTAACAATGGATTACATTCATTAAGCTTAGGTTTTTTACAAGAATCTTTACTATCACAAGTGTAACATTTTAAAGTGTAACCTGAAAATAATAATAAATTCATTTTTACAAGTTTGATATAATTTTTATTTTTAATAATTTTCGACCTTTAATTGTGCAATGAAAAGGAAAATTATTCAAGTTCGAGGCCATACTCTATAATTCTTAATTAGGATATTGTTCTAACAAATAATCTATAGAGTTTTTGTTTTCAAATTTATTCTTTGACCCTTTCAGGAATGTGTTGATAGATCTATTTCGGGAATTTTCTAGGTTCCCATCATCAGAACACGTTTTGAAAGCGGTAACAATCCCATGTCAAACATCAAACATTCATATAAACTAGTTTACTCACTACATGAGAACTAATATATGAGCTTGAAGTTGAAGATTATAACCATTGATCAAAAAATAAATTGAAAACTTGTTTGTTATGTGCAAGGTCCACCTCTGGTGGATATTCAATACACGTTTTTTGTTTTTCTCTCCTTTTTATATTTTGTTTAGTTTATAAACAACACAGGGGAAGTAAACTAGACGGTACTTTGTATTTTATACAAGTTTGATATAATTTTTATTAAAAATAAAAATTATGTTTTTTTCGACCTTTAATTGTGCAATGAAAATGAAAATTATTCAAGTTCGAGGCCATACTCTATATTTCTTTATTAGGATATTGTCCTAACAAATTTGAGGACTTTAAATAAGGAATTTAAATAAATGAACTCCCTAAAAGAAAAATGTTGATACATAAACGAAGAGAGCAAATATAATTGAACATGACTGACTACTCAAAATGTTCATATTATGATTGTAATGATGATAAATGTGATTCTGACTGATAATATTACAGTGAACGATATTTCTTTGGGTTCAGCAATATTTTTGAATTTTACAAAAATCAATTCATATTTTTCATATAAATTAAACAAAAAAATTTAAATTTGAGTAGTCCACTAGGACGGGAGAGATGCAAAAAGGGAGAAATCCCTTGGTGGCCTAGCCCATTCTGTAAAGCAAGGAGCTTACATTTTAAATTTGGTTTCCTAAACATTGCTTAGACGTTTTTTTTTTTTGGAAATTTCTGCCCGAAATTTGGAGAAATGCAAAAAGTATCTAAATTGTCGTCCCGCCCAAACCCTTTTTGCTAGAAATTTTTAATTTTTAATATATTTTCCTTTAAATATGACTTAGACCTGCCTACTTATCTCACATTAGCAAAAGTTTAGGGCTTAACCATATGGCTGGCAAATTTATATGAACAAATATGTGGTAAAAGTTAAACTCTGGTTATATATAGAAATATTACTCGCCCTTATTTGGAGATTTTCCAGAAACGTGGTGGAGATGTGGCTCAGAACGGGAAAAAGTCTCCTTCCCCTCATCCCCCATCAAATCTCTGAAACGGGAAATTTCAGACTTCTTATGCTGGTCCCTAATCCCGCGTAGACATCTGGTTAAACGGCATTTTTGGAAATTCATCAGAGGAGGGTTTTGAAGGCGAAAAGTCTCCGTCTTTACGGCCTGGTCAAACTGCTGAAGCTACAAATTTGAAGTATGGTGTTAAGATTTAATGCATAGAATTCATGACCTATTACAAAACCTCACAGTAAAATAAACTGCCAACCAAATTTTAAATTGTATTTTGGTGGCTACGACCAACAATATCGGTTAGTACAACCATGTTCACATCTGACCTATTATTATTTTTGATGATGCAACTTAAATTCAGTTGTGCTAACTGAATTTCATTGTGAAACCCAATATTTATTTGTACTAATCGATTTCAGTTTAAGTAACCGAATTTTAGATGGAAAATTATATTATTTTTCTCTATGTGTACCGGTAACAAGATATCGGGATTTAAAACTAGTATAACATAAACAATTGAGCATGGTAGTACATGTATCTCAAACGCGTATCAACTTGCCTTTACACAGAGAGAATTTCGATTGATGAAAAATAAATCAATGAAACTTTTCATCGACAAATAAACGAACGAAAACCAGTTTTTTAATGAAACTTCATCATAAAACTTCATCATGATTTCATTGATTCTAAGCAAAAATTCATTAGCATCTTTTAGACAACACTCTACTTTGTGTTCGTAAATTTTATCGATACAATTTTTCGTTCTTTAATGAATACATTAGTTTATTCATCAAATATTTCATAATCATTAAATATGAAACTTCTCCGAAATGACCTTCATTGATTTTAATTTCGTTTTTTTTTTTTTTTATTGTTCGCAAAAAATCAAAAATACTGATTAGATATCGCACGAAAACGCCGGACTTCACATAAGATATTATTTGCCACTAGGGCAAGGATTTTCATGCAAATGCATGTTTATAGTTAGTAGCTCAAAATCAATTTTAACCAAATCAAAGAATTTGCAATAAAATGGCATCGATTTGTTGTTGCATATTTTTGAATATTTTTCTATAAATGCATATTTTTTGCATATTCTGATATAAATGACTATTTTATAGAATATTTTGGTATTTTTGTTGCATATTTTGTAAAAATTAAAATTAACCCTAAACATGGCATTTAATCGTCATTTTTTTGGGATCCATATTGGATTTCAATTTTAAAAAAACTATCTCGAGTACTAACTAGATTTGTATGTGCATATTTTTTTGGTTTTTATCGCATATTTTTTGTTTTTTTATGCATATTTCGATTTAAGTGCATATTTTAAGCGAATATGTAACAGTACTGGATATTTTAAGCGCCTATTTCACTTTTTCAGTTGCATGAAATTCAGGGACCGTAAATAATGATTATTGCTCGTTTTTTTGAATCAAAAAATCAATCACTTAGAAGAGACATAAAAAAAAATTTATTGCACCATTATTATTATTTTTTGACAATCTTTGCATATCCGTCATGATTTTTAAATTTTTGATTTTTAAAGTTTTCTTCAATGGTAATGATTATTTTTGAGTAATAATAAAAAAAATCCGCCATAATCATTATTTTTGAGCAAAAAAAAATAAAACTCAAAAATAATCATTATTTATGATTTTTATTTTTTTCGCTCAAAATAAAACTCACTTTCAATGTGTGGGATGGACATATCTCAGGAAGTAGGAGGAGCTTATCGAAGATTTTGGTATCAATCTCTTCTTTAGAAGATTCTCTAGCAGATGAATGCATCAATCATGTTTGTGGGTGAGGTTTAAGGGGTTAATTTTTAATTTCAAAATAGGGCTTTTTTTTTGCCGTCTTTTGTGAAAGTAACAATGTGTGGAATGGATATATCTCAGGAAGGAGGAGGAGCTTATCCAAGATTATAGTATCAATCTCTTCTTTGGAAGATTCTCTTGCAGATTAATGCATCAATCATTTGTGGGTGGGGTTTAAGGGGTTAATTATTAATTTCAAAATAGGGCTTTTTTGCCGTAAAGTCAAAATCTGGAAGCTCGATTTTCACCGTAGACGTATGGTCTAGTGGACTTTTTTGCTCAGTACAATCCCAAGAATCAGAAACGCGAAGCGCCCATTAAGATTTTTTTCCTTCCATACTAATCGCCCCACCCTAATATGTATATATATTTACACCTACATGAAAGTGAGTTTTATTTTGAGCGAAAAAAATAAAAATCATAAATAATGATTATTTTTGAGTTTTATTTTTTTTTGCTCAAAAATAATGATTATTGCGGATTTTCTTTATTATTACTCAAAAATAATCATTACCATTGAAGAAAATCCTTAAAGCTCATAACATAATCATTATTGTGTAATTTTTATTATAAAACTAATAATGATTACGGTCCCTGATGAAATTCTTTCCCATATTTATCACTTATAAAAATTTCATCAAATTCATAATGTAGAATATAAGAGGCGGTTCATGTTTAAAAAGCCAATAATATTATCACTCATTCACAATAAATATCAAAATTATTTTAATTTTGCAATCTTATTCGAAACCTTTTAATGTTACAACACATACCGAATGTTATACAGCAAAATGCTATTAAAGCTACACCAAACGCAATTTTAGTCGAATTCATATTTGCCACGTTAACTCTGCTCTTGTTCGAAAATAACTAAATGAAGAAAGCCCTAATTA
Organism: Delia radicum; assembly: GCA_021234595.1. Taxonomy (NCBI): domain Eukaryota; kingdom Metazoa; phylum Arthropoda; class Insecta; order Diptera; family Anthomyiidae; genus Delia; species Delia radicum. The sequence continues at coordinate 112,399,157 of CM037852.1, forward strand.
AGTGAGCTATTAGAATACATATTTATTGCGACAAATATTTAAACATTAAAAAGCAAAACAAAACAGATAAAGATAAAATTTGAATACTATTAATCACAGACTACTTCACACCGTGGGGCAAATTGAATCTCTTGAAAACTTATAGGAAGGCACTTAAAAATATGGAATAATTTTATTAATTATTCATAAAAATGGCCGACATAGGCTGGGAAATACTTGATATCCTCTTTTATATAGCTTGATTTCCTTTAGCTTATTTATTCTTAAAATTTTAGATGGATAATACTGTTCAGACTTTGTCGCTTGGACAAATATAGTTTTTTAAAAATATTTTTAACTCTGTGTGAAGTTTTGAGAACTTAACCAAAAATGTATTTACCTAGTTTATGATACAAATAAAATATGGAACAATTTGTCCAATTGTTCCAAAAACTACACTCAGAAAACGTTTTCTGTAAATATTTTTAGTTGTTTGAGTTGTAATACAGTATCTTTATTTTTAAGTGAACAAATAGTCATTTGTAGAAGAAATTTCAGTTTTGACTACAATTGTAGTTCATTTAAGAAAACAAACCACATCAAATTACTGTATTATGATTTTACATTCATTTTATACCGTAGCATTTTTTTTATTTAAAAAATAAAACAAACATATGTTTGTTAAATATTTATTGACAATTTTACTACAATTGTGGTTCATTTTTTTAATGAATGATGGAGAAAACTCACCCCTTTGGCCAAACCGCTAAAGTAAAAAATATGAAATTTGGTATATGAGCTCCTAATCCCGCATTTAAATCATTTTATACGGAATTCAAATTGACAAAGGGTTTAACTTCTTAATTAAGCACTAAATAAGGTGATTAAAGCATTTTTTAAACATTTTGATTAACAGGTAATCTAACTTTTTAACTGACTACTATTTCTAAACGACTCTGTATTATACTACTAATTGTTTGCAACTCAGTCGGTTGGTAACGCTAACAAAACATGTATACAAAGGCAGGTAAAAATTAGCGTTAAGAGGCTGCCGCAAAAAAAGTTGGCGCTGTTGGCAAAAATTTTAGCTAACGCTGTAATTTTCCTTGTTTCTGTTATGGCGAATCACTATCGGCGCCAAATTGGAATTTTAAACTGACAAAATTAATATTTTTGCTGTCAAGTTAATCCAAAAATGCATATGTAAACGAGGAAGTTTAAAAAGGTGGATTAACGTAGTAGATTAATTTCGCAGTCTGAACTCCCTATTAGGCGTGGTTTTTGAAAATTTCTATACACAGCTAAAATTTCTTTCTAATCCAAGGAAGATATCGACTGAGAGTTGATTATTGCAAATTCATATTACACTCTAAAAAAATTTTAAAAAGGCAGACACACGTATTTGCCAACAAGCACATAAATAATGCTATAAACACATAGACCACAGCAGACTGCAGAGCTACACGACTGCAAATGCCGTTGACTGCAATCGTCGCCGTGTGGTCAGCTACTTATTATTTTGGAAACGACAGCAGCATAGTAAACAGCTGATCACGATTCAATTTAAAAATATCAAGAGCTGTTTTTTATACAAATCAGGGATGTTAAAGTTGGTACAATTGTACTTTTTTTGGTACATTTTGACCTTCTAAAGTACCATGGTACTACCGCGACTCATTTGGTACAATTTAAAAATTTTTAATTTTTCCCCTTTTTGAATTTTTAGTATAGCAAACAAATTGTTATTGTGTCCTTTTTCATTGCATTTATTCGTTTTATGTAATGAGCTCTTAAAATATATGCAACTATATCCGCCAGATTTACGATTTATCATCATTTTAAGGATTTTGAAGAATAAAGTTGGCAATTTTTTTTTTTTTTAATATCGATTAAAAATTTACGATTTTTTACAAAATTTATCTGACACTTGTTGCAGCCAACTTCACTTTTATTTTGAATTTATTAAAATTCTGAAGAAGTGAAAATTGATATATAGATATGGCATCAGTTATAACATATGGGAAAACAGTGGACATTAGAGTGAGGTGAGTTTCTAAAAATAGAAATGTTGTGTTGTTGGAGTTGGAGTTGTACTTCTGAGATTATGTATGCAAGAACAAAAACACCGTGTATTGAATAAAACTAGTTTTAATCACAACAAAACTCGACCTAACTATAGCTCAGAGGGCTAAAGCGCTCTGTCTAACGTGTAGTGCGAGTGCATGTGGCATTAGAAATCAGAAATAAAAGAAAATTCCAAACAATCTTATATATGTTTAATTTAGAACGAGCTCTCAACCTCCGTATATTTACAAAAATAAAGCAAATCAAACATATTAGCTAGGTTAATACTAGTATTTCGATCTGGTTAAAGATCTCATCAGAACCCAATGTTTTAGAAAAGTTATAGCCTCCATAATAGGCAGAACTTTAAGAAAAAACCGATTAATCATTAATTTTGCTCCATTCTTGTCTTCTTAGTAAAAATATTACTTGAGCCAGAGTAAAAACTAAAATTTTTTTAACTGAAGTCGTTAAAAAATTAAAACGTTTGTAGTTTTTGGTCGGTAGTAGCTAATTTTCAAAATGAACTGAATGTCAATATGTTTCCAGACATTTCTAGTCGTTGCTGGAATTTTATCCATTCCACACTGGTCTGCAAATGTGGAAAGAGTTTTTTTCTTTTCAAAATATAATAAAAACTAAGGAAAGAAACAGACTACATTAGCCAACATTATCAAGTCTCATACAGACTAAGGATTGGTTAAGAGCGACAAATTTATGCTGCTATGATGTAGAAATTCCAAATAGTTTATTAACTAAACAAATAATTCCATGATTTGGTCTCATATATTCATAAGACTTTTTTATTCCTTATTTTATTCATACATATAATGTATGTTATTGGAAGGTTTTGTTTTTTTTTTATCTGTACAAGAGAATTTTTATGTATTTTTTTTTTTGTTGTTTTAATAAATTTAAAAAAAATGGTACCGTCAACGTCCAAAAAGTACAATTTTTTTTGGATGTTGGTACAAAATTGAAAACTCCATTTAACATCCCTGATACAAATGCATTTTTGTTTCAGTAGTGCCAATTACATCTTTTTTTTCTTTATTAAAATAGAACAACATGATTGGTTGTAGACACGTATATAAAGTTCACTTAAAAATACAATTACTTATTTATAATACATTATTATAACGTGAAAATAAATTTATATAACCCCTCTTGAATATTAATGCAATTATACCATTTGATGTTGCGACGTTTTTTGTGTTTAACAAAATAAAATATTTTTAAGCACTAATTTGTTACATATTTTGTTTTATTGTCAACACTATTTTTGTTTTGCAGCCAACAAAAATAGAAATTAACCTAAGTTGACTACAGCGGCAAAAGTAGTCGGGTAGCCGTGTAGTTGTGTTGGTGCCAAAATAATCGTTTTCATATAAACGTGTGTATTTTATTTTTGACAGGCTGTAGTCGTGTAGCTGCAGTCGTCTATGTGTTTATAGCATAAGAGTAAAATAAACCAAAATTCAGATCGAAAAAGGACCTATTTCCATTATAATTTATAAATCCGAAATTAATATTTAGTTGGTAAGTAACTTTCCATTATTTGCATACAATACATATACAACCATGTAAAAGTACTTCGATTGTGCAACTTATGCTTATCTCACAAAAACAGATCCTGGAGACTTTTCGGAAGAAAGCCCTAGAATTCTGAAATTTTTCTCAATATAACAACGTGTAGATTCTAAAGCCACTTTCATGGAGAAAATCGTACATCTTCTGAAGGCTTTTTATATAGAAAACTCTTTTATTGTGATATCTTTTTTATATAAAAACTTGCAGACTTCATTAGAAAAACCTTCAGAGTTATATAACTTTTTCCCTTGAAAAAACCTTCGAATTCTGAAGAATTTTTCTTTTTCTCTAAAAAATCGTCAGATTCTGACGACTTTTTCCATAGAAAATCCATTAAATCTCTTCTTTACAAATACCTTTAAATCACAGAGACTTTCTGTGACTTCTAAGATTCAAGAAACATGTGAAAAAAAAATTTATATACTAAATCGTATATCCAGAATCTGAGGACTTTTGCCTATTGTGAAAAAAAAAATACACAAGTGAGGTATCCCGACCCGGACCTGAAGATATTTATGAACATCGGATATGTTGTAGAGAATAAAAATTTAAGGAACCGTGTTTTTTAGCTGCCCCATCTTATATTTAGGCGTTACTAATTGGGGTCAAAAATTACCCCATTTTACGTTTTTTTATATTTATTTCGTTCCACTAAAAGTAACTATAGACAAATTTGGTATCAAATGAAAGTATTTTTAGGGCACATTCGCGGGTGTTTAAATTATGCGCAAGAACCTTCAAGTATTTTTGTTATTCAACAAAATATATTTTGAGTAACATTAAGTCTGGAGTTTTATTAAGGAATTTTAGTTGTTTTAAGCTAAATATAATGCATAGCAATGCCATTTAATTTAATAGCGGAAAAATTTCAGACACCTCTCGTCCGCTATTCGAAACCGTTTGAGTCTTTTTCCTTTATATTTCCTTTTGCCCTTATATTTCAAATAAATCAAAAAATCTTTACAAATATTTGATTTTTCCTAGTCTTTATTGTCCACCAAGTGCTAATATTGAATATCCAATATTTTTTTTTCCGGTTCGAAAGAGTTAGGGTAGAAATCTGTGAAATTGAAACATGTACTATAATAATTTTAAAAATATATTAAAAGAGGAATTCGTAAAAAACGAATTTTTGTTTCTTCTAAATATATTCCGCTATTTAGAACTACCGGTAAGGAAGTGTGGAATTTATAAGCTTGTAAATAATAAAAATACCACTCTCTTTAACTCGGGGAACTTTTGCTATTCTTTTTGTAACTCGATATCTGGTTCGGCTGCTTTTATTTTACACATCCTCTAGTTTCTAGTATCATGATTTTCAAAAGTAATAATAAATTTTTATATCGAGTATAATTTTGTTGGAAACTTAATAAATATACAAAACTAAAATTTCTTTCAAAAACTTTAAAAACTATGAAATTTATTTTAAATAAAGAAAATAATAATAACCTAAATAATGAAATACCTTGAGTTTCACTGTGCCTTAGTTAAACATTTATTGCATACTTTAGAGATAAGCTTCTTTGTATTACCTCTATTTAAAAAATAAAATAATCTTATCTTGAAATCAACCAAAATATGAGTTATACAATTTTTTTTTTGTCTTAGTAAAGACCAAATAAAGTAAAATGTTTTAAAAGTCTTTATGAGTCAACTTCAAAATTAAAACCAATTAAATGTTATTTGCAGTAAAACAGTTGACAAGCAAACTTGAAATTTATTTCATAACTTAGTTAAATACTTGTTAACTAAAATTCTCTGTTCTTGCTTATTTGGTCTAATTTGGGTTCAGTTTACCAAATTTATTAGATTACACTGTGCAACAAATTTCTGGTCATGGCAGACATCCCGTACCATTCCAACGGAAAATGAAAGTAGACCATTAGTAGACAAAAACCCCCAAAGGGTTTTGAAATCTTTGCTCTTGTTTTGTTTTTATAGGCCCTTGAAGTTGACTCTTTTTTAGCATATTTTTGCTCTTTTTTTAGTATGGATGAAAATAAAATGTTGAAATGGGTAAAAATAAAATGCAATAACGATGAAAGCGAAGTTGCTCATTTTCACACAGACTGTTTAGTAGCTTCTCTAGAAGTGTGGTGTTCAAAATGAGCTAAATCGGTCCAGCGCTTCAAAAGTTATGAGTGAAAATGTAAGGCTGTCTCAAAATTTTTCATACAAATGTGTGAATTTTACTAAATTACGTGACTTGTCCATTTTGTAACCAGACATATAGAGGTGAATAGTGTTGAATATTCACCTCAAGTACTTTTTTCAACAATTTTTTTTCACCTCAAACTTTTTTCACCTTAATTTTTGTTTACTATAAGAAATTTTTTTACCACAATAAACGTTTTCACATTTCAAAATGTTTTTAATCTCAGGAATGTTTTGTCACCTCGATAATTTTTTCTCTCATTAATTTTTTTGTTGAAAAAAGTGTTCGAGGTGAAATATTCAATGATATTAACCCCTATATCTCTGCTAACAAATTGTCCAACATCCACTTCCATCGTTATTGCATTTTATTTTACCCATTTCAACATTTTATTTTCGTCCATAGTAAAAAAAGAGCAAAAATATGCTAAAAAAGAGTCAACTTGAAGGGCCTATAAAAACAAAACAAGAGCAAATATTTCAAAACCCTTTGGAGGTTTTAGTCTACTAATGGTCTACTTTCATTTTCCGTTGGAATGGTACGGGATGTTTTTTCTTGTTGCATAGTGTTATTTATTATGCCCTTAATCATATATGATGAGAGTATATATCAGTTTGTCATTCCATTTTTAACTCATCGAAATATAGGTATAAGCACCCATAAATTCTTGATCGATATTGAATTTTAAGCCGATTCAGCGATATACTTCTGGCTGTTGCTCATAGATTCGAGATTGATATGGGTAATTCCATGTCAATTCAACCAAAGGGTGTACCCTACCACCATCAAATTGTGTGATTTTTCGTAGGAACACGGTATAAAGCAACTACAAGGCTTGGATAAGAGGTCTTGAAAATGAAAGAAAATTATAAAAATTTACAAAGTTGTTCTTACTTAATTGTAGTTTTTTTTTTTCATTTAAAATAAAACTTTGGCATTTCGTAAGAATATTGCCGAAATATTTCGTGTCTTGCGAAAACCGTTGGTGAGCTGGACCATGTTTAAAAAAGCTCTACTCTTTAGTTTTTTAAGATATTTTTTTTTTTGTTTGTTCCAAGAAACTGAAAACAAAAAGGGTATAAAATGAAAGATCTTTTTAAGACACATCTAAAAAAAATAAAAAAAAAAATATCCACTTTTTTCAAAATGGTTCAGCTTTTTGCCAAAAAATTTAATATTTTGGGAATCCGTATAAAAAATGTAGAAATTCATTTTTATTGGGCCACTAAAAAATTTTTGTGTTACGACCATTTTAATATACAGTGGTCAATTTAATGGATACATGTTTGGCAAAATTTGGTAAAAAAAAAACGCTGTAAGTCATGAGCCGTTAAACTTATTGGAATTAATAATATGGTGTCAGAAACTCCATAATATGTACATTATTTATTGTTAAGGAATCAAAATATTTACGCTCTTGTAATTGCTCAAAGCTGTAATTGAAGTTTAGAAAAAACATGTATCCATTTTTGTACCAGTTCGATAATTTTTTAAATGACTGTTGTACTGTTACACAGATGGTGCCGGGTTCGATTCCCGGTGACGGCAACATAAATTTAGAGATATAATATGTATGAGTTTTCTATCCCTCATATGTATCGCAGAGCCCGCCTTCGGTGTTCCCATAGCACTTAACCTTACCGAAGTAAAATAATGAATCAGGGCTATGAATACCTTCCTTGAATACCTTCATCTATCCCCACCTTTCATCTCTCCACTATCCACTTTTCAACGAAAGCAACACATTAATAAATAGGGAGAATTTCCTGAGTGTAGCTTCTCTTAAAAAAAAAAAAAAATAAATTTTTTGAACGTGTGTTAAATGTGGATAATGTTCCATTGATTCGTGCCAATTCTAAAGCGAACGTGATCCCGCTCTTTCTTTAATCAGTGACAGATCTGGTGGACAGTATTTTTTAACAATTTCAGCAACCCATATAGTTTTTGTTAAAAAATACCAATGAACCTTAATTATGAGTGTCGAGTGTCAAATGAAATAAATTAAATATTTACAATTTTCAGATTTAATCGCAGATTTTTTTTTTTTGCCTTTTTCTCAGTGTGGTTCGACAGTATAAATAAATCGACATACATTTTATTTCTTCAAATTGTACTCAACTATTATCTTAAATTAATTCTATACATAACGTAAGATTAATGCAACAGAAATTGTGGTAAAAAGTGTCATTATACTGGTACTGACACGTCCAGCTGGATTACAATTATCCCTGTTACTGCACTGATTACAAGTACGTTCATATTTTCCATTCATAATATAACCACGCAAAGGTAAAGTACAGCCTTTGATATTTTGATAAGCACAACCTTTGTATTGACTTTCACCAGTAGCTAGAAATGTATAAAAAAAATTAAAATTTCATAATTTTTTCCATAGCACAGTGCGATATATCACAACATTTTTAGAAATAATTCGGTCATTTCTTAGCAGTATGATTGCAATGAAATTTGAAACAGCCATAAGTGCCGTAATATAGATTTTAAACCTTATAGACCCCCGGGGCGGCAATACGAATACCAAAACAGGGAACTTTTGAAAATTGAATTAGAAACAAAAATATGTCAAGCACTCCAAATTTGATACGCAAAAAGTTAAATATTTTGCGTTGTCGTACTGTCTTAGAAGGTTCAAAATCAAAATTTAAGCTTAATATTACGTCACTTATGCCTGTTCCAAATTACAATCGGACTATTAAATAAGAAATGGCCAAATTAATTCCAAACATTTTGTGAAATATCCCACTGTGCATAGTTTAGGTTTGTTTTCTATATAACTATATTTACTAACAATATTTTAAATATTCACTGAAACATTCAAAATATGGACTTGTTGTATTAAAATTAACACCAGTATGATAAGCATCTAAGTAGACTCTGGTGTTATTGGCCATCGAAGGATTACAAGTGTATTTTTTAGCACTCCTACAAGAAGATTTAGTGTCACATGCGTAGCATTTAAGTGAGTGTCCTACGAAAATTTATAAAATAAAAATATGGGTAACCCGAATTGGAAAAATGTTTAAAACTTCTTTTTATTCCAAATATTATTAACACTTACCAAAAGTAATGCAGCAAAATGCTATTAAAGCCACAGCAAACACAATTTTTGTTGAATTCATAGTCAAACAGTATTAAATTTTAAGGACTACTATTAAATAAACTTAACACATTTCTTGTTGGAAAATAACTAAATCATATTTAGAAATAACTAAATATGCTTTAGATAGTATACATGTACCTATATGAGACATTGCACAACAACTACCCAGTTAGAATCTGCCAACAGTATAAAAAATAATATGGTCGAGGGAGGTAATAAATTTTTATGAAAAATACACTACTCGACGGCCATAAAAAGTAGGCTTGGAAACAAATATTTTACACTCACAAAACTATGCAGGTAGCATCAATAGCAAATGACAGTTCAACTGTTTTGTTGTAGAATCCAGTGGTGTACTCCGTTTTTTTTTTTTAAGAGGACAAGAAAAATAATACACAAAAAAAGAAGAAGAAAAGGGAAGGAAAAAAGGAATTAAACAAAAAAGAGCAAAAAGTAAAAGAAAAAAAGGAAAAGAAAAATATTTTTAAATTTAAAAGTTTTCACTAAGTTAATAAACTTATAAAGGGTCCGCCATCTAACGTTTTTTTTTTCAACTAGTGCTTATTTCGGGAATGGTAACACTTAGCTCATGTCTGATTTGACAGATAATTAGTTGTATCCTTCCGCTGAACGAATATGGTCCGAATGTTCGTTATCTTGTGAAAAAAGTGAAAGAAACTGGCATCCTCATCGATAAACCAAAGCGTGAAAAGCCAAAAACAGTGCATACACCCGAGAATATTGCTGCTGTGTGCGTGAAGGGCCATCAACATCAATTCACCGTCGTTCTCAACAATTTAACATTTCGGAGACATCATTGAGACGAATTTTGCATAAAGACCTTGGTATGACGCCATACAAAGTCCAATTGGTTCAGGAGTTCAAAAAAAAAAAGTTATTTGTCGGACCCTTTATATTGTTATATAAATCCGCATACATAAGTATATTTGCGCAAGATGACAAAATTATTTTTCTTAAATTTTGAAATAAAGCTGGTTAAGATTACCTATCGATCTACTACGAGGGCGGATCAATAAGTCCGTGACTTTTCGAACTTCTCATGTAGTTATATGAAATGCAACACTGCTCCCATCAAGTACCACCTGTTAATAGAATACTATCAAATTTCGAGCAAGTTCTGTCATTTACTTTGCGTTGAACAGCTGTTCAAAACATACAACCTCGTGGATTTATTTAAAAATGGAAAAAAGTGAATTTCGAGTGCTCATTAAAATTATTTTTTGCGAAAAAAAAACCAAGGAAAAGCTTAATAAATACTGTTGGGACTCTGCACAATCGATTTCAATGGTAAAAAAAGTGGTTTACTGACTTTCGTTGTGGTCGCACAAGTACGAATGACACTGAATGTTCTGGACGGCCAATTGAGGTCAATACACCCGAAAAATACTCGAAACGGTGTCGGCCGATCGAAGAGTAAAAGTGAGTGAGATTGTTGATGCCATAGGCATTTCATATGGCAGTGTGGTTTCGATTTTAAATGATCAGTTAGGTTTAAGAAAGCTGTCTGCAAGATGGGTGCCGCGTTTGCTCTCAATTGACCATAAACGTAATCGTGGCCAATAAGGTGATGGCAACAGTTTTTTGGGATGCACGCGGAATAATCCACATCGATTACCTTCAAAAGGGAAAAACAATAAACGGCGAATATTATGCCAACTTATTGGACCGATTTAACGAGGATTAAAAAAAAAACGACCCCATATGGCCAAGAAATGCCTATTTTATGGACCTCGAAAAATCATATTTTCTGGAAGGCATACAAAAATTGGAGAAAACGTTGTACTAAGTGTATTGAGCTAAAAGGAGATTATGTTGAAAAATAAATTTTTTGTTTTCAAAAAAAACTGTGTTTCATTCAAAAAGTCAAGGACTTATTGATCCGCCCTCGTATATCAAATCAATTCTTATTTTGTATTTAAGATATAATTTTTTTTGTTTTTGCTCGGGATATCAGTACCTTGGCGCCTTGAGCTACAATAATTGCAAAAAACATCCACCGAAAGGGAAAGGAATTTTCATAAAGCTCTAAAAATTTTAAAATGAGAAGGTCTAACATTTCAAAATCTTTCATTTGACATTTAAATTTGCTACAATATTTTCGTTTACACCCTTTGTTTTTAACTTACTATTTATTGGTCATAATTGATTTATTAGTTGTTTAAGCAATATGCCAAAACAAATACGAAAAAAAAACATATTATTTAAATGAAAGATTAGTAGACCGGTATTAAAGTGATCTCTCATTATAAGTTACTGACATTTTCAGTTAGTAAAAACCAAATTAAAATGCCTCATATATCTTTATCTATAAACAATAGAAAGAAAAACAATATTGATTAGATTTAAGTATTGCGGTTTTTTAATTTTTAAAGAATTTTGGAAGTACCACTTTCAAAGTAAATATATATTTTAGATAAGCTGACTGATATCACAAAATTTTAAGAAATATTTAATACCATATAAATTTTTTTTTGAAATCTTCAATCTTCGTTTTATAGAAAAAAACAAATATTTGTGTGGTTGACTAATTTTAAATTAAAAGTTTCGTTATATTAACGAACCAATTAATTGTATTTTGAAATTGAGGTGTAAATAATTAATAATTTTTACCAAAATTAACTTATATATTTTTGAAATTTATCCACCAATTATCGAAATTGGATTTTAAGCAAACACATAGGTTAATAATTTATTGCGAACATATTATTTTGAGTGTTGTTTTATCAAAACAGAAATCAATGATATCAATGTATTATCAGTGGATAATCACTAAAATTTATTATTATTCCAAGGGGATTTATTTTAAATCTAAACGAATTTTCGGTTTCTAAAATCTACACTTAAAAATAAGCTGTCTTATTTAACGAAAATCTATGAAAAATTCTCGTATACACTATCGGACAATGTAAAGTGCAAATCTATAAAAACGTACGAATGTTAGTCAAACTAAAAAAAATAAAGTTTTACTAAATGGATTTCCATATACTAATGTGGAACCATTTATTAATCGTAGAAGTCTACAGATTTTAAATGTGGTTTCCATTTTACTTAGTACACTGCGCCACTCATATTGCGTGGAATTTGAAATAAAAACTGTTTTTATTTACCTTTTTGGGAAACAATCTAGTGATTAGGACTTGTTGATCAGATTTTAAAATGAAATCAAACTTACGAAATATAAAATCCATGGGGTAGCAGGTAATGTAAAATAGTAAAATCCAAATAACTGGTTGCAGAACAGCTTATAATGTATTATAACAGGTTCTAATTTCGTTGCTGCAACTGGTTCATTTTATATGGGGTTTGTCCTATTTGCAATAGGCTCTTTACCTCCAAACAAGAACAGGTTGCTTTAGAACCGGTTCTAGAACCAGTTATAGAAATTATAAGTCAGGTACTTCTAATTGGGTTTGTGCAAAACGTAAAGTGTATATGTGTAAATCTTGTGTTGTAAACCAGCATTTTTACTTCACAGTATTTTGCAAAACAGTATTGTGAAATCCAGTACATATTTTGTAAAACAGTTTTATGAAACAAAGTATTTTGAAAAACAGTATTATGAAGAGCAGGATTTTTTAAATTAATTTGACCAGTATTTTGTCTAAACAGTATTTTGCATAACAGTATTATATACGTATCCCCGGTAAGTCATTATTTTATGTTTTGAAGTATTGTAAAATGTAATGAGGTATCACTACAAGGTAATCCATGAGTGTTCAATTATCGGTAACTCATTACTTCTTGTTGGAAAATAATGATACAGGTAAAGAGTACACATTACAAGGTAATGCATTACTTTATCGCACCCATTACCAAAGTTTTGCTGGGTATTTAATGCATTAGTTTTAACAAACTATTGTACTGCCTAGTCTTCGATCAACAATAAACCTATTAAGAACAAAACTCGCAAGTCTTTCTTTTTCGTACAAACCTAATGGCGACCGTGACAGGGCGGCACTGTTATATTTTTTTATAAAAAATTACAAAGCATAAAAATATTATACTAAGTGTGTCATCATAAAATAACAAAAGCAAGTATTAAAACCAAAGTGAAGTTAGTTGCTGTGTTCGTTTTCGCGTTAAAACACAAATTATAAAAAGAACATTTTTTATTGCATGCTACAAAATTAAACTTTAAACAAAAAATTGCTAGTTGTTAGTGTGAACCTATAAAATTTAAACATTCAAAAAAAATAATAAAAATTTAAAAACAAAATTAATTTATTTAAACAAACACAATTTTTCGGGCAAAAATTAGAATTGTCGTTAAAATTAATGCTTAAAATTTGTAAAACAAAAAAAAAAAATAAAAATAAAAAAAAATTTTTTATAGGTATTCGCTTAAATGACTAAAGTGATATTTTTTGTCGTGAAACTACTATTTAAATCAAAATCATCATTAACAAAGCACAATTATTATCCACAAAACGTCTTAATCAAAGTTATTTATTTCATCATCGTTGTCGTCATAATTGCATTGAACTCTTCGCTATAGCCACAAAAACAACAAAATCTTCAATTTTTCTTGCTAGCTTCCAATCTCTGCTTCTTCTCTGCTGACCTATACATTTGTGTTTGAAACGCAGCAAATACGTCATCCCAACATAATCGTTCGACATAGTTGCAAATACTTTGCCACATTGTTAGTAAACAGGCGCTGCCGCTCATGATCTACGTCATCAATCGAACATCAATTATCGCTAAACTCTTCGTCATCGAACATGGGAATTTGTCGTCATAGTTAACATAAGCTACATCATTTGTTCTTCGTGCCCTTCAACCCTTTACTAACAACCGGTACATCTCTAAAGCTATAACGAATGTAAATAAAAGAGATTATTACTCATTACTTACTTCCAGAGTACGTATTTGCAGTTATATTTCATTTCATCTCCACGTACAATGTTATTTGTTTTCTTTTTCATTTTGTACTCACATACGAACGATAAAACAAAAAATGTTTCCATTAAATTTGTTTTCATTTGTAAATAAACCTTGCATCTCATTCTCATGAGTAAGGTATAATTGTTATATCTACTTGCTTTTCGATCATAGAATGAAAAATGAATCGTAAACAATTTGGTGCGTTTTTAACATGAAAAAAAATATATTTTCTCTTCCTGAAAAAGGAACGGTGAACAAAAAAAATATGAATGTATTTTACAATGTGTGTAATATATTTGATACTTATTTGTTCTTTTTCACAATTCTGTAATATTAATAAAATGGATAAAGACTTTAAAAATTGTATTACAGTAATCCCTCGATTTACGTCGCGGTTGGTTCCGGAAATTGACGACGTTAATCGAAACGACGTAAACCGAATTTAATAAAATTGCTCATACGTTAACGTACACTTAATTAGATAACAAAAAACTTATGTAGTACAGGTAATTTAGTCTTTCATTGTAGAATTTAAAGTTATAAATATTTAATTCATAGAATTAGTTGTACAAATAAAATATTAATAAAATAGCAAATTAATGGCTAAATCAGATATGGAAGGTAAAAACACGATTTTTATTAATCATTCATGTTATTCAAACTGATGGAGTGGCCCGGAGCATTATCAATTAGAAGTAATGCTTTATAAGACAAATTATTCCTTTCGCAATATTTTTTAACTTCTTGGCAAAAATGTGTCTTAAACCAATCGTCAAACAGTTTAGCAGTCATCCAAGCTTTTTTATTAGACATCCAAAATACAGGAAGATTTTGTTTGCAAACGTTTTTCATAGCTCTTGGTGTTTCGGATTTATATACAAACAAGGGCTTAAGCTTCAAGTCTCCTGCAGCATTACCACCGAGCAAAAGCGTAAGCCTATCCTTCGAAACCTTGTGCCCGGCTGCTATTCTTTCCTCTTTCGATATGGATGTTCTCCTTGGCATACGTTTCCAGAAAAGTTCGGTCTCGTCGACATTGAAAACTTGCTGAGGGACACCCTACCAAGTGAATTCAAAAAAATAAAACTTAACTAATATTTTTAATTACCTTTGCTATTTTTTAATAAATGTTCTACAACTATGTTCCTATTGTCTAAAACTATGTTCCTATTTACTTACAAACTATGTTGCTATTTTCACTACTGAGTCCAAAAGTTTGTATAAAATAACTGTACCAACTCAGAGACAAGTAATCAAACAAAGAAAAGCAATCAAACAGGTAAACTTTCAAATTTAAACCGGTTTTATTAGAGGAAACATTTTAAACATGGATTAAACATGAATTAATGGAATAGCTTTTTTTAAAATTTTCATTTCGGTAAATTAAAATTGATCAATACTTTAAATTTGTCAAAAGATTTAAAAAATATTATTATGCTAGGAATGAAACTTTTTAATCCAAGGAAGCATATTTCGGCTAAATCAAAACACAAGTGTTGGTAGTGGTCGATCTACTGGAGACCTGTTGGCGTTTCTATCGGAACGTTGGAGCCGGTCAATCCACCGCTTTGGTGAGAGTAAAGTGGTTGCTCTAGATATTTCTAAGGCGTTCGATCGTGTGTGGCACTGGGCACTCGTGACTAAGCTAGTTGCTTTTTGTGTCGGTAATGTCTTCTCTCGATTTATAACGAGTTTTCTCAGAGACCGCACTATACGTGTTGTTTTAGATGGGGTCTCATCAAACGAGTTTCAGCTAAATTCAGGGGTACCCCAAGGTTCTGTTCTTTCTCCTACCCTTTTTCTTATTTTTATTAATGACCTTCTTGGTCAGACCATCACCCCTATCTACTCTTTTGCAGATGACAGCAACATTTGTCATTCATTTTCATTCGATCATAGGCCAAGCTCTTTGGAGATAGAGTGCATACCTCAGAACATGAATGACACACTCAATCGAGACCTTTCTACAATCTCTGAGTGGGGTCGCGCGAATAAGGTCGATTTTAATGCACGCAAGCCCCAATGTTGTATGTTAACCCACAGACGGGCTGTGGCATTGACATTGTCATCTGTAACTATGGATGGTATAGGTATTGAGGAATCGGATACTCTTGATGTTCTGGGCATGAGAATACAGTGTGATGTCCGTTGGAATAAGCACGTATTTCAAGTGTCGAAAGAGGCATTCAAGTGTCTCGGTTTTCTAAAACGGTGCAAGACTTACTTCACTCCATCCGATCTCCTTACTATTTATACCAGCTATATCCGGCCAAAAATGGAATACAACTCTCATATATGGGCAGGGGCTCCATTGTCTATTCTGAAGCTTCTGGACCGAGTTCAGGGGAGGGCGGTGAAGCTTATCAATGACAGTAGTGTATCCAACTCTATTGATTCATTGGAGCATCGTCGGAATGTGGGTTGTGTGACACTTTTCTACCGATATTACCATGGGAGATGCTCATCTGAGATAAGTGAACTTATTCCACGAGCCCGAGTTTTTATTCGTAATACTCGCTTATCTAGTAGAGCACATCCGTTTGTAGTTGATTGTCCTGTGTTTCGCACAACGCATTACAGAGAAAATTCGTTTTTTAGTCGAACGATTCGTATGTGGAACAAACTCCCCGCAGAAGTCTTCCCTGTCACTTACAATTTAGAAAAATTTAAATCAAATATCCACGAACACTACTCCCTCTTTCCTCCTTCCCATACCCTATTTTCCTGATCAATACAATGCACTGCATGAGTAGGGGGCATCCCCTGAGTATTGGTTAAATTATATAAAAAAAAAACGAGTGGAAAAGAATAAAGAACTGTTGGAATGGAATAAAGAGCTTTAATACGTGTTTTGGCTAAACATATTTTTTGCTTTCTAGTGTGAAAGCCATATTGCATGAAACGACGTTTATTTTAATTATTTTTTATATCGCAATAATATATATGCATTTTTAATTTAATTTATTAATTTTTGTACATCAAAAAACAAATATTTCAATATTGCCCACACACTTTCCAATATGTCACTAAAAAAACAAATTAAAAATAATTTTGAATTTTTCAATTTAATTAATTAACTTCCAATATACGGAACACCAATTAATTTGCATATCAATAATATTCAATTCCACTTTATATGGTAAACTACCAATATAGGGTACAATATTTTATTTTGAAATTATTTATTGACAAACAAATATTTATCAATAATATTGAACGTGTATTGTAGGTCACTGTATATTTTTAAATTTCAATTGACAATAATACAATTTTTAAAGTCTTTATCCATTTTATTAATATTACAAAATTGTGAAAAAGAACAAATCAGTATCATATATATGTATGTCTTACACACATTGTAAAATACATTCATATTTCTTTTGTTCACCGTTCCTTTTTAAAGAAGAAAAAATATTTTTTTTGCATGTTAAAAACGCACCAAATTGTTTACTATTCATTTTTCATTCTATGATCGAGAAGCAAGTAGATAAAACAATCATACCATACTCATGAGAATGAGATGCAAGGTTTATTTACAAATGAAAACAAATTTAATGGAAACATTTTTTGTTTTATCTTTCTTGTACATTGATACAAAAAAAAAAACAAAAATGAACAGTTCATGGTGTTCAAGTACGTACTCTGCTTACTTCTACGCTCATCAATTTAAAGTTTTGTTTCATGATTTCACAACAATAACAACGAGATAAAATTCTAATTTTGTTGACACCAACATCAACACACATACAACAACTTCATTGGAGTTGGCCTGCACTTTGTAATTTATAAAACTGTGCGGTACTGTTTGAAATCGTGTGGTACTTTTTACAATTTGTGTACTATTTTTGGATTTTCGTCTTCAAACCCAATGAGAACCATTAGGAAAACCAAATAAAATCGCTTATCATCAATTGTTTTGAGTTATCATCACAAACAAGATTGTATCGAAATGATAAAAAAGAAAAGTTTTCGTCGTCGAGTTTATTGCTCTAGTTCATTGTCGTCGACTTCATCGTTTCATCACATCATTCATCGTCATTGAGTTCATCGCTTAATCGCATTATTCATCGCCATCGAATTCACAGTTTAATCAACATACTCATTCGTCATCATTGCTTCAACTCATCGTTCTCGAGTTTGCATCGAATAATCAACAATGCTATCATCTTCAACTGTCGAAGTCATCAATTCCAGCATTCATCATTTTCGCGTTAATATCCTAATCAACCATTCCACGTTGGTTCCAAATACAAAAAAAAATTAACAAATTTCCAAAATAAATCAACATATTTTTTCGTCAGCCTTCGTGTAACCAACATTTAGTAATTTCCATCAATCAATATCAAGTCAGCAACATGATCGTGAAATCTTCTAAACATTTAGCAGCAATCACAACAGAGAGCAGGGATCATTCCTCATTCCTCAACTATTTGTCGACCACAACAACTTTTCTAGAATTATGCTCTTCTGCAATTCTGTCCTTATCACAGTTTTATTGAAAGTGCCTTTCAATGGGGACAGTATGTTCGGTCAGAATATCACTTAATTTATTTAAATTTGTTTTGTTTTATATTTGTCAATTTATTCTTTTATCCATCTGATAAAAGTACCTATTCATATGTATATATTCAATTACTTTTTATTTTAGAGCGCTAATTCTTGTTTCTTTCTTTGCCTAATTCTTAACGGTAAATTAATGTAAACTCTTGCTCATTTAATAAATTAGTTTTAACAAACAGTCTAGTCTTCGATCAACAATAAACCTATTAAGAACAAAACTCGCAAGTCTTTCTTTTTCGTACAAACACCTTATATAAAAGCCGATAATAATAATTAATAGATACATATATTTTTTAAAAAATGTATTAAACCATTTTTTTTGAAATACAGCTGTTTGAACCACGGATTTTGAAATGAATGCATTTTACCGTCAAGAAGTCATTTTTTGTGAACGGGTAAAATCACAATTTAAGTACCTTTAAAATGAGGTTTCAATGATTTTTATAGCTTAATCCGCTAAAAAGATATGGGCAATTATGTTTAACTACTTTTGCAAAATTGTTTATTTTTTTTATTTTTTTTTGAATACATTATTTTTTTATGTAAATCTTTTTTCTTTTTATAGATTTTTATCCATAACTTTGAATCCTGAGCTCCACATATTAATTTGGCAACGGCATAGTGGAATAAATTATAATTAACATATATTTTTTTAAAAATTTAAAAAAAAACTGTTTTTTTAAATACAGCGGTTTAAATCTCGGATTTAAAAAAAAGCGATTTTACCTTCAAGAAATTATTTTTTCGCTTACTTTGTTTAAAGCACAACAACAGTGGCTTTAAAGTGAGGTATCAATTAATCACGTTAAAAAGATTGTGGATTAAGTATGACTACTTTTGTTAAATTTTTTTTTATTTAATTTAAACAACCGTTAGAGCTAACAACCCAAAACAAATACGATGATATATTTAAATGGCACTTACTTAGAGGTCGAAAATTGGATATTTTTTGATGGTTTTATACGGAATGAGTCTGAGCCTGTATTTTTGTTTTCCAATTATTTCATAAAAAACTGAACCGATCGCTTAAGTGTCTTTAGAATATGAACTCATTCCTATCGTAGCTTTAGATTGATGTAACATAGAAAGCTGTTATTGTACGTTGTAGTTTTTGGTTTGATTATTAAAGTCATTAAGTGTATATAATTGAAGGGCTTATTGCAAAAACTTTATAAGACACATTTATTGTTTTATAGATTTTAGCTATATCTAGCCATCCATTGTTTAATATTTGATAGAAGTCTCGCTTAAACACTTGTTACAAGTACCTAGATTATAAATGTCCAGGAAAAGTCATATTTTTTGCTACTGTTCAACCTTTAGAAGACTAAAGTGAACAAAAACTAAAATGCGGCTTATCAAATTTTTACAACAAACCCTTTAATTGCAACATCATTTCAAGAAAATTTTAAAAATTTATAGAAAATTTTTCATAAATTCAACCAAATTTAGGCGAGACTTAATTTTTTTTTAACAATCCTACACTGATAGAAATTTGTGCGTAGTATTAATGAATTCCTTCATTAATCCAATGAATTTTTCATAAAAAAGTCCCCAAAGAAACGTTTCATTGAGTCAATGAAAGGTGTTTCATTAAATCAATTTTAATAAATGGTCTGGTCCAATTTTAATTTATTTCTGCTTTTATTGCTTTATTTTAACAAAATTGTTCAATCTTTCTTTACACTTTTTATGATTTGTGTTAAAAGATGACATATTTTCTTATATGTCGGTACAAAATATGTAATTTTTTATCGGAATTCTGTAGAACGATCGACGATTATAGTCCACTTTTTGTAGTTAAATTGCGACCATATTAGATAAAAATGTTAAATATTGTTAACAATGTTGTTAAAAAACAAAACTTTATTATCGTTTAGCATAACGTTTTTGTGTAACATCGTCAAAACGATAACAATTTAGGTCTCGTTTTGAAAAAAACTATGTCGTTTTTCTTAGAGAATCTGTTCCCTGGAATTTCGTCAAAAACTGTTAGCTCTAGACAAATTTAATAAAAAAATTTATTTATATCAAAGTTTTGGTTAATTCTGTTTAGAAGAAATTTTTCAGTTTTTTTTTTATTTCAAAATGATAGTAAAAAAAATTTTTTTTTTCTTATTACAAGTCAAATTTTTTATTAAACAAAATTTGAAATTTTTTATTGATTACGAATATTAATGAATTTTCATTCAGTTAATGAAATTTTTTATTAAACCAATGAATCGATTTTAATGAAATCGTTTCATTAATACTACTAAGGAAAATTCTATCAGTGTACTTACTACATTGAAGACAAATAAAATTAATAGGAAAAAATGCTTTTTTTATATAGATAAATATCGTATACTATGTTTTTTTCAAACCAAATCCGCTTCGGTTCTTTTTGTTACAAAACTTTTTTTCTTTGAGCTTTTAATTGCGTATTTTAAGATTTTCTGAAAATGTTTTTTTCTTTAAATGTTTTTTTTACTTATAAAATATTATTTATTTAATAACTTTCTACTTTTTTTTTTTAAACGTATAGCTTTCTAAATTTTTACTTTTGCTTTTTTACAATTTTCTTTAGCTTTTAATACATTCAATGTTGTTTTTTTTTTGTCTTCTCTGTAATTATATTTAAAAGTGATAGCTTTTTTTGTGAATTTCTACAATATACAAAAGTGATCGAATTTTTCTTTTTAATTTTAACACATATATTGATATAGAAGTATATATGATACCATATATAATTCTAATATAAAAGTTATAGAATTTGTTTGGTTTTACTGAATTATATGTACTTATATATAATTATACATGGAAGTATATATAATCTAATATATAGCTATATTAATTATATATGATGAGATGATATATAATCTGATATATAGCTATATATAATCTGATATATAGCTATATCAATTATATATGATGAGATGATAAAGTCAACTTATATATAACATAAGATATAATGATATATATAGCGACATATTATAAATGTTCTTATAAATTAGTATGAGATGTGAGTATATATCGTTACATATGGCCACATATATAATAATATAAAAATATATCAAGCTATATACAACTATATATAAACTTTTTTATCAGGTACCTTTTGTTTGCTGTTTTTTGTCTACAAATGTTCAGCAACATATTTTTCTAACTAATTTAAGAAGAGTAATTTCCATTTTTAATTGACCAAAATTAAACTCAAATATAACTAAAATTTTGTACATTATACAGTCTTGTTTTCGCTATATTATATTACTAATATTTAGCAACAAAAATTCTTTTAATTTGAGCACTTTTTCTGCAACGTCATGTGTAACTAATTTGCAACTCGTGTTTTGACAGGATCGACCGGATAATAAAAGCTAAAGGAAGGCATATCGAAAATATTAAATCAATTATAAATAAAATCTTATACCACATTTATACTAGAACCAAAAACTAGTAGTTCTAAAAAACTTTTAGATTTTGATTTATAATTTTTATGAAATTTGTCAAGTAAATATAAGAGTTTTTAAAAACTACTCGTTTTTGTATTTTAGTATAACTGAAGGGCTTATTGTAAAAACATGATAAGCCACATTTTATTTTCAGTACGTTTTTGCATTTTAAAGGTTATAAAATTGCAAAAAATATGACTTGCAGGACGTTTATACTCAGGTACTTGCAATAAGTGTTTAAGCAAGACTTACTTATATCAAATATTAATCAAAGGAAGTCTAGAAAATAGCGAAAATCCATAAAACAATAAATGTGGCTTACCAATTTTTTACAATAAGCCCGTCAATTGTAGTATTACAATAATTTGAAAAGTTATATTCATTCACATTAGTAACACTTCAATTGCCGCTTCGTGTATTTATGTGTGTAGAACAATAAAGTTGAAATCTTTCATAAATATGATGAAGCTTTTCCTTTGAGTGTACCAATTACGACCTTACGACATCGCGAACAAAAATCATGTCTCCTGGAATTAGTTCAGGAAGAGTTCGGTAATATAATATGGGCTTCTGCAACTACTTCTGGGTTGGCAGTATTTTTTGCTGGGATAATTGTTTTTATCAAAATAACAGTCATATTTAACCATCAGTTCCATCCCTGATGTCTCCCAATTCCTTTCTTGAGTTGATTACTTGCATTTACTTCATTAGTCAATGCTGGAAATTTTGACAAATTCATTTTAGTAAAGCTTTAATTACAACAACTACAACAACACCTTCTTATTTAGTACATTCCAACTTCTCTTTTTGTCTCTATTGCAATTTTCAGTATACGCGGAGTTTTTGTACGAGTCGGGTGTTTGTCAAAAGTGCATTTCAATTATAACAAGATTTAGTGATGAAATAATAAAGAAAATTTAAATATTTTTATACAAAAATATAACTAACGCGTAGCTTAATAATTTAAAAAAATTAAATTCGTAAATTGTTTACTATAAAGTCGCGAAAAAAGCCTTCAAAGTTTAATTATAAATTGCGTCATCAGGAAGATCAATTTGTTCTTGTTCTTGTTCAATCTATTTTGTTCTTGTTCGTACGTTCTCGTTTACATTTACAACAAAAATGTTAGTAGTGTATGTGTTATTAGTTGTGTTAGTTACATCTTTATAATAAAATGAAAAAATGTGTTAAATAGCGGTAAATTTCCAAATAAAAAAAATATATATATTGGAGATGAAAAAAAATTAAATGAGTGTGTTTGCAAAAAAATCATACATATCAAAAGAAAAGAATATGGCAAATACTAAGAGAGCGGACTAGGAACTAAATAAGCAGTGTTGCCAGGTATGTTGAGCATAAAATCGTATAATTTTCAAATAAAAATCGTCATTATATTTTCAAAAATCGTCAGAAAATCGTCAAAACAAAAAATATTTGTTACAAGTGGGATAAAGTTTTAATAAAAAAAGAATAATAATGTAATTCACATTTCTAGTGCTCATGTGCTATGGGTGTAATTTAATACGATTTTTTACACTTTTCTGTAATTTAAACTTCGAAAATCATGATATTTTATAACGATAGCACTTTACCACTTTAACTGTTAATTCCTTCTACATAATTCTGTAAACACCACTTCAGTAGCACAATTTTCAAATCTTAAATTCTTTTACATAGTTTAGAAATTCTTTAACAATATTATTTCTTTAATTATTAAATTTGGAATTTCATTAACGAATTAAAGTTTCAAATTGCATTACATGTGATGACATAGTTCAATACAATAAATTGTGAAATTTTTGATTTTCATTTTGGGTTGGTTTTTAATATTGCTAAAAATTATTTATTATTTTATTTATTATTTATATTATTATTTATTTTTATTTAAATATTGTTTATTACTGCATGTTTTTCCATTTTCAAATATAAATTGTGAATATCTGAAGTTTCACTTTGGAACACTTTATTTTCATTATTATTAGGCCTGTTTTTGAAGCACCGGATTTATTTTTGGATTTATAAACGAGAATATTCGAACTGGATGTTTGTTTCGCAAAAACTTGGATGTTTTTTTTTTTTAATTTAAAAAATATTTTATTTTTATCTGAATCTTACACTAATTAAACTTTATAAAAATATAAATATTAAAAAAGCAGGGTTGGCATTCAATAACTGTTCATAACAACAATTGGTTATCACAGTAACGCTAATAGCGGAATGGAAATTTAAAAAAAAAAGCGATTCCATTAAAGACATGTTTCTGCGTATGTAAACGGTTTTAGTTTTCTGTTTAACCTGTCTCGAATTAGTTAAAATCAAAATAACGCTAAAATACCGAAACGACGATTTATAACTTTATTTTGTTGATGTACCAAAATTTAATGGGTAGAATTTTGAAATAAACCCTGTAAAGACACATACCACTATTGAAATCGTAGCTTTAAAACGTTCATAACGGCATTGGGGTGGCCGTGGCAAGCAACTTTCATTGTAATAAAAAGGTATACTCAAGGAACTTCTGTTGTAAATAGTTGTCGTTGTTTCAGTTGTAATACAGTATCTTTATTTTTAAGTGAAAAAACAGTCATTTGTAGAAGAAATTTAATTTTTGACTACATTTGTAGTTCATTTAAAAAACAAACCACATTAAATTACAGTATTATGACTTTACATTCATTTTATACAGTATTGTTTTTTTTATCTAAAAAAATAAAACAAATTAATGTTTGTTTATATTTTACTGCACTGACTGAACCACTCATTAATAATACAATTGTAGTTAATTTTTTGAACAGTAAAAAACAAATGACTATGTTAGTTGAATTTACTAAAATGTAAGTCGTTCTTTTTCAAGTGAAATTTCATTTGTTTTTAGCTACATTTGTAGTGGTCTTTACCTTTATTAAGTGCAGAAAATAAATTAAAATAAACCTAACATGAATCCATAAAATAACTTTTTTGCTAAACTTTCAATAAAAAATAGTTTTCAATTTTAACGAAATAATAAAAATCCAAAAATAGATCCGGTGATTTTTTAATAATAACAAATAAAAATGTTTTGCTGACATATTAAACGTTTGTCAAAAAATCGTCATTTTGGAAGAAAAAATCGTCCAATCGTCATTTAGTAATTTAGGTACTAAAAATCGTCAAAATTACGATAAATCGTCAAACCTGCAATCGTATTTTTATATTTTCGTGCTAAATGTTTTTAGAGTCAATAACATTATTATTGACAAATATTATTCTCATTTCTAAGAGAACTGTTACAAGAAGTCGTACCACAACTGATAATTTTTTTTGCCGATTTCTTTTTAGAAAAATAACTAACAAGGAAAGTGGTTCCTTCAGATATTGATGAAATTCGGATATAAGATAGAGGGGACAAAATTATTAAAAAAAATATAAATATACCGGAACAATCGCATATTTAGGGAGTAAAAATTAATTTCAAAGTGGTTCGAAACTTTTTTGTTTTAAAACTTTTACTGTTTGCTATGCAAATTCCTATCATTTGATAAAGTGGCTTACCCAGGATTTTGTTTCGGAGGGGGCCCAATTTATATTTTGTCTAAAAAAGCTAACTTGAATTTATTTTTTTAATGTTGCAACTTTGATGCAACTTAAAAAGCAGCTTTTTAATACTAACACTAATAATAAAAAGTTAGTAAAAATGTATGCTAAACCACACCCACACACACATATGACCACATATATAATAAGATATCACGACTATATATAAACTTTTTTCGTCGGGTAGTTAAAAATTGCGTTGCAAAAAAACTTTGGAAACTAGCATACTTTTTTAAAGATTTATTTTAATGAAAATTAAAAATATAGCTACTTGATATTAGCAGTCAACTATTTTTTAGCAAACATTTCGGTGGATTTTATTAGATGATTAAATTTAAGGTTTAAAGTCAGCAACATTTTTGCTGGGAGAATCCTTGCAAAAAATTTGTTTAAATCAGCAAAAAAAAAAGGTTTGAATTTACAATTTTTTTTTGCTGATATTAGCAATTTTTCTACAAAGATTCTCCCAACAAAAATGTTCTAGACTTTAATGACTTCTTTTTGAGTGGAAATATATCAAAATTGTTCATGCAACAGTTTTTGGAGGCTGTGGTTTTGCCTACAAATATTAAGCAAAAGTTTCTGCTACTTTTAGAGTAAATTTCTATTTTTAATTAACTAAACATTAACACAAATAAAAAATAAAATATTGTGCATTTAACACATTTATTTTTGTTGTTATTATTTTACAAGTATTTGATAAAAAAAAACTTCAATCTTTTTCCTTAACGTCATTACAGACTTTATACCAACTAATTACGTTGATGTAATCGGTTTATTTAAATCTCGCGAGTCAATTCTTTGTGTATTGTTTTTTATTTTAATCATAAAAAAAATATAAAATTTAAATTTTTAAAAAAGATTAGCCCATATTAATGTTTGGTCTTTAGTTCCAAATATCTCCGCCATCAAACAATAAAAAGACTATTTCTTTGCCATAGATTAATGATTGCGCAGTGTTACTTATGAAAATTCCCTGTCATTACAATTCGGTAGTCGAACAGTTAACATCGTTCGTAATAGTGCGGCCCAAACCATGTAGTCTAGGAAGTTATATTTGGCATGTAGGTTCCTTCTTAAATGTTGACATCCACTTAGACTTGAGTTATGAAAGTATTTATATGAAGGGGCAAAAAGGTAAAGTCTACCCGCTAACATTCTACCCATACAACTAGGACTATCTTTAGTTACAAATGTGGTCCCTGGTTTCGTGGAAGATATAATTTTGTGTGTACTTTTTTTAGTTTATAACACATGGTGTAAATGGGGATTTTTGAAACTCTTAAAGCGAAATATAATTGTTCATGGATTTTTGAATATTTTTTCCAATTATTTTAGAGTGAATGGATTTTGTGGAAATGAAACAGAGCCATTCCAAAAACTATCGATACGGCCTTCGGATTTATATCTACGGATATCGTACAACGTGTCTATGGATATAATCAACGTTTCTATGTTATATGTTCTGTAATAAGTTTTTCGAAATTCGCTGTAGTTCGCGTTCTATCGTATCTCAAAGTTCGCCATTTTTAGCAAAACTAAAAAAAAATACCTAATGTTTAAATTGCCCCTATTGCTTCGGTCTTTAAAGTTTAGTAGCGCCATGATGCTTGTTAGGAAAATACCCTAACCATGTAATTGTTTACTAAGAAGACAAGAATGGAGCAAAATTGATGATTAATATGCTCAGGTAAATTCTGCTTTCAAAATATGTAGTTATTTGGGTTGTTATACAGTTTCCCTATTTTTAATGTAAATGTCAGTCATTTGTAGAACAAATCAAATTTTTTACTGACTTTGTAGTTCATTTAGAAAAACATACCACATCAAATGACTGTTTTATGATTTACATTAAGTTTTTACAGTCGGTTTTTGTTATTTTAAAAAAAAATAATTAATAGTGTTTATAATTTTTAGAGAAAAAACGTTTATTCTTCTTCTTAACCTCAAAATTTCTGAAAAAAAAATAAAATGTGTTTTTTATTTTTTACTAACATATGTGGTTAATTACACAGTAAGTATGTGAAAATGACAGACCAAAACCCCGGGACACGTAAACTTAATTTTGGGTCGTAGAATCCAGTGGTATACTCCGTTTTAATAGGTTAGCTCAAAATAAAATTTATTTCAAGTTTGCATTGACTCAATCTATTTTTTGAGTGTATTTTAAGTAAAAGACATAAAAATCTTTTTTGAAATAACTTTGTTTATTGTTTATTTGTCTAAACTTAAATCTAACAATGGTGACCGTAAATTTTTAGGAGGATACAATTCATTTATATGCAATCCGAAACGTCTGTTAGTTCAGTGTCATATGGTTCGAATCTTTAAATTTCATTAGAAAACACCGTCTCAAAAGAGACAGACATCTTTGTAAGCTTTGAGTTTCGACATATTAACAACAAATAAAGTAATTTCAAAAGAGATTTCGATATATTTTACTTAAATTACACTCAAAAAATCGCTTGAGTCAATGCAACTTTAAATTGAAATAATTTTTTATTTTGCGCTAACCTACTAAAACGGAGTATACCACTGGATTCTACGACCCAAAATTAAGTTTACGTGTCCCAGGGTTTTGATATGTCATTTTAAAAGTTGAAATTATACTTACAGTGTTATTACTACAATTGTGGTTAATTTTTTGAACATTAAAAACCAAATGACAATGTTAGTTGAATTTACTGTAATGTAAGTCGTCCTTTCTTAAAGTGAAATTTCATTTTTTTTAACTACATTTGGAGTGGTCTTTACCTACATAGTAAAGTTTCTAAGGTTAGGTTTTTTGTTAAAGCTCTGCTTGTTATTGAGGGTATAGCTTTTATAAAACATCGGGTTCTGATGAGATATTTAGTCCTATCGAAATACTAGTATCAACCTAGCTAATATGTCTGCTTTGCTTTATTTTTGTAAATATACGGAGGTTGAGAGCTCGTTATAAATTGAAAATAACATAAAAATAATTTCGATGTATATGGAAACAAGAAACTAATAAAACAGTAAAAAATATTACTTGACCCAGAGTAAAAACTAAAATCTTATGTTTTATGTTAGCAGTTAATCTAATAAATTTTGCAAAAAACAATAAACTGTTTTGGATTACTAATTTTTAATCTTGTTACTCTAAATTTGATGATTTATTCAAAATCTCTTGAAAACACTTTCACATGATTAATTTTCATAATTGGGAACTCACAAAAACTCCCGTATATTTTTTTTGCATCAATTAAAAATGTAAAATCTGAAATTATTAATTTTGTCAAATAAATCCAGAGATTACAAAAATGTAGTGTTTACAAAATTTAAATTTTACAAATTTAAAAAAAAATCTATTAACAAAAGAGATATTACGACCCGAATTCGATGATTTTAATGAACTTTGTATATGTTTTAGAGGAGCAAAAATTAGGAACATGTATTTTTTAGTTGCATTAAAAATTGTGGTGAACAATTTATATGTTTTTGCATATATCGTTGACCCAGAGTGTTTACTTTTTTGAGAAATTTAAAATAAAATCGAATACAAGCCAAATGATTACGCACAGAGAAAAATTTAGCTAGTTGATAACTAAAATTTGGTTACCAGGACTCAAATTCGGTTTTTACGAATTTCAGTTGTTTGGTTCAACTGAACATTAGTTTTCAAAACAATGTTCGACTAATTCAACTGAATTTTAGTTACAACACCCAAAATATTTTGAAATCTTATGTAAATATCGTCGTACTAACTGAATTAACAAGTTGTTACCATTAAAATACACTTTTCAATTCGGTTGGCACTTTATTTCTCTGTGTGTACATATAAGTTTTTAAGCTATTTACATATTATACATAAAGATGAACTCAAATGTCGTCCTTTTTCGATGTGACGTCATATACATTTTATGCACATTCCGAATTTTCCCATGAACAGTACTTTCTTTTTTTTCTTTTTTACGCGAAATAATTGGTCAGATTTGGCTGTTTGCTTATGCACGAAAATGCTTTGATCAATAGCAAAATGGGACGATACACAGAAAAAACTAAAAACGGGTTTCAATTAAAAAATTTATTGAATCAATTAATATTTTAATTGATTTTGCACCTATTACGGCAATGATACTATCAATTAAACCTTTTATTAAAATTA
This sequence comes from Delia radicum, assembly GCA_021234595.1. Lineage (NCBI taxonomy): Eukaryota > Metazoa > Arthropoda > Insecta > Diptera > Anthomyiidae > Delia > Delia radicum. Next base: position 112,428,661 of record CM037852.1, read on the forward strand.
AGAAGGAAAAAAAATTATAAATAACTTCTACAAAAAAAAAAATATGATACTCACAAAAAAAGTGTATGATGTATACGTTGGCATGTGTGTTTTTTGCAATGCTGAGTCTGTTTGTGTGTGTGCTTGGTTTGTTTGTTAACTTCAAATGTATTTGGTATTTTATACCGAAAATTTTCCATTTCTGCGTATGAAAAAATAATATGATAATTGCGTCTAAAATAAAATATGTATTTATATATTTAAAAGTCAATAAAAATATTTATTGATTCAATTAAATATTTGCTTAGAGACAAATTAAAATCAAATCTTTAATTAGATATTTTAGGTTGATAATTTTTTCTGTGTATATTGTGCAAAAATCGAAAAATATAGTAAAATATGACAAAATATGCAGATTTTGTTATTAATGTTACACATGTATTAACCGAATTTGATACTCGAATGTTAATGAAGGTTATTTTATATATTTGCCAAAAAAAACTGAAATAAAATATTTTTTTTTTATAATATAATGTACGTATAAAAACTACTTTAAAACATTCAAGTTTTAAATGATTTTTTTTTTAAATCTGGCCCATAAGTGCAGCATGTGGACGTCACTAAAATCAGCGTGGCCGAGATATTTAGAATCAAGGGTCTTACTCCTGTTTTCGATTTTAAGGGTAAATTTTGTTGCGCTGTATAGTTTAGTATTTCTAACTATTGCCATATAAGAAATACAGATAATTTAACAAAAACTGTTGCAAAAGCAAGTAACACACTAAGACTGGTACGTCCAGCTGGATTACAACCATCTCCATCGCATTGATAACATGATTGATTACCAGCCCTTCGTAATGGCAAATCGCAACCTTTAATATTTTCGTAAGTACAACCCTTGTATACAACTTCACGGTCAGCTAAAGGTGCATATGTAAAACAAATCAAAATCATTATAGAGGTAAAGATTTTTAAAATTTAAATAATCCAATACTTACTATATCTTAATTCTTCAATAAAACATTGCAAGTTTGGACTAGTTGCGGACATATTAACACCAGCGTGATACATATCCAAATAAAAGTTCTTGGTATTATTGGCCATCACATCAGTACATTCTTCCAGTATTGCTTTATTGCACGAAAGTCTACTATTGTAGCATGTATAACATTTTAAAGATTGACCTTAAAGGAAAGAATACAATTAGTGTACTCAAATAAAAAAGTTCGTAAAAGTATAAATACCGTGTTGAAAATCGATATATATGGATCCATGAACACACTTGCTTCATACAAGTCCACATACATTTATACTGGATTCATATGTGTTCATAAACCACTCTTATATGTTCATATGAGGAATCATATATGTTCACCTGTGTGCATTAATGAAAATTGAGATAATATTTACATTAGGGAAGTCCTTCGTTGTATGGGCGAAAAATAAAAATGATATTTTGACTGTATCCCCCCCCCCCCCTGAAAATATTTGTTAGGGCTGCAAAATACGCCACGCAAAAAATTAGAGTTCTAGCATAACGGGAAGATGTTTCGCATCGCCCTTGAAAATCGGGCCCCTTGGAAAAATGGTCATAATTTAAAAAAAAATTCAAATTTTTTTTCTTCAAAATTAAAAAAATATAAAATAATTTTTGTGTTGTGTTTAATCATAACTACTCAGATAAAAAATATTACTTTCCCAGCAAATCGCTAACTTACCCTAACTTTGTGTCAAAAAATTAATAAATATTTTGGGGGTACTTCAAAGTGACTTTTTTTGCATTTTTGAAAATTTTATTCAACAAAAATCAAAAACCTAGTGTTTGCTGTCAAGTATTTTATTTAACACATCTCAAGTATTAAATAAGCCAAGTACTGTGGATATCCGTTGGCAAATTTTTTTTTAGAGCATTTTGATTCTCGGGGATTTCAAGGTTTTTTTTTTTATTTTTATACATTTTTACTTTTAAACAAGGTTTTTATAATATTTCATCAATATTATTGTATATGCTCTTTTATATGATTGTTATAACTTTATTATAAAATACTATTTTTTCTCTTGATAGTTAACCCATGTTGACCCACGTAAGAAAAATGCAGCTTTGTAGCAAAATTTATAAAAAAAAGGAATAATTCAATTTATATTTATTCTAAAAAATTTTCGTTAACCGTTTCTAGTCTTCGAGTAGGTCAATTTAGTAACTTAAAACTTTTCCATAATAATAATTTTGGGGGAAAAAAATTTACACTATTAAATTAAAAATACGTTTTTCAAAAATACTCCTGAATATGTACAAAAAAAATCAATTTTAATATGAATACAAATATCTGAATTTATACTAAATAATTAATTTTAATTCATTTTAAAATGTAAATAAATTACAATTAGAAACATAAACAAAAATTAATTTTATGACATCTTCGTGATTTTTGACTCTTTAAAATACGAGGGTCAATTGTGACCCCATGAAAACACAGGTTAACTATGAACGCGAAAAATTATACTAAATAATAAAGTTATTACAATTATATAAAATAGCATAAACAATAACATTGATGAAATATTACAAAAATCTTGTTAAAAAAAAAGTCTTTACAAATTAAAAAAAACGATTAAATCCGCTAGAATCAAATTTTTTTATCTGAGTAGTTGTTATTGAACCCAACACAAAAATTAATTACATTTTTAAATTTAGACAAAAAAAATTTTTTTTTTTTATATTTGGTAAACTTTTCCAAGGAGGCCTGATATTCAATGGCGATGCGGGACACATTCCCGTTATACTAGCACTCTAATTTTTTGCATGGTTAATTTTTGTATCCAAACAAATATTTTAAGATGGGGCAGCCCCAAAAATCGCAAGTTGAAAAATAAGGACACCCTAATTTACATATATAATTATTCATGTCTATATATTTCCGTACATTATCACATTAACGAAAATTGAGGTAATATTTATATATATGATCACATATGAACTCTTATGAACATATATGAATCCTATATGGATCCTATATGTATGATCTTGAATCAATTCATATATGAGTATGAATGAGTTCATACATGTTCATAAATGGATGCATATATGTAGATTTTTAACCGTATAACACATTTTATATCCCAATTTACAATTTTTCTACTAATTTTTAGTACAGAATCATTTTTTGTAAAAAAAAATCCTATACGCTATTTAAAAATGTCAAAAATGTTTACTAATTTTCTTTGCTGATTATAAAGTTCGCGGGAGAATACGATAATCTTACCTTTGAAATTTTACAAAATGTGACATATAATTTTAAAGGCAATTTCGTTATATTTAATTTGATGCGTCAATACTATTAACTATATGCTTCCTTTTGTAAAGTCTTTTTTCGAATTTTTCAATTTTTGAAACACTATATTTCGCGAACCAAAAGTTCTAGAGAGCCAAAATTGTGTATTGCTCTTATTTGCACGAGACTTAATTTTTCTGGCAAAAGTGATGTCCAAAATTATATATTTTTCAGTTGAATAACTTTTTCAGTTACTTTTACTTTACTAATAATTGCGGGAACATTTTGCTAAATTTAGTTAAAGGTGCGCTGGTCAAAAATTAAATAGTCTTTCTGCAAAATTAAAAATTTTTCTTCTTTTGAGTGTTGTTCAATCGCTTTTTGACAATTTCGCTGCATCGTTTGTATGATAATTTTTTTGATCGTTTGTTTGATTAATATTTTACACTTCATTTTATTGTTTTAATTAATAATGATTAAAATAGCAAAAAGTTTAATATTAAAAAAAAAACTTTAAAAATATACATATATGGGAAAATTTAGGAAACCGTATGATTTCAGATATTAAAAGTGAAACATTTCAAATTAGTGATATACAATTTTTTTCTGGTTTAACTTATTCAAAATACATTAAAAACCAAGTTATAAATAGAAAACCGCTCTTAAATGACTATTTCCACTGTGTGATCATGTGATTATCTTGATTAATTATTTAACGATAGATATATAGAAAAAATTATTAAAAATGCTTAAGATCGAGTTTGGTTGTAAGATGCGGGAATCTATTATGTACCAAAAGTATTAAAATTGGTCTTGTCCTTCGATTTCAACAGAAAGGAGTCAGAGTTATTGCAATGCCATATTTTTGTATATAAAAAACAGCACAAAGGTGCGTCAAATTTTTAAGTCATTTTGCGGAAAAAACTGTAACATAGATCAAAAAATAAAGTATGCCATTGAAATCAGCATTACTGAGACATATAGAATTAATGGCATTATTAATTTTTTGGAGTCAAGCCATGTAATTTTTCAAATAAAAAACTAAAATTATTCAAACTTGCAAAAAAATATCCAGTTTTGAGTATATCGTAATTGTATAACATTTAAAAAACGGTTTTTGCAAATTACAAAAACCGAACCCGTTTTTTTGTTTTTAATCTCAACTATTTGGAAACGCGTAAACCGGTTTTTGAAAAATGTCGAATAATCGTTCCCCCTAGTAAATATGGAGTTTACATATTTTTTCTTTTCCAAAATTCGTTATAGTTCGCACTTACTCGCTGCTCAAAGTTGGGGCTTTCAAACAAATGTGTAAGAAATATACAATGTTTGAATTGTCATAACTTTTGAACACGACAACAGAAAACTAAAAATTTGGTGTCGTTTTAAAGATCAAATTCTCTTCTTTAAACGGTGTTCCACAAAAATATTTTTTTTTGCGAAAAGGACAACGAATCCATAATTAATTGTACTGAAATTTATTTTGAAATTAATTAAAATTATCACTTACAACATCTAAAAGTTGCAAGTTTGGAATCAGAGGGGTTCAAAAATAAATTTAATTTTTCCGAAAGTATCTTTGATATTTAATGTAAACTTAAATATATTCACATAGTTCGCTACGACAAATTTCAAACTAACGGGAGACCACATGTAGAAAAACTGCGTACTCAGATTTCGGTTGTCACATCCTATGTCCTTTCCAAAGGACATTTAAAGTTAACTTTTTGAACAAATTATTTAAAAATGTTTACTTATTATATAATTCCAATAAAGAAATGAGATTAAAGATAATGATCTCTGCAATACCACAAAATTATTGGTCGCAATATTTCATTAACAAAAGTTTTAAAAATGTCCTCTTATTTTATCGGTCAATATCGTTGATTAAATAAGTTCGTCAAAAGAAAAACTCCATGTTAAAGGTTTCACTGTACTGTAAAAACTACGTGCTTAAATTTCAGCCCAATAGCTTTATTATTTAGGACTAACAAAGATTTTAATTATCCATGTACTAACAAAATAAATATATTATATTACATTTTGTACACAAGATTTTTGTTTTTACAGTGCTATTTCTGAACTAATAAAGCTAGAAGCCTGAAATTTAGTCATTCTATTTTAAACTTTTTTACACGAAATAATTGGTCATTTCTGTCTTTTTGCTTACGCACAAAAATAATTTGATCTATTGCGAAATGGTATGATAAATTGTGCAAAAATAGTAAAATATAGTAAAAACTGAGAAAAAAAAGTGGATTTACTTGTTAATGGTGCGCATTTATTATACACATTTGATACCCAAATATTAATGAAGGTCTTTTACGTATTAAGCATAAAAAAACTAAGATAAAATGTTTGATTTTTAAAAGGTTATACAAAAAAAAAACTGCGTTAAAAAATACCTAAAAAAAAATTTGTGAAAATAATTTTGTTGTGATTTTTTAATCGATTTATTTTTCAGCGATTTTTTAAAACGGTTGATTGTCATTTCCTATACAATGGCTTCATAATGTAAATGTGATTTAAAGAACATGTTTGTATTATATAATAACAATTTGTGTAAAAAATTTCGCGTTGACTTTACATTTTCACTCATGTATTTTTAACCCACCAACCGATTTTGCTTTTTTTTTCAATATTAGACAATTTATAATAATGTGAGCAATTTATAGTAATGTGAGCAAAAACTATCAACCCCATTTCTATACTGGAGGAATATTTCGAATTTAAACAGACAGACCGGCGGATATCACCATGTTTACTTTGTTATTTTTGCCGATCAATAATATATAGAATTTATCAGGTACCAGGATTTTTCTTTTATAATTTACAAACGGAATGACAAACTGATATATACGAGGACGGATCAATAATTCCGTAACTTTTTGATTAAACACATTTTTTTTGCAAAAAACAAAATTTATTTTTTAACATAATCTTCTTTTAGCTCAATATACCTAGTCCAACGTTTCTCCAATTTTTGTATCCCTTCCAAAAAATAGGATTCTTCGAGGTCCATAAAATATGCATGTCTTGGTCATATGGGGTCGTTTTTTTTTAATCCTCGTTAAATCGGTCCAATAAGTTGGCATAATATTCGCCGTTTATTGTTTTCCCCTTTTGAAGGTAATCGATGTGGATTATCCCGCGTGCATCGCAAAAAACAGTGCCATCACCTTATTGGCCACGATTACGTTTATGGTCATTTGAGAGCAAAAGCAGCACTCATCTTGCAGACAGCTTTCTTACCCCAACTGATCATTAAAAATCGAAACCACACTGCCATATGAATTGCCTATGGCATCAACAATCTCACGCTCTTTTACTCTTCGATCGGCCAACACCATATCGTGGATTTTTTCGACATTTTCGGGTGTATTTCCCTCAATTGCCCTCCCAGAACGTTCAGCGTCAATTGTACTTGTGCTACCACAACAAAAGTCAGCAAACCCATAGTATTTATCAAGTATTTATCAAGCTTTTCCTTGGTTTGATTGACGGTTTTTTTTTCGCAAAAAATAGTGTTAAATGAGCACTCGAAATCACTTTTTTCCATTTAAAAAAAAAAACCACGAGGTTGTATGTTTTGAACAGCTGTCAAAATTTAACAGGTAGTACTTGATGGGAGCAGTGCTGCTTTTCATATAACTACGAGGGAAGTTAATTTCATATTTTTTGATTTTTTTTTTTTTTTTTCAAATCAAAAAAATATTTTTTTTTATTTATTACATACTGAAAGTTAAACAGCAGAAAGTTATCAAAGCCCCAGCAAATACAATTTTTAATAAACTCATTTTGTATCACAATTTCTCTTTTTTTTTAATATTTTTGTTCTTAAACGTTTTAAATCAACATATTACCACACTTATTTTTAAATAACTAAATCGAAAGTACTAAAAATTGTTAGAATATTAGCTGTTTTATATAAAGCTTTATAAAATAAAATACATGCAGAATAAACTACTGCAGTGACGAAGATTTGACAATAGCAATCGCTTGGCACAAGTACACCGAACAAAAATTGTGTTTTTTTTATAAATAATATGTAATTGAACCTTTTCTCGGTAACTTATGCCTTATCTTTCTGTAATAAATATTTTATTTATAGTTCAAACAATTTTATTATTACATTTTTTCAATTCGCTTCTGTTAGTTTACACTCATATAAAAAAGACCGTAAATATAGTGGAAAATTTAGCTGCGACAACTGAAAAAAATACGTTAATTTGCAACAGCAGAATTTTCAATGAAGTTGAGAATTACGTTTTGCTTAATATAGGTAACCTCAGTTTTAGACAAAAAAGTTATTTAAAGTACAATAATTTGGCAGAAAATCTGTTAAATGGAAATAAAATAAATCAATTCAAATCAGCACATGTTTTCTGCTAAATGTTTGTTGGTTAAAACTAAGCAAAAAAATTCAGTTAATTTACAAAAGTTTGGAAGAATTTTTTTATTAAATGAAGTTGTTGTCACAATGTGAATGAACAACTTTTTAAACTTTATTGAAAGGATTCAAAGTTTTAATGAAACTATTTTTAATTAAATTTTTTCAACAGTTGTATGAAATGTTCATTAAATTTTATGAAAAACTGTATTAATTTAACGAAAAATTGCAATGAAAGAGTTCGAGTGACATTTTATAGATCTAATGCAATAATTCATTAGTACCATGTAGAGAATTCTCTCAGTGTAGTAAAAAAAATAATTTTCAAACCATGAAAATAAAGCAGATATGGCAAGCCTTTTGAATGTTTCCATGATTTATTTAATCCTAGAAATTATGCATATTTTTAAGAAGTAAAAAAAGTAAAACTCCCAAATTTTAAAAAGCTCCAGAAAATTCTTGGGACTTCTTGCAGGTTAAAGGTTTTACATTATTTGATAATACTTAACCCTAGAACACACACCCGGGTACAAATGTATGCACTTGCAACTTTGCAGTGCTGTAACTCTGGAACATCTTAACTTAGGATCGAGGAAATATAAGTAATTTTTAATCTTTTAAAGGTAATTTGATCCAATTCGGATCAGTGGTTCAGGAGCTACAAGCTTCTAAAGTCGAAACACACGTAAACACATACAACATTTGGCTATCCCATGCCCGTGACCTTTTTTTGCCTATATCTCTTGAACCAGGCAGAATATTAGTACGAAACAAAAACTTTGTAAAATATAAATATGCGCATTTAAAAAAAAATAATGAAATTGGACCACTTAAACATTAGAAAAAAACAAAATAAGCTAGTAGGTACAAACGTATCCCGGGTGTGTGTTCTCGTAGAAAAAGTTGGGTATGCATCGTACGGTTAATGTCATCAGTGGCAGGCTTGCCATTTAAGCATCCAAGTTTATTAACTATTACATTTCGAAAAAATAAAAATATCTTTTTAAAATTGTGTAAACATAGTTTGTTAACTAAAACTTAACATATATTCTTATCTAGCCATATTTCTTTTATGAGAAATTAATGTAGATGTTAAAATAAAAAGCCTATTGCTATTGCAATTAATTTCATGCAAATAAAAAAGGAAAATAGGTGCTTAAAATATGCATTCCAATCGAAATAATATGCACAAAAAACCAAATAATAAAATGTACAAATGTGAACATTTATTTGGTTTCCATACATTTTCTAAAAATTTTTTATTTTCTGAAGAATATCGTATTAAGATGATCGTATTATTAAGTATTCATTTGATTAGCTCAAAAAATGGAACTTACTTTTGTTTAGGGTTGCCGCAAAATAATTGGTAACTCTAGAAATAAATCTAGCAACCCTATAAAAATTGTTGTTTTTTTGGACTCAGAGCGTGAATTTCAACCTTTCTTATTATTAGTTTATCGAAGTTGTTGCTAATAATAAAAGTTAAACAGAAAATGTATGAAAATATGAAAAAAAATTCATCTATATGAACATAACTTCCAAATTCAAGAAAAGAATTTTACAATTTTCGATATCAGGCATTCGTAACATTCAATTCTAAAACATGTAAGTGCTTTTCAATGCATTTTATATGTCCAAACCAACTTGACTAACCCCTGTATTTATTGCACCCAATTTAAGGTGACGTCTAAGAAATGATATTCGCTATTAACGTACTAAATGTCAGCTATTTAAATTAATAAACAAAGAAGTTATGGAGTTTTGGCTATATTTTACCACTGTGAAATGATGGAAACATTTACACTGTATGGATCAAGCAGAGATGTGAATGAATCATTCATTTTTGATTTCAATTCATTACGAATTTGAACTGAATTGTTCAGTTAAAGTTCGAACGATACGGTCGTGTTTTAACTTGCTCTGCAAATTCAATTTATTTTCTTAAAAAAAAAAGTTTGATAATCAATATCTAAACCAAATAATAAACATATTCGACAACAAACAATCGTAGTTTAAATAAACCAAAATTTTCAACAATATACTTCAAAAACTTTAATAAACACAAAATAAACAAAACAGAAAGTACATAATTTTTGTTATTTATTTTCTAACAAGCAACACAGAACAACTAAAATAAAATAATACAATAACAAAATACACTGTCTATTTTTTTCTTCTTGTCAACATGATGAATACGCGCCAATCTTCTAAGAGAACTGCAGTTGATGCTGATTTAAGTAACTTAGAACTCCCTGCAGTATTTGAAGATGAAGGGGTTTCGAGGTTATGGCAATGGTTAGATAAAAAAATGTCAAAACAAACTGAGTGCATTAATCAACAAATTTCACAATTTTGTGCACTCTTAAGAGAAGGTGAATCTCGATTGGCAGAAGATATAAAATCTACGGTTAAGGAAGCAGAGGATTGTCTCTTAAATGAGATTAATAAGAGATTTTGTGAAATAAGAGTGGAGTTAAATCATGTTACTGAAAGAGTTGCAAAACTTGAAACAGTGACGGGTGAAATTATAGACCTAAAAGAAGAAATTAGAAAATTAAAAATTCAATCGATAAAGCACTCGAATTCCATCGTTGCGTGTGATTTGCGTATAAATAGAGTTCCTTTTAATGTTGATGAAGACTTACACTTATTATTCGATAAAATTTGTAAAATTCTTAAAATTTCTACTCCGCAAGCGCAGTTTATTCACCGCTTACAAAATAAAAACAACAAAAGTGATGAAAATTCGCCTGATGGTGTTATTATTGCTAGGCTAATGACCCCATATGATAAAAACTTTGTTCTAAAAGCATTAAATGAATATAAAAAGGAAAACAAAAATTTAATGTTAACCTTGCTTGGGTTCCAGCCTGATGAAAAAAATCAATATTTTTATATACATGAGAATTTAACAAATGGGAACTACAAAGTATTTAGAGAAGCAGTTAACCTGAAGAAGCAGAAAGTTCTACAATCTGCTTATTCTTTTCGAGGCATTGTGTATGTTAAGCGTTTGAGTACAGATAAACCGTTCTGTGTTGAAAACTTAGATGCACTTAATAGTTTTTTTCGTTCAAATGAAGATGAGTTTGTCCAGCCTAATAGTGTTGTTACCGGCACTATGTAATTTCACGTCGCCTTTTTATGTTAAAATTTACAATTTCCACATTACTAATAACATTTTTATAAAAAATTATATTTTAAAATTCATATTATATTTTTTTAAAGCTTTTATTAGTTTAACTTATTTTAAAATATATTGCGTTGCGTTTTGCGTTGGTTTTTATTTAATATTCTTTTCAAATGACCAATCGTAGTAGTCTTAGAGTAAATTCCAAAGATGTAACAATTAGTATGGTGAAAATCCTTGCCAAACAGAAGCAAGGTTTACAAATTTGCCACATAAATGCTCAAAGTTTAAAGCCAAAAATTGATGAATTTAGATGGATTTTTGAAAATTCGAACGTGGATGTTATATGTGTTTCTGAGACATGGCTCAATGAGTCAATACCAGATGGTCTTGTATATTTACATGGATATAAAATATTTAGATCTGATAGACTGGTTGGAGGTGGTGGTGGTGTTGCTATATATGTCAAAGACAATATTACTTGTAAATTCATCAGTAAAACGGATGACAATGATATAATCGAACATATCTTTCTTGAAATCTCATCTTTTGGAAGAAAAATGTTAGTTGGTTGTGTATATAGACCAAACAGCTCTATTGTTTATACAAATTTTGTTATGAAAACTGAAACCTTAATTATGCCATACAATGATATTTTAATAGCAGGAGACTTTAATTCTAACCTCTTAACGGAAACTTCGTTTAGAGATAGTATGGAATCGATAGGACTCACACCGACTAATACTACCGCAGCTACTCACTTTACTAAAACCAATAGCACACTTCTAGATCTTATTTTCGTGGGAGACACATCGAAGGTTCTGCTTTATGATCAAATTTCCGCTTCATGTTTTTCCAAGCATGATTTGGTATTTGCAGCATACGACTTTTTGTTAGAACAAAAGGATCAACCCTTTTCCTTTCGTGACTTCAAAAACCTAAATTACAACCTTTTAAATGAAAATGTATTACAGATAAATTGGAATAATATCTACAACATGACAACCGTAGATGAGCAACTATCCTTTCTTGAACATAATATTCTACAACTGTATGATGAAACAGTACCATTGAAAACAAAAACTATTAGACCAAAAAATAACCCGTGGTTCACTTCTACTATTCACCATGCAATTAAACGTAGGGATTTAGCGTACTCCCGGTGGAAACGTTTTAAGACAGCAGTTCTAAAAGCTGAGTTTCGCTCTGCGAGGAAGGAAGTCAATAATCAAATAAGAATCGCAAAGTCTGAGTATTACTCCAAGCGTTTTGGTTCTGCTCTTGATTCAAAACGGACTTGGAAAACGATTAAGGACATTGGAATTGGTGATCCTGTTAAAAATACAACCTCCTCTATTGATGCTGATGACCTCAACAAAATTTTTACCAATATTCCCATTGTAACAACTAACAATATACCACTCGTCAACAATACAACTCACCCTAACAACAACAATATGTTCGAGTTTTCCTGTGTTACCCAGCTTGATGTTTTTACTAGCAGTATACAAATAAAAACCAATTCTGTTGGATATGATAATCTTCATCCCAAATTCATTAAAGTAATTTTACCAGTTCTTTTGCCTTATATAACCCATCTATTCAACACTATCATCACTACAAGTTATTTTCCTGCAAAATGGAAGCACGCAAAAATAATCCCAATTCCAAAATCGAACATTCTTAGCTTTCTGTCAAAAGTATTGGAAAAGATCTTGCACCGCCAAATAAGTACTTACATTTATGAAAATCAATTATTATGTGACAAACAGTCAGGTTTTCGTCCAAATCACAGCTGCGTAACTGCTCTCATTGATGTTTCGGAGAATATACGGCGAGAACTTGATAACGGTAAAATTAACTTTTTAGTCCTACTTGATCACTCCAAAGCTTTTGATACAGTTAACCACCAAATTTTATGTTCAAAGCTAAGATCTCTGTTTAACTTTTCGTCTACATCAACACAACTAATATCATCATACCTCACTGGTCGAATTCAATCAGTATTCATAAACAACAAAATGTCTAATCCATTATCACTATCTAGAGGTGTACCACAAGGATCAATTTTAGGGCCAATACTTTTTTCAATTTACGCTAATGATCTCCCTCAGCATTTATCTCACTGCAGTGTCCACATGTATGCAGATGACGTACAATTGTACCTTAGTAGTCCATCAAAATCAATCAATGAAAATGTTGACAAACTCAATTACGACCTAAGCAACATTCATCGCTGGGCATCTCAAAATGGTCTGTGCTTAAATCCACGAAAATCAAAATGTCTGGTGATTCACAAAAAAATTGTAACACCTCTAATCGAAAAGGATATCGTAATAAACAACGAGAAAATTGACATCGTACAATCAGCGAAAAATCTAGGATTAGTTTTCAACAGCAACCTAACTTGGTCAAGCCATATTAATACACTGGTGGGACAAATTTATGTAAAACTCAGAACTCTGTGGTCCATCCAATACTTTACACCGTTGAATATAAGAATACTTCTTGCTAAAGCTTACTTGATTCCAAGCCTTACATACGGATGCGAGTTGTTTTCTTATTGTGATTCCGCTAGTACGCAAAAACTTAAAGTCTTATATAATAACATTATAAGATATATTCATGGACTCAAGAAGCGTGACCAAGTTTCAACATTTTCAAAGACACTCTATGGTGTTTCTTTTGAAAGCCTTCTTAAGATAAGGGTTCTTTTGTTTTTGCATAAAGTAATTTTTACCGAAACGCCGAAATACCTATTTGAGAAAATAAGATTTGCTAGATCTTCAAGGGGTAAAAGGATCATTATTCCGAAATTTCGAAGCCTGGTTTCTGAATGGCAATTTTTCATTAACGCTATTCGTCTTTGGAATGCTCTTCCATATAACCAACAAACAAACAGCAACGCAATGTCTTTTAGGAATGATCTTTTTAAATATTTTGCTTAATTTAATTCATTTTATTTTGTTTATTTAAATTTTATATATATATATTTATTTATTTATTTTTTTTATCTTTAAATTTGTATTCTTATTATAAATGTTAATTATATGTATTAAATATTAATCTTTAGTTTGATTTAATTCAATTTAATCTGGCAAATATTTATATACACATATAAAATCCTGTACTATAATTAAAAGCTTAGTCTTGTTGTGCAGGAAATCAATAATAAATAAATAAAATAAATAAATAAATTCTTTTCACATAAAAAAAGAATTGAATGAAATTTGAATTAATTCAAATGAATTTGGTAAAAATAAATTGGAATTCATTTCCAATTCAAATGAATTCGGCAAAATGAATTGCAATTCATTTTCAATTCAAATGAGTTTGGCGAAATGAATTGCAATTCATTTCCAATTCATTTGACATAAACTGATTATGAATTAATTCAAATGAATTAGAAAAATGAATTGCAATTCATTTTCAATTCATTTGTATTGAATTGATTTTGGATTAATTCAAATGAATTAGAAAAAATATTGCACCGTGTTATTAATCATATTTATAAAATTTTCTTATATGTGATGAAGATTTTCATAAAATTCATTTGAAATAATTCAAAATCAATTTAATACAAATGAATTGAAAATGAATTGCAATTCATTTTTCTAATTCATTTGAATTAATTCAAAATCAATTTAAGTCAAATGAATTGGAAATGAATTGCAATTCATTTCGCCAAACTCATTTGAATTGAAAATGAATTGCAATTCATTTTGCCGAATTCATTTGATTTAAAATGAATTGCAATTCATTCCAGCCAAATGCAATTCATTCCAGCCAAATGCATTGAGGCCCTATGCTCCTTATAGGAACGACGGGAATATATATATATAAATGCATATGAATCGATTCAAATTTCATTCAATTCGTTTTTTGGCGAAAAGAATTAATTCAAAATTTTACTAATTCAGTGCATGAATGATTCGCGAATTAAATTAAAAATGAATGATTCAGTCACAGCTCTGGGATCAAGTTACATAGAATAAAAACTTTTATGAAGTCGAAATTTGTTTTTTAAACTAAGTGTTAAAGATTTTTTTAAGAAAAGTAAATATGATTGTAGTCCAATAAAATCTAAGTGATTTTTTCCGAAAATTAAGCAATCCGTTATGAAAACATAAAAATTTTGTCCAAATTTTGAAAAAATAATAAATTTTAATAATATGACATGGAAAGGAGTCCGATCTACACACAAACACGAATTATCAATTTATTATTTTTTGCTTCCAGTTCTAAAGTGGTTTCCTGATATTCGCTTAAGTCAGAATTCTCTATATCAGAAATATGAAGAATATTAAATAATAAAATTATATAAAAAGATAAAATTTAAAAATTTATAGTAATTAAATGTGCTAAAGTCCCAAAACTTATTTAACAAATTGTGAAAAGCAATCTGATGTAGGCGTGTCCCTATCCGGATTTCATTCCTGCCTAAGGAAATCTTCAGGGGACTTTGTTATTAGAATTTCTAGAGATATTTGTTATGTTAAATCACAAACTCAATGAGAATTTCTTGTCCTCGTCTAGGAGCGAGATTCAAAATTTAAAATATCAAAGAAAAAACAAAAACAACAACAAAAAATTGTCACAATTGGCTTTGTCATCTTCCAAATACTACTCTGTTTTTTTGACAGACCTAGCAATGTAGTGACGTTTATTCAAGTAAATCAACAATAGAAAATCATATGTTTTCTATTAGTGTCAGTTACATTTAAATTTGCACAAGCACCTGCATATTTGTTATTTAAATTTATTTTCATCGGGATAAACAAATTTCTCATTTTGGGAATTTTTAATAAAAATAAACTTTTTTCAAAAATGTGTAGTTTTTGTCAGTAATTCGGCATTGGTTTAAGATTAAAAAAAATATATATATATATAAAATAAATAAAATTCTTCCATTTGGAACCATTTGCAACAAAACTGGCAGTTGTACTGAACGAAAATCGACAAAAGGTTTCTTAAGGGGACATCATATTATAAATGCATGAACTTCCGAGCGCTAATTATTTATTTCAATTTAATGCAACTAGGAGAATGCTGTAAATTTTCCAATGTAAATAGACTTTTGCATGAATAATTAACAAAAAAATATAAAAAAAAAAATTGTAAAATTTAGAACTAATTCCGATTCCTTAGTGTAACTTAATTTTTATAAAAATCTGCCATATTTGATTTTTAATTTTAAATGCTTTTCTATTGACTCAAAACTCGACATTATTTTAGAAAAATTATCGTTGAATATTATGTATCTCAAGTAACATTGAAATATTTGTACTAGGTCCACTGTACGTATAAGTAACATTATAGATAATTAATAGTACGTATTCGTACCTAAAATAAAGATATACATTTTTATTTAATCTTTTAAATGTACAATATAAACGAATATATTCTACCAAACTAATCCGTGTAAATGCTGAACATTTCAAGGTCGGTTGCAAATCGCCTACACTTATTTTAACAAATAAAAACTAAATACAAATAAATTTAGATAAATTTAGATTTTCCAAACCTTACATTATTTTACCTTATTTCATTACAAAAATGTAAACTATTACTTTCCATTTATAAATCAAGCAATATGTAATTTAAAGGGCGGCAACTTTAATGTTTGCAGTCAGTAGCCTAAAATCGAGATTGACTAAATTGCAATTTATGATTTGAAGTTAAGAATATTAAGGTCTCCTATTATAGTCAGCACAAAGTATAGTTTTTGTACTAAAATTTGTCTTAAGAAATTTATTTTCAAATTTCTTTCTTTAGGAAAATTGTAGTAAAAAAATCGTGCTAACTTATCACAAAAATAATTTGATAAAAAAAATTTTCAGTTATTTTGTAATTAACTTAGCTGAAGCAAGCCTATTGTTATTTTTGTTCAAATTACCAAAATCATTCAATAAGAAATAATACAACTCTTTCATGAAGTGAATTAATAAGAAGGACTTTATTGGTTGTTTTGGTTTTGGCTTATTGCCAGTGCTTTGCCAACGTTTTAAAAAAGAAACGGCCAAGTCCTGCCCGGTGTTATCATTTTGGGGTTGACAAAGCACTTATTATATTATTAAAAAAGCACTTTATTGGTTGTTCTACCAATGCTTTGCCAACGTTTTAAAATTATGGTTTTGGTACTGGCATAGCGCTCATTGCCAGTGCTTTGCCAACGTTTTAAAAAAGGAACGCCAAGCCCTACCCGGTGTTATCATGTTTGGGGTCGGCAGAGCACTTAAATCTTCAGATATCCAACGCTCTGCCAACGCTCATACCACCGTTGAAAGCTCTGGGCCAATGCTTTGCCGTTCGTATTTTTTTGGCTGGGAAGTAATATAACTATTTTTAAAATCCACACATTTTAAGTGCATATTTTTTAAATTTTTAGTGCATATTTTTGGAATTTTAGTGCATATTTTTTTCGTTTTAATGCATATTTTGATTTAGGTATATATTTTGGTGATTTTACTGCATATTTTAAGATTATATTTTCGATTAATCGCTGCTCTATTCACAACTCATCACTAAATCATTGTTATATATCTGTTTTTTAAAAACAAAAATTTTTGTTAAAATCCATACATTGCAGGAATTAGTTCACACATATTATGAACTGAAATCAAAGAAAGCAATGCACATTATTTATAATCAAAATGTGTTCTGCGTATAGCTAATTTTAAAATTCTAAGTCCATATTCGTGATCTGCGTCCCAAAAGCTTTTAAAAATGACAGGTTGCATGCCCGATGCAACAACTTTTTCTGATTTTGTTACACTGTGTACTTAAAAACGACGTTATAATTATTGGTTTTTAAACCAAGTTACTCAACATCTGTTAAATATTATATGCCAACTGGTTTTAAGAGAAACAGTTTTTTAGATGTTTTCTAATGTATATTTTTTAGTATATGTAAACAAAATTTTGTTTTAGTTGTGCAAAACATATGCAGAGAATACATTAAGTAACACAAATTACCTTTAAAATTTAATTAATATTGCTTAAAAGCATGAAAATTACTTAATGAAAAGTGACACTGTTAACACATTATTTTCGACACTCTCTTAAAACCAGTTCAGGTTTTTAGAATAGAGCCTTGGAAACGGATTGTTTAAGCAAACGGACCACCCAACCCTTATAACATGAGTAAAAGATTCAAAATTTTAAATTTTTAGAATAAAATAGTTATTTAGGTAAACTATATGCAATGAAAACTTTCTACAACTGATCCTGCTTTGTGGTTAACAAAATAGTTGTTTTGAACAATCTGAAATTGCTGAAGTACTAAATAGTGATATTTATCCTTCATACAAACAAAAAATATCGTATTGATCCATAATACCGAACGTATAGTTATTATTTTTAATTATTTTGTATAACAAGAGCGATGTATATAAAAACAAAAAACTAACAAAACTTTTAAAAAAAAACATTACTTGAGCCAGAGTAAAACTAAATTTTTTTTTTATAAACAGAACATTTTTGGTGTTCGAAGTTTAGTAACGTCATGATACTTGTTAGGAAAAGACCCTAACCACGTGCTTGATTACTAAGAAGACAAGAGTGGAGCAAAATTAATGATTAATAGGTTTTTTGTTAAAGTTCTGCCTATTATGGAGGTTCTAACTTTTCTAAAACTTCGGGTTCTGATGAGATCTTTAGCCAGATTGAAATACTAGTATCAACCTAGCTAATATGTTTGATTGCTTTATTTTTGTAAATATACGGATGTTGGAAGCTCGTTATAAATTAAAAAGAACGTGTAAAGTTGAAAAATTTTGCGCATTTTCTTTCTCGGTAAATGGTGATTTTTTTTTTTTTTTTACCTAGCGTTTTAAATTGATTATATGTTCCAACTTACACATTTATTTATCATTATTTTTTAAAATTAATATTTATATATTTTATAAATGAATTACAAGTAATAATTAAATAGATTAAAATAAAAATTAATGATTTGTAAAATATTTTATTTTTTTTTTAAACTACATAAAACGTGAAGCAGTGGTTTAAATATAAAGTTTTGTGGACCAAATATGAACCATAAATATGAACACAGGTCTTGATATTTAATTCCGTCAAGACAAAGATTGATTGCTTTCGAAAATTTTTAAATACAAAAAACTAAATGAATAACCGCCAAATTTTAACGACATTTTTCTCAAAATCAGTATCATTGATCACAAAATTAAGTACGCCATTGAAATCAGCATGTCCGATACATCTGTACAATTAATGATCAGATCCCTATTATTTTTTTCTCTGTCATGTCATGTTATCAAATGCCTTTTGCTGCGTTATTACCCAGGAAAAAATTACACATTCCAAAAAGAAGGTGATGCCCACACTTGCTTACATATCTCATTGCCAAATTTAGTAACTGCAATACCAAACTCATTGCAAAGATAGAGTCAAAAAAGCAAGTAGTATTGTAATCAATTCTTTAAATTTAAACCAGAAAGCATGAACTCAATAACAAAGTAATTATTTACTTAAAAGAAAACAACAATGTTATTAACTTATATGTATAACTTTTTGTACTCAAGAAGTAATCATATACTTTTTCTTAATAAAAGGACGTTATTGGAAGTAGTTCCTAATTTTGAAAAAAGAAGTTATATTATTTTAAAGAATTTATCTATATATTTTTTCAAACAAATTTTATTTGCAGGAAAATAATACTTAAAACAGAAATTGCATGTTGCCTAAATTTTGTTAGGTATAAATTAGGGAAGCGCACGTGAGCAGAAAATTGTGAGTGGAAGTTGAAATTACTGAAGTTATCGTGAGTGTAAAAAAAATTTTCGAGGGTGATTGTGCGTGAGTCATATTTTTGTTTTTCAATTTTGAATTGTTCTTTTTTTTGAAAAATTTATATTTTCGTGGTTTGTGGTTTGTTATCATAACAATTCGATGTTTCACTTTTTAGGATTTTATTTCCGTATGAGTTTTGATCGTTATATTTGAGTGACCTAGGAGTAAAAGTTGAATTTACTTATGGAACTACTTCTTTTTTTTTGTAAATGTAAGTACTTCTTATTCTAGGGAACTATTTATTTATTTTTTTTTGTGTAAGTACTTCGTAGTTTTACAATGGAACTATTTCTTTATTAAAAAATGTATGTAGTTCTTAAAAATATAAAGTAAATGGTTCTTCGGTAAAAAAAATAATCAATTCTAAAGAATCAATTATTTTAGTCTCACGCCCTGTTAAAAGAATCGAGTAGGTAATCTAGTAAGGAATGCGTTCTGCCCAAAATGCTTGATTACAAACCCGCTTACCTTTTTGGAAATTTTTTGCTGGGTATATCTCTCCTATCCGGTCTTTTAACTTATTTGTACAAAATAACCGGACCGGATATGATTACTAGTCTGAATAAAAGTAATGAGTTTAAAAGTAGATTAAAAAAAAAAAAACACTTTAATAAAAAAAAATTGACATGTTGGAATGCGAAAGGTATCAAGATATTAGTACAAGTCAATACTTACATTTATCGCACCCATGACCAATTAATTATTTTGAGGAGATATTACCTATTTTATAACTAAAGTGACTAATATAATGGGTGGTGTTTTCTTTTAAATAATCAATTGTATTAAAAAGGTGATTTTTTTTTAAATAACAATAAACTTTTGTTGATTTTGTTTCTTGTTTTTTCAAAGAATGCACTCAAGAGTGCTAAAAAGTCAATAGAGGCAACTATTACAAGTTAGACGTGTTAAAAAGTTAGGCATGGAAAAGAAAATTTTGCAAGACAGATTTTTAGTAAAGTCGGAAATTTTTTAAAAGTATTCACATATTTTTAATTAACACAATTTTTTTTTATAATCTGAAAAACAATTAGACATGGAACATTTGAAATTTGATTTCATTACGACTAAACTTTTTAATCATATAGATTAAAAAAATTAACTAAAATTTTTAGAAAACTTCACTTAAAAATTGGGTTGAAACATTGCAAGTGAAGTTGGGAAAACAATTTAGAATAATCCATAAGCTATTTTATTAAATTTTATTTTCTTGAATTTTCATTAGTATGTCTTTAATACTTACAGTGCCGGACAAAAGTATTCACTATTAGCCGCTATTAGCCGTATAAGGTATTCAACAAAATTGTTTATTAACTTATTAATAATTAAATACAACAAAAAACTAACACTAGGCATGTTGTATTTAAAAAAAAAAAAATTAAAAAAAAGATGTTACAAAGAAATTGGTCCATTCTATGCCAAGAAGATTAAAAGAAGTCATAGCAGAGAAAGGCTACTCCACAAAGTATTAAATCATGTGAAATTTTATTTTTTGTACAAACATTTGAAGCTGTGTGAATACTTTTGTCCGCCTAAAATAATACTTTGAATTACATATTTACTTTTTTCTTATAATATAACATACTAAGAATAAGTTTTCTGTTGTATTTTAATAATTTATAAGTTAATAAATAATTTTGTTGAATACCATATCCGGCTAGTGGGTTTCATTTTAAAATATAAAAGATTAAAAAAAAAAATTTGCTGGTGTGTGAATACTTTTGTCCGCCACTGTATATCACGAGTGATTACCATTACAAGGGAAGTTTTTGTTTGAAGTGCTGCCTGTTAAGTATTTCTCATTTTCAATCTTATATTCCTTTTTAAAACTTTGTGTTAATAAAAATTGTTTCGATTTAGATATGGTAAGTCGTACGAAATATAAAAATAAAAAACTTTTGCATAAATACCAATATTGTGGATATCGAGATATCGCGAAATATCGTTAAACCTAGCCACTTTTTAAAAATCATTACAAATCATTAAAAAAGGTTTAGAGCACAAGTCAAAAAAATTTTAAAGCGTTCAATGGAAATTAAAAAAATCGTGGTATTCCTGCAGGTCATAATTTATTAAAAAAAATACTCCGTTTTAGAGGGAAAGTAATTTTAATTATGGTGACTTTATTTTAGAAGGATTAAGTTCGATTTTATTAATGGAACTTTAACAGCTTCTAAGAATTAAATATTGCGGATTTTGCACTATTTCAAGTAAGTGCGGACTTGCTATTTAGGATTATTAAGAACAAGTAACTCTTAAAAGATTGATTTTAAAAAATTACCTAAAATTGTTAGTAAAATGTCAGTTTTATTGACAATTTTTGTTTTTGTTTAAATTTTTCGTTTTTTGTGCTATTTTGACCGACAAATTTATTTTTTGTGCCTTTTTAAATTTGCGCTGGTCCTAAATTAACAAAAAGTTTTGGTGTATGACAGGAAAATTGGCTTGAAAACTTATATATTGTATCAAATTGTATGGATGACAAAAAACTGAAAAATCGTATAGCAAAAATAAAATCTACGTGAAATTCTAAGAAACTTTTCAGAAGAAATCATAGATCTGAAATCAATTCCAATTCAGCGCAAATCCACATAAAGATTTTTTTTTTTTTTAAATACAGGCAACACTCAGGAAATACTTCCTAAATTTAGTGTGTTGCTTTCTTTGGAAAGGGATAGTATAGAGATGAAAGGTGGGTAAAGATGAAGGGCTTCAGACATGGCAACACTGTAATTGCGCGAGATGATAAGTCTTAGAACAGTTGTTGCTCGCCACCTGATGGAGAGTTGGCGAACTTATTGAAGCTTTTTTGGTTCATAGCCCTGATTCATTATTTTACTTCGGTGGGGTTAATTGCTATGGGAACACCGAAGGTGGACATTGCGATACGTATGAGGGATAGAAAAAACTCATACATATTAATTTGATGTTGCCTGCACGGGGGATCGAACCCGGCACTTTCTGTGTAAAAGTCCAACGCGCTAACCATTACACCACAACGCCCACAAAGATTTCAGTGGACTTCATAATTATCCACTTCTTAAAACGTTTGTATTTGTAGAAAAAGTACCATAACTTTATCTACTTTCAACGGATTTTAACAAATGAAGTCTCATTTTACTCAGAAAATCGTTATCTTTTGCTTTAATAGAAGACTTTAAACAAATCCTCTTAGAAAACGAAAAAGTTTAAAAAGAATAGACAATTTAAATATTATTGACAAAATCTCTAAAAGTTTATATTTTTTTATTATTATTTTTTTTTAATATCAAGAAATATTTGGAAAGACCAAGTAAATTGCTTTCAAATGCCGTTTAAAATTCAAAATCGGTTAAAAATATGATCGAGTTTCAAATGTTGCAAAACATACACTGTAGCACAGTTTATTTAATATTGTCAATTTACGAATCTTCGTTTAATTGTTGCTAGGTTGAAATAAGTACGTAAGAAATGTAACGGTAAATTTATATATCATAAAAACATGATGTAAATTTTTGTTATATTAATGGTAAATTCTTGATTGAGTTTTCATTCAAAAAGCACACGTATGTTTGGTAATGATTTGAACTTCTTTGTTTCTCAAATTCTTTTAAAAATGGAAACATCAGCAATGTCCATCGACTCTTCCGATTCGGGAAGGGATGTGTGGCTAAAATCAGAGTTTATAACACATCCAACGTAAACGAACTAAAAGAGACCCTAAGAACTGAATGGTATAAGTGGATCCCCGTATTACACGAACGAATTAGTTTCTTCGCTGAATTCTTGTTTAAGAAGTGTGATAAAGCAAAAAGGTTACCCCACCAAATATTAATTCATCTTTTTTTTTTTCATTTTTAGATAAGAATTGTTTTTAAGTTTAGTATATACAAAAAATAAGCTGTGATTTGGATTTTGTATGAATTTTTGTTTTTGTTATTTTTTTCTTTTTTTTGAAATATTTTTCAAATATTGTTTTTATCTTGTTGCACGAAGGAGTGAACAAAGAAGAAAATTCAAAAAAAAATTTAGCTAAATTGCATTGTTGTTGTTTTTTTTTTCCATAAGAAGTAAAAAAAATTCCTCACACGAAAAAGCTGTAAGTCACTGTAGTTAAAAGAGTTTTGAGAATTAAGCTTTGAATTAATATTGGAATTAATAATTAATAATAATTGAATTAATGCTTTGAAAAGTGAATTAAGGATTCAATTTTTTTTAACCTTCCCTTAGAACTTTGCTAGTCAAACAGATTTGCAATTGAGAAATTTTTTTTTTAGCTTCAAAGCTTACATTGGCTTATCAGAATTTTACACGTATAACTAAATATTTAACCTTCAATAAAAAATAAATACCGATTGTAAAAATTTCAAAAAAATCTCTATTTTGAAAGAAAACAGCTGAAGTAAGCTAAATTTTAAAAGAAAAAATCAAAAATAAGTTGATATTTTAAAAAATAGGCAAATAGTTAGGTTAGGTTAGGTCGGAGTGGTAGCCGGCTCCGTGATCACCAGCACACTTAGACTCTGAGGTCCGTTGTGATGCCACGAGACTGACGGATTACCGATCAGATTCCACCGTTGAACCAGTTAGAGCTCCTTACGAAGCTAAGGAGGTGCGGAAATACCAGCACCTGAAAGATCCCCAAGATCGTGAAAGAACGCCGATCCAAGTGAGGCCCTCCTACGTAGCGCCAGCGAAGGACATGAACAGAGAAAGTGCTCAATACTCTCCTCCTCCTCCTCGTCCCCGCAGCTCCTACAGAAGTCAGGCGATAACACCCCCCAACCTACGAGCGTGTCTGCCAATAAGACAGTGGCCGGTTATCACCGCCACCATGTTAGAGATTTGCAAATAGTTAAAAATAACTTAAAAAAAACTCGAACAAAAAAATTTAGCTTAAAATTTTGATATTTTCAAGATCAGAACGTGAAATGTTCAATTTTTTCAAATCAAAAAAAAAAACTCTACCTTTTTGGTTGCAAATTACATGAACAAAAGACAAATTCCTAGCCTACCGTGATTGGCTTATTTCGTAGTTAAAACTTGTTTCTAAATTAGTGTGAAATAAATAATTATATTTTTATTTAATATAAGCATCTTATTTTCGAGATGTAAATTTACTAATAATTGTTTCATAACTAAAAGAACAATATTAATATAGCAACTTAATGACATACATAACGTACAATTGAGGCAACAAAAATTGTTGCAAATACAGTCATTTCATTAAGATATGCACGTTCAGCTGGGTTACAACCATTTCCGTTGCATTGATAACATGAATTATTACCAGGAGAACTCAATGGCAAACGGCAGCCATTTATATTATCATAAGTACATCCTTTGTAATAAACATTACCGGCATCTATAAACAAGAAAGTTTAAATATTGAGTTTGTTACTCTATTTATGATCTCGAAATATTTAATACTTACTTAATCGCAATTCTTCACGGAAACATTGATAGTTGCGGCTAGTTTGAGTCATATTAACATTAGTATGGTATGCAGCCAAATAACTTCTGGTATTATTGGCCAACAATGGATTACATTCTTGCTGTCCAGCCTTATTACAAGAATCTTTACTATTACAGATGTAACATTTTAGAGAATGGCCTAAAACGAAAGCGATTTTCACTAATAAGAATTTAGTTGCAAGTATAATTTTTTACATTATTTAAAATTCAAACGATAACACTGTACTACACAGAAAATGTACTCGTGAAATGACCATGTGTAGGTTGTGCGGCCAGCTGAGTGTATTACAAAACCGGTTTGAGAAGTTGCAAATATACCTAGGAAAAAATGACACTACAAAGAAATTAAACATGTACGAAGCGCGTAAAGTGTTTCACAGGCTTTTTACTCGCTTAATTACTTTTGTTTGTGATGTTCAAAAATTCATGGGTGGTTATTACTCTCGTGCTTACAAAAAATGCAAGAATAATGAGTTAATTATTAAAAGACAGGTCTCGCGAAAATCGGAAAAAATACTAAAAACGCTTAACAGCGATATAGGCTGTAAGCTTTGGAAATCAAATATGAAACAAAAATATTAATACTGGCCTTGTCCTTCGATTTCAACATAAATAAATCAGGGCTATTTACTTTGTAAATTTTTGTATATAAAAAACATACACTTTTCAAGTCATTTGGACGAAAATCTAATAATGTAATGTACGCCATTGAAATCAGCATTACCGAGATATATATAATTGATGACCAGTACGTTATTAATTTTTTTGATGTCAACCCGTGTATTTTTTCAAATAAAAAACTAAAATTATTCAAAATTACAAAAAAAATACATTTTTGAGTATAATTGAGTAACCGAAACTGGTTTCTTTAAATTTCGACTATTCGGAGAAACCGTAAACCAGTTTTTTTTTTTAAATATCGGATAATCGATCCCCTAGTAAACATGGCGTTCGCGAATTTTTTCTTTTTCCAAAATTTGTCATAGTTCGCACTTTATTGATGCTCAAAATTGGGGCTTTTAAACAAATGTGTAAGAAATATATAATGTTTGAATTTTCATAACTTTTGAACACGACAACAGAAAATTAAAAAAGTTTTATCATTTTAAAGATATCAAAGCTTAAGCGAAAAGCATAACGAAATTAAAAAAATGTCATTATTTTACAGTTTTATTAGTTTTTTGTTTTTATATACATCAAGATTATTTTTATGTTATTTTAAATTTATAACGAGCTTTTAAACTTTACAAAAATAAAGCAAATCAAACATATTAGCTAGGTTGATACTAGTATTTCGATCTGGCTAAAGAACTCATCAGAACCCAAAGTTGTAGAGAAGCTTTTTTACGAAAATCTCAAAAAGAGCCATGACTAATTGTACTAAAATTTATTTTGTAATTAACTAAAAGTATTACACTCAGGGAACATCTGCTTTAAAAACATGTAGTTGTTTGGGTTGCACTACATTTTTAATGTAAATGTCAGTCATTTATAGAACAAATTAAAGTTTTTATCTTGTAGTTCCTTTAAAAAAACAAACCACATCAAATGACTGTTTTATGATTTCACATTCATTTTTCAGTTGTTTTTGGTTATTTAAAAAATTAAATATTTATTTATATTTTTACTAACATGTGGTTCATTTTACTACAATTGTTAGTCAGTTTTGAACACTAAAAATCAAATGACAATTTTAGTTGAATTTACTGAAATGTAAGTCATTCAAGTGAAATTTCATTTGTTTGCAGTGGTTTAACCTGCATAGTATTTTAAGTGTACTTACAACATCTAAAAATCAAAAGTTTGGAATTGGAGCTATTCAAAAATAAACGTAGTTTTTCCGAAAGTATCTTTGATATTTAATATAAACTTAAATATATTCATATAGTACCCTACGACAAACTCCAATATTTCTTTGCAACGCATGGGAAAATCGATGTGCATGTTAAACAGGAGACCACATGTAGACAAACTGGGTACTCAGATTTTCGTTGTCACATCTGCCCTATCAAATGTACATTTAAAGTTAAATTTTTAAACAAATTACTAAAAAAAAATTATTCATTAAATAATGCCAATAAGAATATGAAATGAAAGATAATAATCTATACAATTACAGACAAGAAACAAACATTTTGAAAATGTTCTTGTAAAAATGTTATCCTTCGATATCGTTGAGTGTTTTAAATAAGTTTGTCATAAGAAAAAATCCATATTAAAGATTTGACCGTACTGTAAATACGTACTTAAATTTCAGCCCTCTAGCTTTATAATTTTAATTATTTATTACAGTGTAGTCAAGCATTTAACATGAACTTTTTATTGAAGGATCATATTTAAAAAAAAAAACATTTTTAAAATTGTTGGTTCTGAAATATTTAGACAAGTATTTTTTTGGAATATCCGATATTATTATCTTAACGAGTTCAAATATTAATATAATTTATATAAAAATTTAACTTTAAATGTCCATTTGAAAGCACAAACGATGTGCTAAGTTTAACTACATGTGCATACCGATTTTAACATGCTTGGCAACAAATATTTAAATTTGTCGTAAAGGACTATGGGAATATTTTTGAGCCACTCTGATTGCCAACTTGAAATTTGTATGTGTATATGTTCTATATGTTAATTGTAAGATGAATATGATAACTTTAGTTGTGAGGTTTTTGAGATATTTGTGAATTAAGGACATTTTTCAATTTCATAATCCCTTTAGAAGCGACGAGATCTTTAAAAGAAGAGATTTTTAAAATGACACCAAATTCTTAGTTTTCTGTTGACGCGTTCAAAAGTTTGATAAAACGTATCACTTATGAGCCAGATTTTTGCAAAATTTACCTTAAAATTTTGCTTGTTTTAACTCTGTGTTTAAACATAATTTTTTATAAATCAGATTTTATGGAAAATACATAAAAGATATTTAGTAACACTTGGGTGTCAAATAAGGTTAATAAATGTACAGAATAAACAAGTAAATTCGTGCTTCATGTCAGTTTTTACAATATTTTCCCATTTTTGCAATCATCCCATTTCGCAATCGATCAAAGCATTTTCGTACATAAGCAAAAAGATAAATCTAAACAATTATTTTGTGTAAAAATAAAAAGGAAAGTGCGGTTCATAGAAAAACGCGAAATGTGCCTAAAATTTAATGGCAGCATAGACCAAAAGGATGACCTATAATATGTAAATAGCTTAAAAAATGATGTAAAGACATAAAAGTTTGTATGTGCGAAAGTTATTTTAACAAACACTCTCATTACAGGGATGTCTAAAAAATATTTTCAACATTTTTTTTTTAAATTCACACAATGTGTGAACATTTATAAAATAAAATTTAAATATATTTTAAAGATATTCACTGCAATGAAAGTTATTGTTAAAGTATTTTTCGCAAATATAAACTTTTATGACTGAATTTCGTTGCTCATAATTTTTTAAGCTATTTAGATATTATACTAAAAGTTTAACTCAGTCCTTTTCCGCTATGCTGTCATACAAATTTTAAGCACATTTCGCGTTTTTCCCATGAACCGCACATTATTTTATATTCTTTTTACACAAAATATTTGTTCACATTTGTCTCTTTGTATATGCGGAAAAATGCTTTGATCTATTGCGAAATGGTATAATAAACTGTGCAAATAATAGAAAAAAATGAGAAAAAACTTACATTTACTTCTTCTGATTCACATTTATTAATCAAATTTCATACCAGCATGTTAATGAAGGTTTTTTACGTATTTATCATGAAAAACCTAAGAAAAAATATTTGATTTTTAAAATGTTACATCGCACACCTAGTTCAAAAGTGACTCAACTCAAAATTTTTCATTTTTCAGAAATCGAAAAGAAATATTTGCAACTTTATACCAATTGAAAAATAAAGAAAGACATAACTGTTTATTTAGCAACAGTTAACAACAACAAAATACACTGATGTTTTTTTTTTAGATAAACTAGTGTATTGTGCATAGTTTAAGCAGCTTAACCCGAAAAATTGAAATTTTGAGTTGAGTCATTTTTGAACTAAATGTGCGATAAATAAAAAACTGCGTTTAAATGTGCAGTATTTTAATGGAAATCTTTCGAAAAATCACTCAGATAAGTGAAAAAACTGGGGACGACATTAAAATCAGTATGAACGAAATATTTCGGTTCAATGGTCGGTAGTTTTTGTTTTATTTTTTGAGTTGCACTGGGTAATTCAAATATTGTGTATTTCTTACACATTTTTTAAAAACCCCCAATTTTGAGCAGCGGTCAAACGCGAAATGTAAAGAATTTTGGAAAAAGTAAAATTGCGTAAACTCCATAGTTACTAGGAGAATGTTTATACCAAGTTTTACTAAAATCAGAAGAGGTAAATTTGAAAATGTCATTTATTGTGCTCATTATTTTTACAATGGTCCATATACTTTAATGGGGTCTTAGGACTATCTTTCGTTAAGTTGAAAACAGAAATATGTGAAGGGTATACAAATTGTTTGAAAATATCGCAGACAAAAAATTTCGAGGAAAAAAAAGTTTCGTGAAAATAATTTCGTTGCGATTTTATATCCGATTTATTTTTCAGCGATTTTTTAAAACGTTTGATTGACATTTCCTATCAATGGCTTCATAATGTAAATAAATGTTATTTAAAGAAAGTGTTTGTGTTATATAATACCAATTTGTGTAAAAAATTTCGCGTTGACTTTACACATATATTTCACTCATATATTTTTAACCCACCAACCGATTTTGCTCTCAATATTAGACAATTTATAATATTAGCTATCAATGTGAGCAAAAACTACCCAGTAAAAAACTCTGCTTACATGCAAGCAGGTTTGTAAGGGACTAATTATTGTTTATTTCATACTCGAAAACACAATTGGAAATCCCTCGGGAAAATTTTTACAGATCGTTTATAATCCATGATATGAAACTTTCTGCATTACAACTTGCATTCTTATACGGGACTAAGGTAAGCTGCTTACAACCTGCATCCTTATTAGGGAAACAGTAAGCTCAAAATTTATGTTTGTTTATTTTTATACGAAAATTATTCGTTTCTTTTGCTGCTTCTCAATATTATGTAATAGGAAGCACTTACATCAGCGCATTTGTTTTATGCTGCTTCTAAAAACACGAAAAAATTTTACTGGGTATCAAACCCATTTCTATACTGGAGGAGTATTTCGAATTTCAACAGTAATACAGGCGGATATCACCATATTGACTTCGTTATATATAGAATTTATCAGGTACCAGGATTTTTCTTTTATAATTTACAAAAGGAATGACAAACTGAATTATACCATCCTGCGCATTGGAATAGAGGGTATTTAAATTGTGTTAGTAGAATTTCATAATTTTTGATTTTTTTTTTTCAAATCAAAAAAAAAATATTTTTTTTTTTATTTGTTACATACTGAAAGTTAAACAGCAGAAAGTTATTAAAGCCACAGCAAATACAATTTTTGTTAAACTCATTTTGGATCACAATTTCTCTTTTTTTATAATAATATTTTTGTTCTGAAACGTATTAAGTCAACTTATTACTACACTTATTTTTAAATAACTAAATCGAAAGTACTAAAAATTGTTAGAATATAACTATTTATACAAAAATGCTACAGTGACTAAAAGTAATCGTTTCGTGATAAGAGTAATCGTTTCGTACAAGTACAATGAAAGAAATTGTGTTATTTTATAAATAATATATAAATAAACCTTTTCTCGCTAACTTATGCTTTATCTTTCTGTTATAAATATTTTATACTGCAAAATACGACTTCAATGTAAATTTCGTCATAGTTGAAACAAGTTAAGTATATTTTTTCAGTTTGTTTTTTTTAGTGTACACTCATAAAAATAGCCCGTACAAATAGTTGAAAATTCAGCTGCGACAACAGAAAAAAGTTCCCAAATTTGCGACAGCAGAATTTTCAATGAAGTTAACAATTACTTTCTACTAAATATTGGTGACCTAAGTTTTAGATAAAACATTTAGTTAAAGTACAATAGTTTGGCAGAAAAGCTTTTAAATAGAAATTAAAATAAATCAGTTGAATTCAGCACATGTTTTCTGTTAAATATTTGTTGGTTAAAACTAAGTAAAAAAGTCAAAAAAGTTACAAAAATTTTCAAGAATTTTTGTTTAAATAATTTCTGCTAAAGTAACTATCATTTTTTGAATTTAAATTATTTAATGAATTATTTATTTAATGAAAACAAATTTCAATGAATTTTATCCTTTTATAAAATACACAATAAATTCATTTAATATCGTTTTGTTTTTCACTTTTTTATATCATCCTTGCTTGTTTGCGTTTGCTATGTTTCCTTTTTTCACGTTTAACAAATTTTGACTTAACTTTTGTTTATGAGTTTATAGATAAGCTACATATCAATATTTGATTGGAAACAAACAAAGCACTATAACTTATATCTTGAAAATTAACCCATTTATATATGACAGAGCTTAAAAGGAATTATTTCAATTTTTAGATTGTTTTATACATACAAAAATAAAACTTTATCTAAAACAATATTTCATACTTAATTGCAATGAACCATTCTCCAAAAAAACTTATGTAAAGATATAGATACCCAGGTACACACAGAAAATAGTTTTGTTGCCCCAACCGTATTTTTTGCCAACCAAATTCTGATAGTCACATGTACTACCTTAAAAATCTATTGTTGATTCGATAAATAAATATTTTTGCACATATCGACATTTTAATTATCCCTACTGAATTAAATATTCAATCGAATTTATTGAAATAAATACACCATTTCCAATTTAGAATATATATTTTTTTTATTTTTATTAATTAAAACAAAACAAAATTTAATACAAAATATAATACATATAAAATACAAGTTTTTAACCAATCGTTTCAGTTTTTTGCTATTTCCTATTGAAACCCAAAAAAAAAAATTATTATAAAGGCATCCCTTTTTAATCTTTCTTATAAAAAACGGGATATACTGCGATTTCTTAAACTAAAGCAATTATTTTTTTTACATACTGTAAAATTATAAATTAAATGTTTTTAAGTATATATATATATATTAACGTAAATAAGAATGTGAAATATTTTCTAGCAGTATACACTATAAAATATAAGGATTTATCTGCGAAAAATGTACTTCAGTAACCCACAAATGATTAAATATTTTTTCTGCAGGAATCCTGTTCAGATTTTAAGATTAATTTTAGGTTTCGGCAAAAAATAATACCTGTAATTTACGCATAAATGATGTATTTCTACAAAAAGGTCCAAAATCTGTTATGCCTCTGAATCTAATTGAGCAGTTAAAGTTGAAACATATAGTTTTTCCGTAAAAGATACTAAACATATTCCTTACACTCATAGAAATAAAAAATAATTAGCTACTAAAGATTAGTTAAAAGCTACCTTGCAGAAAAAACTGCTAGATTTTTTTACTTAATATTAGTAATATAAGAATACCAAAAATAAATGTGTTGAATTTACTAATATTTAGTTATATTTGAGCTAAATTTTAGTTAATTAAAAGTAACAAAATAATCTGCTAAAATCAGCTAAAACATTTACAAAATATTAGTACACCAAAAATCATTAAAAAATGTGAAATTGATAGATTTATTAGTTGACCTGTGGTATTGTTGTGGTGAATTTTTGGTTTGGCTTAAGGTCAGATGTTGTTGAAAAAATTGTTGCATAAAAATTATAAAAAGTTAAATAAAAACACCAAGTTTTTAATTTTTAAATTTTTATCACAATATTTTATTCATTTTTCGATATTTCGATCTATCTCGTAGATCATCATCTGGAAATCTGATGTAAATTACAAAAATATATACACAATCATTATTTATTAAATACACAAATTTTAACAATAATATATATTTACTTTTTAAAAACAAAAATATATAAACTTTTGTTGAGTTGCAACCTCTTAACTTTGCTGTCAGTTCTTGTCAACTAATTTTTGTTTAAGTCTTTTGTGTTTTTCTAATGTATGTCTATAAAGTTGAGCACAATTTTCTGTGTCTCTCTTATAATTGAGTCGTTTTTGAGGGGCGACATCAATTATGTGTAGCATCTCCAACATAAATCTCTTTTTATAGTTTTGTTCTTCTTGTATGATCCTAGTATCCTCAAAGTTTGGTTTCTGATTATTTATTACACAGTGGGCAGCAAGAGCTGTTTTTTTCTCTAATGGTTTATTTATGGCTTTTTGATCAGACCGGTGTGACGCTAATCTTGTCTTTAATTTTGTCTTGGTAGTGCCAACGTATACCTTTTCACATGGGGTGTTCCCATCCCCGTTGCATTTTATTTCATAGATAAGGTTAGACTTATCTTCCTTATCAACTTTAGTTTTAGTTTTACTAAACAATTTTTCCACAGAATTGCCTGTTTTAAAAGCTAGCTCATATTTTTCATTATCATAAATATTAGTTATTCTCATTCTTTCTGACAAACCTGGTATATAAGTTGTTGATTTATATATTTTTGGTGTTTTAGCCTCTTTTATAGTATGTGTGTTTTTCTTTGAGTTAACATATTTTATTAATTCTTTGATCGTTTTTGTTGGAAACTCATTTTTCTTTAACGTTTCTGTTATTATGTTTATATTTTCTTTATAAAAATCTGCGTCACTTATATCTAGAACTTTTGTAATGAAATTTGTGGCCGTATTAATAATGGTTTTTCTTGGGTGTTTAGAATAAAAGTTTATCAGTCTTCCTGAGGCTGTGGATTTTGGATACCAATTTATTTTCAGTGTATGTCCATTCCTTATTACCACCGCATCTAAATACGGTAATTTTCTATCAACTTCTTCCTCCTTAGTGAATTGAATTTGTCTGTTGAATGAGTTGAGTATTTTTAACGTATCGTTGACTGCATCCGTTTTTATAATAGCAAAAAGATCATCTACGTACTTGCTAAACATCCTTGGTTTTATTTTCATATTTTGCATTGAATAATCCAAAAGTTCCTCCATAATAATGTCTGCAATCACAGGTGATGCTGGTGAGCCCATTGGCATGCCTTTACGTTGTTCGTATATGTTTTTATTATACTTAAAATATCTATTTTCCTTTATACAAAATGTTAAAATTTCCATAAAAAGTTGTTTAGGTATTTTGGTATGTTTTTCTAATTCGTTCCATTTTCTTTCAATTGTTTTTAAGGCTAGATTCACAGGTATGCTTGGAAATAAGGAGATAACATCAAAGGATACCATAATTTCATCTTTTTCGATAGTAGTGTTGTTAATTCGTGATTTAAATTGAATAGCATCTTTAACGTTGTATTTTGACTGCATTGTCAAATTTTTCAATATATCCACGATATATTTGCATAGTCCATAAGCTGGAGAGTTAATAGAAGAGCAAATTGGTCGAAGTGGTGTACCTTCTTTATGGGTTTTTGGTAACCCATATATCCGTGGCGCTATTGCCGTGTTATTAATCAACCTATATTTTTCTTTCCTATCGATTATATTTAAATTAAATAATTTTTCTATTAAGGTGTTATTTCTATTTTGTAGAATCGAAGTTGGATCTTTTCTTAATCGTGTATAAGTACACATATCGCCTATAATGTTCTTCATTTTACTTTCATACTCATTTTTGTCCATAGCCACTGTCTTGTTACCTTTATCTGCATTGAGAATAAGTATATCTTTATTTTTGTCTAAAAATCTTTTCGCCTGACCCACTGTGCTTAGTGTAAATTTTTCCCTTTGCGTTAGTTTTGATCTATTTAAATAATTGTTTATGATCTGCGTGAATTTATTTCTAGCTATCTCTTGGTTTTCTTTATTTTCTATCGTTTGTACAATGTCTTCCCCATCAGCAATGCATTTAAATAAAGGGAATGTTGTTGTAGTTGTTGGTAGAGCATGTTTGGGGCCTTGTGAAAGTAACCATTTAATATTTGTTGGTATAAATTTATTTGTTGTATTGACAAACCAATCTACGTTTTGAATTATCTTGTTGTTATCATCTCTTCTATCCTTTAATGCTTCTAGTTTTTTGATGTGTGTTTTCTTGTTGTTGTTATTAAGTTTCTCATGTATAAGTCTCTCACTCTCAATAAGTAATTTAAAATCTTGTCCGTCTAACAAATTGCTCATTATTGTCTTCGTCTTTTCTAATTGCTGTCTATTATTACTCAACTGTTTGTGTTTTAGTTGTATGCTTAAGTTTAATATAATTACATGGAAATTGAACATATGTTTTTCTAAATCTTTTGACAAATTTGGCGGAATTTTATTGTGGGTTTTAAATATATTATAAATATTCTTAGTAGCGTTTCGTATGAAGTTTGGTATAATACCTACTTGCTTACACTTGATTAGAAAAGTTGTTGATGACTTTAGTTTTGCTAGTTTTTTGTTGTGTTTTGAATAATTGTGGATGATGTTGTTTGTGTTTTTGTTGTATTTCATCTTGATCTTTTTATATAGCGTCATGTTGACTCTATGTTGCGGTGTGCCTCCCGTGTAATTTGTTGATAGATTTATTAGTTGACCTGTGGTATTGTTGTGGTGAATTTTTGGTTTGGCTTAAGGTCAGATGTTGTTGAAAAAATTGTTGCATAAAAATTATAAAAAGTTAAATAAAAACACCAAGTTTTTAATTTTTAAATTTTTATCACAATATTTTATTCATTTTTCGATATTTCGATCTATCTCGTAGATCATCATCTGGAAATCTGATGTAAATTACAAAAATATATACACAATCATTATTTATTAAATACACAAATTTTAACAATAATATATATTTACTTTTTAAAAACAAAAATATATAAACTTTTGTTGAGTTGCAACCTCTTAACTTTGCTGTCAGTTCTTGTCAACTAATTTTTGTTTAAGTCTTTTGTGTTTTTCTAATGTATGTCTATAATAAATTTTTATGAAATCAGCAATCTACAATTTTTTAGCAAACATTTCTGTTGATTTCAGAAAAATAAACTGTTATTTGCATTTTACTAAAATTTTGTTAATATTGCAGTTTTTGTTTGCTATTTTGAGTCTGCAAATATTTAGTAATTGATTTTGCTAATTTTACAGAGTAATATGCTGTTTTTCAATTAACTAAAATTCACATTGAATATAACTAAAATTTTGTAAGGTTAACAGATTTATATTTGTTTTTCTTATTTTATTAATATTTAGCAAAAAATCTGCTAAATTAAGCAGTTTTTTTGCAAGGTCATTTTTAACTAATTTTGAATAGATTTTTCTGCTATTTACACAGGTTTATTTCTATGAGTGTAGTAAATTTAATTTTATGATACTTTTTTGCACTTTTTTAATACTTACTTTACAGATATTGTAGCATTTCTCAAAGAGATTTTTCCATTAATATTTTACCAAAATCCAATCAGTTTTCATCAGGATATGACTCCAATTTTGAAATACTCCAATAGTTTTGGTAAAAACATTTCTTGCGATCAGCAAAGTAATTCTATCAGTTAGGAAATAAAGCCAATTTTGATAAATACATGAGTTCAGAATCCTCAAATTGGTTAGGCTGGTTGCTTAAATTCCAAAAAATCTGCTTAAAACTCCTGTGAAATGATATTTCCATACATGTGTATTTTGTTTTTCTTCTGTACATTCAAATATTTAGAAATTTTTAACTAAAGGGAAATACCTTTTTCATGAATGTTGTAGTTTCCTTCAAACCATTGATTTTGATATACATACATTTGATGTATTATATGAAACAAATTTTTGTAAAAATGTTTATTCTTGAAAATTAATTTAATTGACATTTTTATTTTATTTTTTGACATTTAAGAAAAAGGCAAATGCTTTAGTTGCAAGTATGATTTGTTGTAAAGTTAAACAATATTTGTACAATCATAATTATCAAATAGGTTCAAGCTGTGGAAATGTATTTTATAGACGGTTGGAACAATTACGAATTATTTAAATAGTATCTATTATTTGAATATAGTTTGGGTAACAAATTGTTAGTAAAATTTACCATTTTTTTGTTACAATTACTGTCATTTCATGATAATAATGTTTAGTTTGCTTTGAATATATATAGTACGTACTTGCTATAGAATAAGAATCAATAGGAAAGACTTTTAATGCGATTGATTAAATTCCAACTAATATTTTCCCTGTGTGTAGTAAAATACAAACGGCCCTGTGTCGGCCCTATATTGGATACGGTAGTACATGTATTGGCAATGTGTCGGATTTTTAACATTAACTTAATTGGCATGTTATCGATGTGATAACACCAATTTGCCAACGTTGGCAGAGACTTTATTTTATTGTATATTTTGCATTTACCCAGTACATTTAATAAAAAATTGAGTAGTTTGCCAGTACTTGAAGTAAATAAATTTAGTAGGTGAACAGTACAAGAAGAACAAGAAAAATGTAGTTGTAAATGACTCTAAAAAAATACAGGGTGGGGCAAAAGTCACGAAGGGGTTTAAAACAGTCATAACTTTTTTAATTTTTAATTTTTTTTTTTTTTTACAAAATAATATAATATGATACTGGGAGATTTTTTAAATTTAGGTGTGAAAGATTACGTCACGTAAGTGAGCACCAGTTGAGCTCTTTTAATAGCATTTTCCATGACACGAGTCAGAGTATCTGGCTGCAACGCTCTTATTTCGGCTCGAATATTCTCTTTGAGCTGTGCAAGTGTTCTGGGTTTATTGATATACACCTTCTCTTTCAAATATCCCCAAAGGAAATAATCTGGTGCTGTTAAATCCGGCGAACGGGCAGGCCAATTGAATGCTGAATTTTTGGAAATTAAACGTTCGCCAAAAATCTGCCTTAGCTGCATAGTGGCTCGAGCAGTGTGTGCAGTGGCCCCATCTTGTTGGAACCACATCTCTCGATTGTCAGAAAGAGCTGGCCTTAAAAAATTTTGGACCGTATCTCGATATCGCTCGCCATTTACCGTTACACCATTTCCATCGTTATCTTCGAAAAAGAATGGTCCAATAATTCTTTGGGACGTAATTGCGCACCATACTGTACATTTAAGTGGATGTAATTGTCTCTGATGAACCACTCTTGGGTTCTCAAGCGTCGAATCGTTGATTCGGATGGTGAATTCCGCACATTAAAATGACGACGATAGGCTCGTTGAGTTTGAATTATTGATCGATGATGTTCAAAATAAAGTTCTATGATTTTGGTTCGCTGGATAACGTTGTAACCTTCCATAATTAATCTCCCATAATTAATCTTCCATAATTAATCAAACTAGTATAAAAGACAAAGTATGGTCTTGTTTACTCCCCCTTTACATTTTGTTTTTGTTTTTAAACAAAACAAATGTGAAAATAAAAAGGAGAAAAAACAAAAACGTGTATTGAATATCTGCCAAAGGTAGACCTTGCACATAACAAACAAGTTTTCAATTTATTTTTGATCAATGGTGATAATCTTTAACTTCGAGCTCATATATTAGTTCTCATTTAGTGAGAAAACTAGTTTATATGAATGTTTGATGATTTACATGGGATGTCACTTCTTTCAAAACGTGTTCTGATGATGGGAACCTAAAAAATTCCTATCAACACATTCCTGAAAGTGGTCAATTAATAAATTTGAAAACAAAAACTCTATAGATATTTTTTTAGGACAGTATCCTAATAAAGAAATATAGGTTATGGCCTCGAACTAGAATAATTTTCATTTTCATTGCACAATTAAAGGTCGAAAAAACATAATTTTTAATATTAATAAAAATTATATCAAAGTTGAAAATAAGTAATGTAAAAGTTTAATACATATAAAAAGCATCACTAATTAATTACATTATTTTTTAATTAAAACTTTTAAATTGGTATAATGAATGTTTTAAATTCATTAATTACAATTCCATGGTTTTGCATTTAAATTTTAAAATTATTGTTAAAAATAAAAATGTATTTAACAAACAAGCGTTTTTAAAACGAATACTCAGCTATCGGTTGTTTCGCCCCTCATGCCTATCTTTAATATTTCCTATTACTTTTCATCTGGAAATTGTTTTTTCAAAAACCCTTTAAATAAGATAAATATAAATTAAAACATAATAAATTTTTTATATTTTATATAAATGTTTTATATTTTATATAAATTTTTTATATTTATTAGAAATATTTCAAAAGATAAACCAATAGCATTTCAAAGAACATCTTTTGATTTAATGGATATTATATTTAAAGGAAAGCAACTCAATTCCGCTTTTTTTTTTTGCTATATGGTGTTGGTATAGTTTTAGAGATGTCTTGGGAGTTGAACAGTACAATCGTTTTTTTTATTATACACCTCTTGCCGTATTTTATAATCAAGTAAATTTGCAACGTTGAAAATTCAATATTTAAAGACTATTTTAAAAATATTTGTAGAGATAATGCCACATACTTATGGACCTTCTTCACAAACAATGAATATTCATAACCTCATCCATATTGCAGACGATGTTCAAAATATCGGAGCTGCTATATCGCATTTTGCGGCATTCGATTTCGAATATAGTTTGGGTTATTTAAAATCCTTAGCACAATGCCCGACTAATCTAATTGCTCAAATTCAGAAAAAGCTATTACTTTTACATACCGATAGTTCACAAAATAAAATTCCCTTGGTGCCTATATCCGCTGCATAAAAATTCAAAATTTTTGCTTGGAAATGTCATTGAAACATTCAAATCAAAAGTTAGTTTTTCTTATGTTAATATTTACGGTTTTAAGATTACTACATCTCATCCTGATATGTATGTTTACTAAATAATGGTAATATAATGGCAGTTAAAGAAATTTTTAGTATAAAACATAGCAAACACCCATCTAATGGTGGTTCATATGTTTGAAAAATATACATATCGCTGATTTACTTCAATAACGTCATAACTAAAAAGTTTTGATTTTGTAGAAAATGAGTTTAAAATTTTCAGTTTACTCCCTTGAAGAAAAAAATAACGAAATAATTTCTCTCAAGAGGTAAGTATACAAGGTATCAATACGAATTTTTTACTCAATATGATATGTGATATAAAGAATAATTCTGCGTCATTAACTTAAAAATCATGTTTTTTGAGTTGTGACGTTCTTGAAGTAAATAGCGATATGTTTGATTTTAAGTGTATTTCTACGGAATTTCATGAATTAAAACGAAGTGAACAAAATTTACAGAAAACAGTTCTGTCGTAGCACGTTTTTAGTGGTACTGGCATATCGAAAAAAACAGTAATCCCCCAGTACTACTTTTTTATACCATTGGCAATTTTTACCTGGGTATACTCATTAGGATGTCCATTAAAAAATATTTGTCGATTTTCGTTCATGACAACCCTAGTTTTGGTGCAATTGATTTTAAAAGGAAGAATTTTATATTTTTTGTGGAAATTGTTAACCCGTGCTAAAAAATTCTTATTTTTATTAAATCTTCCCAAAATTCGATATTTTAAAAATTATTTTTTTTTATTAAACTTAAAAGGTGTACTCGACATCATTTACACACAAAAAATAAAGTGCCAACCGAATTGAAAAGTGAATTTTGGGGGGCTACAACCAATAAATTCGGTTAATATAACCATATTCAAATGTGATTGCCGAATATTTTGGGTGTTGCAATTAAAATTCAGTTGTGTTAACCCAACATTGTTGTGAAAACCGGCTCTGTGCAATAACTCCCAGGTGAAAAAAGTCCCCAAAAAAAAAAAATTAAATAAGTCCCAAAAATTTTTCATACAAATTTGGGAGTAATTTCAAATGAAATAATACCCAGTTATTTCATTTTTGTTATTAGATGTTATTTCATAATGCAGTAATTCCGTAATGAAATAAGTCCCAACAGAACTTAGCGTGGGACTTATTTCATTTTATTTTCTTGTTCGGTGTTATTTCATTTGCTGTGGGAGTTATTTCATTTTCAAAAATTCATTATTTTTTTTATATTATTAATATTCTAAACGGTTCCTATAACGATTTTGATGATCTTCTTAAATTGAACTAACTTAATCTGTTCTTTAACAAATTTTGAAGGCGAAACGTTTATATTCCCCAAGAAAAAAACGACATAGCGCCCAAAAAAAATATGTGTAAATTGTTGTTGTAAAAATGTTCTTGTTTTTGGGCAATACGACATTGATTTGGACAAAATAACATTTTTTGTTGGGCGCTATGACTGTTTTTTTGTTTGGCCAAAATAAATTTGGGCGCTATGACGGTAAAAAAAGAAGTTATTGCCCAAAATCATAATTTATTATTTTTTTAAATGTCATAGACCTTAAATGTCAAGGCTGATTCACGAAATCAAACAAAAGAGTTTTTAGGAAACTTAAAAAAATTGCTTCAATTCTATTTGTTTGTGTCGCACGCAGAAAAAACTTTATTTCGCGTAGCCGCCTGCCGCGTTCTACGGAGGAAAAAACCCTAAAAGCGGTCAAAGGCCGCCACACAGAAAAACTTGTTTTTATAAATCCAATGTAATTTGACCAGTCATAGCTTTATCATTTAAACAGCTAATTGCTTGTTTTTTATCTTAAATAAAAGAGTAGAGCATTGGCGTTCTGTTTATTTAACGTTTAAACACTAATATATACGTAAAATTTTTAATAAACTAGACTTTAACAAAAATAATCATTAAAAAACAATAAATCTTGGTGTGGGTTGGTGTTTTGGGACATGAAATGTTATGACAGGACAAATAAATGTTACTTGATGTCTTAAAAATATAAGATTTTAACGGATTCGACATCTGATTTGAAAAACAAGTTCTTCTGGGTGGCGGCCTTCGGCCGCTCTTATTGGTTTTTTCCTCCGTAGAACGCGGCAGGCGGCTTCGCGAAATAAAGTTTTTTCTGCGTGCGACACAAAAGTCTTCTGACATTTAAAAAAAAAAAAAAATATGATTTTGAGCAATAACTTCTTTTTTTTGCCGTAATAGCGCCCAAAAAAAAAAAAATTTTTCGTCCAATAGCAATTTTACCTTTCCTATCCAAAGTACTTGAAAAACTTATGCACATTCAAATAAGTGAACACTTAAATCGCTTTAAATTATTAACTGATCGACAATCAGGCTTTCGGCCCAAAAATAGCTGTATTACAGCTCTGATCGATGTCAGTGAGGACATACGTAGAGACGTCGACATTGGCAAAGTCAATTTCTTAGTGTTGCTTGACCATTCGAAGGCTTTCGATACCATTGACCATACTATTCTCTGCCTCAAACTAAGTCAACTTTTCAGTTTTTCATACACGTCAAATCGCTGTCAATCAGTATTCTTAAATAATAACTACTCACAAGCTTTACCTGTGGAAAGGGGTGTACCTCAAGG
Organism: Delia radicum; assembly: GCA_021234595.1. NCBI lineage: Eukaryota > Metazoa > Arthropoda > Insecta > Diptera > Anthomyiidae > Delia > Delia radicum. The sequence goes on from CM037852.1 coordinate 112,471,008, forward strand.
CTCGATTTTAGGACCTCTTCTTTTTTCACTCTATGTGAATGACTTGCCTAATCGCTTGCTTCACTCTAAACTTCAAATGTATGCTGATGACGTCCAGCTTTACTTGGGGAGTTCAATAGATCGTGTTCATGAAAATCTTAGTAAACTTAACTATGATCTCAACCAAATTTACCTCTGGGCATCGGAAAATAGGCTTTGCTTAAACCCTCAAAAATCAAAATGCCTCATAATACGCAAAAAATCGTCACAATTAAACGTTAACTTCGATATTGTTCTCAACAACAAGAAAATTGAAATAGTTTCGTCTGTGAAAAACCTCGGGGTTATTTTTAATAACACGCTTAGTTGGTCGAATCATGTCAACTCTATAGTCTTCAAGATGAACTATATGCTTCGTACTCTATGGCCAATACAGTACTGTACACCTTTTGAAATCAGAATGCTTATTGCTAAAGTTTATTTAATGCCCAGGTTGCTCTATGGCTGTGAGCTTTTCGCTCATTGTGATTCCTCGAGTAAGAGTAAATTAAAGGTGATCTACAATAAAATAATAAGATATGTTTTTGGGCTCTCAAAGCGCGATCATAATAGAGTATCTTCCTATACAAATCAGTTGTACGGCATGTCTCTTGAGAATCTAATGAACGTCAGAATACTCACCCTGCTTCACAAAATAATATATACTAAGGAGCCACGAAATTTGTATGACCGCCTTGCATTTTTTCAATCAGGAAGGGGTAAAAAGATACTTTCCCTCCGGTACAGAAGCCTTATTACGGAATGGCAATTTTATTTTAACGCCATCCATCTTTGGAACTTTCTTCCAAACAAAATTCAAACCAACAATAACGCAACAAGTTTTAAAAGGGAAATAACAAAACATTTCTCAACTTAAAGTTTTTCATGTCAGTAACTAATATTATTAATTTTTATTTTATTTTTCATTTTATTGTCATTATTGTTTTAATGTTTTAATCTTTTATTTTTTTTTTCTATTTTTCTATTTTTATTAATTATTATTAATTTAATTATTTAAAACTACAAATGTAACAGTATTATGTAATTACAATTTCTTACATCCCATACTTTAAATTAAAAGATATATATCTTGTTGTATGGGATTGTCAAATAAATTCAAATTCAAATTCAATTCAATAAAATGCCAGAGCACCCAAAAAAAAGTTTTGGATTTTTTTTTTTTTTTTTGGTCGTTATAACATATTAACATCCACAATTTTGGTTGATATGCGGACATTATAACGGTACGCCCTTACTTCATGCAAGGGCTATTTTTGGGATTTATTTCATTTTTATTCTTTGGAAATTATTTCATGATGAAATAACAACCAAAACCTAGGATTTGTTTCATTTTTGTTCTGGAAATTATTTAATTTTCTTAGAATTTATTTCACTTTTTCGAGACGGGACTTATTTCATTTTTTTAGAATTTATTTCATTTGGAGCTTTAGCACTGGGACTTTTTGCACCTGGGACTTATTGGATAGAGCCGTGAAATCAATATTCAGTTATACCAAACGTTTTCAGTCGTTGTAACCTACTTTTCTCTGTAGGTAGGAAAAAATATCGTTGCATATTATATATCTCAAACTCTCAAGTAACATTCAAATATTTTTACTAGGTCCACTGTACGTATAAGTAACATTATAGATAATTAATAATACGTATACGTTCAGTATCCCTAAAATAAAGATATACATTTTTATTTAATATTTTAAATATACGAATATTTTCTTCTTAACTAATATGTGTAAAATTCTTAAAATTTCAAATCATCAATAGTTATTTTTAGAAATAAAAACTAAATACAAATAAGGCAAATGTAGTCAGCTGATTGAAAAGATTTTACCCTATTTCTAAAAAAAAAAATGTAAAATATTACTTTTCATTTAAAAATCAAACAATCTGTAACGGCGACTTTCATGTTTGTAGTCAGTAGCCCAAATCGATTTTAACCAAATGCTTTTGGGAATCGAATATTTCGCAATAAATTGGCATATATATATGTTTGCATATTTTGTTATAAATGCATATTGTTGCATATTTTGTTGGAAATGCATATTTTGATGTATATTTTGGCAATTTCTTTTATTTGTTTGTGTAACTAAGAAATAAAATTATCACATGCTTTTTATATCTCTCTCCTATCCGAAACTACCGGGCCTTAAAAATCTGTGTTGCGAAAACGCAACGCTTGTACAAAATGGGTTAAAAGGCACCATATGCTAATTAGTCAGGACAAAAGTAATGAGTTTAAAAGTAGCTTTTCAAAAAAACACAATTTAATACAAAATAATTGTTTTTATTTAATTTTTCTTAATGAAATGTGCCCACACGGGACTCGAACCTGGGAGTCCAGGTTGTCAGACAAGCGCTCTACCAACAGAACTATCTCGGCATGTTATAATTGACAAAAACATAAATGATGTGCTTCTCAATACTTCGTGCAATTTCAATACTTTCAAGCTTACAAAAAAAACATAAATATGTAGTTATATATGTACTTACTAGATTTAAAAAAATAATAATAAGGCTGAAAATAGATTTAAAATTTTTTTTTAGATCATTATAAAAATAAGTGCTGAAGTACGTATTATTTTTTATATTAAAGTAATTGGAAAATTAAATTGCTATTAGTTATTATTTGTGTTAAAGTAATGCAGAGAGTGAGCTGATGTCATCACTGGTTAAGAGGAAAGTAATGATGTGTCATTACCGTTTCTACACTGAGGATTCCTAATGGGGATTGACACATACAGTGCATACATTTATCGCACCCATAACCAATTAATTATTTTGAGGGGCTGATATATGAGTTGTTCACAGATATTACCTATTTTATAACTAAAGTGACTAATATAATGGGTGATTTTTTCTTTTAAATAATCAATTGTATCAAAAAGGTGATTTTTTTTTAAATAACAATAAACTTTTGTTAATTTTGTTTATTGTTTTTTCAAAGAATGCACTCAAAAGTGGTAAAAATTCAAAATAGGCAAATAATACAAGGTAGACGTGTTAAAAAGTTAGGCATGGAATAGAAAATTTTGCAAAACAGATTTTTAGTAAATTCGGAATTTTTTTAAAAATATTCACATATTTTTAATTGACAGATTTTTTTTTTTATAATTTGATATCGGGTTTAAATTAAAATATTTAGACAATGAAACATTTAAAATTTGTTTTTATTACGACCAGCTTAACTTTTTAATCATATAGATTAAAAATTTAACTAAAACTTTTAAGAAAATTTCACTTAAAATTTTTATAATTTTAAGTATAAAAATTGTTATGAAACATTGCAATTTAAGTTGGGGAAACAACTTGGAATAAGCTACGATATCGTATTGAATTGTATTTTCTTAAATGTTCATTAGTATGACTTCAATACATATATCACAAGTGATTACTATTAAAAGAGAGTTTTTTTTTTGAAGTGCTGTACTTTCCCAACAAGTGCATTGCCAGTACTTATTTACAAAATTTACAACTGTTTACATAATAAAAACAGTGGCACAGCCCTTGTTCACAACACTTTCCCAACTTTAGTGGTTGTTCTCCCAATGATTTGCCAACGTTTTAAAATTATGGTTTTGGTACTGGTAAAGCGCCAAACCCAATGTTTTAAAAAAGAAACGGCCAAGCCCTACCTGGTGTTATCATTTTGGGGTTGGCAAAGTACTTAAATGTTCAAAAATCCAACGCTCTGCCAACGATCATACCACCGTTGAAAGCACTGGGCCAATGCTTTGCCGTTCGTATTTTTCTGGCTGAGTACCCACTTTTTAAAAATTTCTATTGACAAATCACTTAGAAAGGTTTAGAGCATAAGTCAAAAAAATTGTAAAGCGTTTAATAGAAGTTAAGAAAATGAAACTAACATTTTTGTAGAGTTTCCACATTTTTTATGGCAACCCTGAACATAAATAAATCATCTGAATTGGATTGTCTTAAAAAATAAGAGATTTTTAGAAAATATATGAAAACCAAATAATTTTTTTACATTTGTGCTTATATTGCCTTAGTACAAGAAACCATTTTCATGAATTTATATTTGAATATCTAGTGACATGAAAAAATGTTCTGTCAAAAAATTTTAATATATATAATACATTCCATATGTATTTTTATGATCATGCACTTTACCAGTGCATTGATATTTTAATCGTTGTCTATTTCTAATGTTTTGAAATGCTGGTAAATCATCTCAAACAAGTGTTCAGCCAGTAATTTGTTTATACATAATTAATCGGTTAGTCAGTCCTTGATTTTTTCAAACACTGTAAAGAGGTAAAATACATTCATAACTCTATACCTTCTTTGTTTAATAATTTATACTTTCTTATCTGCTGCCTAAGTTTGGGTGGAGAAGATGCAGGGGTTGACCAAGTTCGTATGGACATATAAAAAGTAATCCACTGTTTTACAATTGGTCTGATAATTGGAAAACTACCCAGTAAGAAAGAGAAAAAAATCAATTTTATATGAAAAAAAAATAAATATTAAAAAAATCACCAAAAAAAATTTTTGCCTGTCACCGGGCTCGAACTTCCGCCTACAAAATTTTTCAATAAATCATCATCATTTTTATAAAATAAATGATTTATCAGTGATAAGACTTCTGAGCCGTTGGTAATTATAACTTTTTCCCAACGTTGGCATAGTGGTCTCAGCCAATTTTTTGCCAATTTTTTTTTTTTATTGACCACTAAAGTTATTGTAAAGCAAATCCATAACGCTTTCTGTAAGCGCTAGTAACGCGCCTTATACATGTGTAGTTTATTTAAAATTCCACGGTTAGCCAGTGGTATGCCAGTGCTTAATTGTTTGTACTTCTGGCAGTTTCTAACTGGGTATTTATAAATAGTGCCTTACTTAAAACATAATTATTTGAATTACAAAAATACGACTTAAGGTGTCTTCAAAAAGCTTTCATTTGATACCGTTTCATTTGGGCGTTGTATTGTAATGGTTAGCGCTTTGGAATGTTACACAGATGGTCCCGGGCTCGATTCCCGGTGACGACAACATTAATTTAGAAAAATAATATGTATGAGTTTTCTATCACCTTCGGTGTTCCCATAGCACTTAACCCGACCGATGTAAAATAACGAATCAGAGCTATGAAACAAAAAGCTTCAATAAATTCACCAAATGTACATCAGATGGCGAGCAACAACTGTTCTAAGACTTATCATCTCGAGCAATTACAGTGTTGCCATGTTTAAAGCCCTTCATTCTTTACCACCTTTCATCTCTCCACTATCCCCCTTAAAAAGAAATCAACACATTAATTAATAAGAAGAGCGTTAAATCTATTTAAAAAAAAAAAAAATAAATAAAAAATTTGGCTATGGTTACTTTAAAACAAAAAGAAATAATTCGAAGTCAAAAACGAAAAGATTCGTAATTTTTAACCGCACTAAGTAACCCCTAAACAAGATATTGGGCAGCTAGAAAAAAACATGGGTCCCTTAAAATTGTATTCTCTGCAACATATTCAAAGTTCATTTAGATATCCAGGTCTGTGACGAATACCCCCCTTGCAAGAAACTTATAAAATTTTTTGGTTAAAAATCAATTTTAGGCCATGATAGCTAAATTTATATCTTTCCTATTTGCTTTAAATGTTAAAAATCAGATAAATAATGTTAAAAATCAGATAAGATCTCCGGTACAGCAAATTTGGAACTAAGAAATAACATTTTTCGAAATAAAACACAAACCCGTACTAACAATTTATTATAACTTCTATATTTCTGGTTAATACATTGGTTTTATAATTCACTTGTTAAATATTACATTGTTAAAATATATGTTACATACTTTTAAAAATGCTCTACATATCATACACCTTATCGCCACTACTACTAATAGCGTAGAATTAAAGCAATACAAATTGTTACAAATACAGCCATCTCATGAAGATATGCCCGACCAGCTGGGTTACATCCATTTCCATTACATTGCTCACATGACAACTTATTACCAGACAACCTCAATGGAAGGTTGCAACCCTTTATATTATCATAAATACAACCTTTGTAATTAACATAACCGACATTCGCTAGTGAGAAAATTCAAAATATTTATTTTATTATTATTTATAACGTGTTATAATATTATTCCATACTAACCTATTTGTAAATCTTCACGGAAGCATTGGTAAGATGTGCTAGTTTGCGTCATATTTACTTCATAATGGTATATACTTAAATAATTTCTCGTATTATTGGCCGTCAATGAATTACATTCCAGTTGCTTGACATTATTACAAGAATAAGTTGTTTCACATGTAAAACATTTCAAAGAATGACCTGAAAAGAAAGTTTATTTCAGAAATAGTAGGATGAAACTAAAAATAGTAGATACAAAAAATGGCTTTTTTCGGATTCGTCTCTCCCGATTTTCAAAAAATTTTGTGTATGTATTCTCTTGGACCTTACAAAGTATTTAATTTGTAGTTTTTCCTAAAATCCGTTGTACTATGCGTTGTATAGCAGTTTAAATATCGCACACCTAGTTCAAAAGTGACTCAACTCAAAAATTTTAATTTTTCAAAAATCGAAATAAAAATTTACAACTTTATACCAATTGAAGCATAAAGAAAGACATAACTGTTTTTTAGCAACAGTTAACAACAACAAAATACACTGATATTTTTATTATAGATAAACAAGTGTATTGTGCATAGTTTAATCATTTAAACCCGAAAATTTTGAGTTGAGCCACTTTTGAACTAGGTGTGCGATATGAGACTCTTTCAAAACATGATATTTCTTGAATGCGTCTTTTAATTGTTATGACGTAAGTCTCCAAGTAAAGCTTGAATAATTTTCTCGAAACCGTTTTGAGAAAAAAAAAACTTTAAAAAAAGAATAAAAATAATAAAAATAATTAAAAATGTCCTTGTATCTTGATTTATTTTTGTGTTCAGAGTTAACATGATATATTTTATCTCAAAACGGATTTGAATAAAAATAAATGTTTTTAAAAAAATTATAAAAATAATTAAAATTGTCCTTTTAGCCTGATTTTTAATTTTTCTTCAGAGTTAACTTGACATATTATTATACAAAAATTTCAAAATGTTCCGTGGAAATGTTTATTTTCCCATTCTTTTAACAAAATATTTTATTTTTAAATATTTAGTATTATTTTAATACAAATTTTGCATTGTATTTTATAATTAAAATGCTTTAAAGTTTTGCAAGCCGGTTTATGGAGTTTTGGAATGACCTTGATTTTTAAATACTGCAAATTAAAGTGTTACCCTTTTTCAAAAGTTCAAAATAACAAAAAAAAAAATATGTTTATTTAATGAAAGTTTTCGTTGTTAGTATGAGTGTAGAATAATAGTTTTCGATATTTCTAAAAAATTTTGGTTTCACAGCACAGGACGAAATCCATTCTTCCAACTAGTGTTTTTTAACCGGACTGAAGACGGAATAAAATGTACAATTTGCGTAGTGATTAGCGACATAATGCATCATAATTCAGCAACTGTGGACATTTTTATTGAAGCTTTTTTAAACTTCCCAGCAAAAGCACGCATTACCAAATCATGGGTAAAGTAATGTATCGCCATAGGGCTTCACGCATTACATTACTCCTTACTTCACTGATGAATGTTACAGGCGATGAGCCTCAAAGTAATGGGTTTAACTCATTACCTTGTAGGGGGTAAAGCAACTGGTTACTTATATGGTTACATGGTGGAAAAAGTAATGTGTCTATAAATAAATTTTAAATGCATAACAATTTTTTTACAGTTATTTTTTTCCAATTATTTTTTTTAATTAAATAAATAACTTTTTTTTTATTAATTAAATTACGTGGTCATGGGATTCGAACCTGGGGTCTCTGGTATTTAACAATTAGTTAGGCGAGAACATTACCAACTGAGCTATCGATACATACAATATTTTATTGCTTAAAATGTAAATGAGTTGTTGTGCTTCGTGTTTTCGTTCGTGATATCAAAAATATACACCTTACCCTCATGCTTACAAAAAATCACAAAGTAATGTGTCTGTAAATAGATTTTCAAAAATATATATTAAAACATACTTTACGTTTATAATTCATGCATTATGTAATTGATGGTCGGTAAGTCATTATGTTATCTTTTGAAGTAATGTAAAATGTAATGAGGTATCATTACAAGGTAATCCATGAGTGTTCAATTATCGGTAACCCATTACTTCTTGTTGGAAAATAATGATACACGTAACGAGTACACATTACAAGGTAATGCATCACTTTATCGCACCCATTACCAAAGTTTTGCTGGGTTCATAACTAAATATTTAAGAATACCTTTTTTCTGGTAGATCTGCGGCTCAATACAATAATACATATTTACTTATTTTTAGGTCTCGGCACTTCATGTAAATACATGTAGAACAAATTTAACCAAATATCTTTCCGTATTACCAAATTTGTAACAAAATGGCATCGATTTGTTAATGCATATTTTAGCATATTTTGCTATATTATTATATATGCATATATTAATGTATATTTTGGTATTTGTTGTTGCATGTTTTGCATTAAAATACAAAGAACATTTTTGGATATTTTACTAAAATCTGTGTTTTTGCAAAATATTTGATATTTTCTTTTTAAATTCATAAATATTTTATTGATACATTTTTTATATCACAAAAAAATGCAATTAATAGCTTTCTTACGACTATTAAACTAATTTTCAAATTTTTAAACACTTTTAAGACAAAAATTATTTAAATTGTGTAAATAATGTTGAAATCGTTGGAAAAATCAATAATAAATGCATATTTTTATAATGTTAAGTGCATATTTTAAGATTTTTAATGCATATTTTATGTATATAAAATATTATTATGAATGCATTAACTTCCGAGCCCTTCTTATTGTAACCTTCAATAAGAAATTTGTATTAAAATAATACTAACTTTTTAAAAATTAAATATTTTATAAAAAGAATGTTTACAAAAAGTAAGATTTAAACGGAACATATTTCAAACCCATTGTGAAATTTATACATGTTGTAGATAACATGTCAAGTTAACTCTGAACAAAATATTAAAAACAACAGGATAAGCATTTAATATATTTTAAAATTAAGAACATTTTTAATTTTTTTATTCTTTTTCAAAAAAAGATTTATTTTTTCTCAAAACCATTTCGAGAAGGTTATATAAGCTTTATTTTGAGACTAAGTTGATAACAATTGATTGCCGCGTTCAAAATATATGATGTTTTGAACATCATGCATTTTACTAAAAAAGTCTCAAATTTGTCTAATTGATATGTCATAGTAAAAGTTTTATGTTGTTAGCTCTGACGGTTGTGGAAGTATCGCGTAGTAGTTGCACTTAATCGTCCCTATCTTTTTAACGGTTAAAGCTACGGGATTCACTGATACCTCATCTTAAAGCCACTGTTACATAGTTTTTGAAAATACGCTGTTTAAACCGCTGTATTTTAAAAAACCGGTTTTTTTTAATTTTCAAAAAAATATATGTTAATTATAATTTATTCCACTATACTGTTGCCAAATTAATATGTGGAGCTCTTACGAAATTCAAAGTTACGGATACAAATCTATAAAAAGATACTAAATATTGTAGAAAAAAAGATTTACATAAAAAAAATAATGTATTGAAATAAAATTAAAATAATAGTTTTGTAAAAGTAGTTGAACAAAATTGCCTATATCTTTTTAACCGTTTAAGCTGCCAGAGTCATTGATAACTCATTTTAAAGGTACTTAAAATGTGGTTTTACTGGTTTACGAAAACAATTCACTTCTTGACGGTAAAATTAATTTTTTTCTTTAAATCGGTGGTTTAACCTATGTTTTTCAGAAAACTGTTTTTCTAAAATTTTTAAAAAAATATATGTTAACTATTAATTATTCTTCTGTAGTGCCATCCCTGATAAGTTATACTAACTAAACATATCCCTAATTTACTACCCTAGTTAAGCAACTATGTATTATCTTTATCCACCACTAATCTTAATCTTCTTTTACGGCTTCTTAATAATCTTAAATAAAAGATGACGGTCAGTCTGATTTGAACATTAAAGGAGACGAGTTTTATTTTAAACCGATCGAACCGTGACATGGCGACCGTGACACTTTTTCAAAGTGTGAAAAATTCCATAAAAAAAAATTGAAGATGGTGTTTAATTTAATTGTAAAGTGCAAAAAGACAATAAAAATGCAAATAAAAAAAAAATAATAAAAAATACAATTAAATTTAAATTAGAATGCCCACCATAAAAACAAAATTTTTTTTGAAAAAAGTAAAATTTAGAAAAATGTGCTTTAATAACTTAAAAAAAAAAAGTGTTCATTCGGAAAATAACGGGAAATAAAATTTACAGAAAGCCATTACATGCTAATAATGTGAAAAAAGTGAAAAGTTATACATAAAATTTCCAAAGATAGCTAAAATCAAAATAAAGTTGGACAAAAAGAAAAATCTGGAAATTATAATATAATTGAAAAAATTTAAAACATTAAAAGATTTATTTGAAATAGAACAAAACTGAAAAAAAATCATAAAAAAAAACCAGAGGTCCAAGCCGTGGAAAATTGAAGTTGTCGGCGGCGGTATATAAAAAACGCCAGACGGCATATAAACTTGGAATAAGAACGTGCTAAATTTAAAAAACAAATTATAAAAAAGAGAATATTTGTAAAAAATTAAAAAATAAGTAAAATTCAAAAAAAAATTGTTTAAAAAAGTGAACTTTTAAATGAAAAATATTTAATAATTAAAAGTAGTAATAAAAATTACGTTTAATATAAAACTTAAAATTAAACAAAATTTTTACCGTTAAAAAAAAAAAAAAATAAAACAACATAAAAAAAAAAAAATGAGAAAAATTGAAGCCTGTGTTAATTTGCAAAAATAACATTATAAACTATTAAACTTCGACGAAACTGTACCAATTTTAATAGTTAAAAAAAATTATATAGTCGAAAAAATGTTAGCAAAAAGTAAAAAGAATAACGGCAGAAACCGCCATATTTAAAATATTAGTGTCATGGAAAAAATATTGGAATTATTTTTTTTTTGAAATGCTAAGTAAAGACAAGGAGAATATAAAAAAAAACAGTAACTAGTAAAGTGCAGTGAAGAGTAAGAATAACGGGTAAAAATATAAAGCAGAATCTCTTTAATTTGAAAAAGAAAGAGACAAAATCCTAACTTTAAAAGAAAATAGTGGAAAAAAACAGAAAATATATGCAAAAGTTAAGTGTTGAGAAAAAGGCATTAAAAGAAATTTTGCAACTACAGATCAAAAAAAAAAAATCTACATCATTATCACTATCCATCATTATCATCACCTATAACGTCATCATCATCAACTATAACATCTTTATCATTAACTACAACATCATTATCATCATTATCATCATTTTCTTACTAAAAAGAGAAAAAGAAGAACTTACAACAACAGTTTTAAAACTAAAAATCTATTTTATTTTTTTTTTTTTTTTTTTTATTAATTAATAATCATATAATTACAAATTATATACTATTACCCTAACCGAGCACTAGCTACTATGGCCTTCGGCGCGTTGTAGCGAAAACAGACCAGTGCCTCTGGTGGGAATCGAACCCACGACCCCCGCACTGATAAGCCAGCACGCTACCAACTAGCCTACCGGGGCGCACACTAAAAATCTATTAAACACATTTGAAAGTTAAAACAAAAAGAAAAAAAAAAACAACAAAATTTAAAAAAAAGTAAAAAAAACAAAATTAAAAAAAACCAATTTGAAAAAATATTCTAGCATAAAAAAAAGTGCTGCCAAGTTTTTGTTACTAGGAGAAACTGTCAAAATCAAAATCATATTGTGTAAACAAATAAAATGAATTATGGTAAAAGAAAACGAGAAACAAAAAACTTCAAACACAAACAACAAAAAAAAAGAGCTATAAAAATAAAAGCCAAAATTAAAGAATAAATTCAAATTATGCAGAATTGAATAAAAAAAAAAAGCCAACATAATGTAAACAACTATACCCTGCTACTACAAGAAACAAAAACAACACCAGCAAAGAGAATGCAATGAAATCTACAGACACATCGATTGCGATAGCGACAGCGATAGGCGACATCTATAAAATCAACATAAGATAAGTTTTAAAATGAAAGGGAAATTAATGTATATTACTAATGAAAATTAATTATTATTACATAATTTTATTCTTAATATTTTAAATAATTAATAATTATATAATTTCATGTATTATATATATGTATTATTAATTATATTAAAATCTAACATTTTATTTCCAGCAATTAAAAACCAAATTTTATTACTAAATTTCTAAGATTATTTTTATATAAAGCCAATATTATTCAATATGCTTCGGTTACATAAATTTTTAATAAAATTAAATTATAAAAAATCTGAAATGGTCTAAAAAAAAAAAAAGATTAAATTTTATTGGAAAAATTAAGTTTAATGTCAAATTTTGATTTTAATACATTTAACGATTTAATCAGGAAATTTTACAAGGTAAAAAATCGTATTTTGCAAAAGCGTCCCATTTCGTCCAAAGAAAGTAAAAGAAATGAATATATTGAATTATTAATTAACAGCTATAACGATATTTTGTCATATACGTGTTTATATATTGGGGATCTGTCAGTAGATTCAAAAACTGATATATGCAACAGGATTACACATTGTAAGGAACTTTTGGTTAGATGTTTTGGGAAATTGGACAGTAGGATTAAAGTGCCACGCGATATTGAAAGTTTTGAACTCGTAAATGAGAATATAATGACAGATAGTGATTCGGAAAACGAAAGTAAAAGAAATAAGGAAGATTTAAAGACGGAAAGTGATAGCAAAGAAAATACTGAATCTAGGTTTGAATTGGTTGAGTCGAAAATTGCCACTTTGGAGCAAAAAAAATCTTTCGTTAGCATGTGTGCTTCGATAATTAGGGAAAATTACAACGGCAATCCACTCGCATTAGAATCATTTTTGGACAAAATTAATTTAATTCAAGATTTAACGGACCCAAATTTAACAATTACTTTTATATCGTTTATTAAATCAAAACTAGAGGGAAAAGCGCGTGAAGCCTTGCCAGAAAATATTGGCACTATTGATGAAATAAAAACAGCTCTGAGAAGTAGGATAAAACCTGATAATTCTCGCGTAGTTGCTGGCAAGATCGCAGCATTACAGGTTAAAAACAATAATTATTCAGATTTTGCAAAACAGACAGAAGAGCTTGCCGATGCTCTGGAAAGATCGCTTGTTATAGAGGGCATGACAAAAAGTAAGGCTCATGAAATGGCAATAGAGCAAACCGTTAACGTTTGTAGACTAAATGCTAGGTCAGATTTAGTAAAATCTATTCTTGCTTCAACAGCTTTTGCTGACCCGAAAGATGTAATTGCTAATTGGTCGTAGAACAGACAAATGAGTCTAAGGAAAGACAAGTTTTAGCGTTTCAGTCGCGTAACAACAATCTAAACAATTTTTCAAACAGAAATAATTTCAATCGTTTCAATAACTACCGTGGAAACAATGTTTTTCGTGGCAATAATTACGGGCGTGGTAATAATTACTCACGTGGTTTTAATAACAATCGTGCTAATAATTACAATAGAAATGGAAATAATAGTTTTAATCGTGGCAACAATCGGTTGTACAACAATGCTAGGACTAACTCGAATAATCGAAATACTAGGGCTCTGCCTTTAAACGCGGAGGGCCCTCAGCATTTAATGTTGGGGGAGACAAATCAAGACTAGTGTCTGAAAAACAAGGTAAGCAAACGAAATCTATTTACAGTTTAAATTTAAATTATGCAGATTTTATTCATTTAAATTGTACTCAAACAAATAGATCATGTAATTTTTTGGTAGATTCCCAGGCAGATATCTCACTGATAAAAATTTCGTGTATAGAACCAGATCTTAAGTTCAATGAGAATGGAATAGTAAATATTACAGGCATAACAACAAACCCAATTTCAACATTGGGTACAGTTCAAATTAACTTGATAATTCAGAATTATGCAATCCAACAAACTTTTCATATTGTCACCGACGATTTTCATATTCCCTCAGACGGTATACTTGGTAAGGACTTTTTAAAATCTAATAAATGCAAAATAAACTATGAAAATATGTCAGTTTCGTTTTGGTATGGCAATGATAAACTTATAATTCCAATTGTACATGGAACAAGTAATAATAATTGCATAGTTCCACCGAGGTGTGAAGTTTTCAGAATTTTTAAATTAAGCAATGTTTTTGAACCAGTTTTTGTAGATTCTCAGGAGGTTTGTGAAGGAGTATTTATAAGTAAATGCATAATAAATTCAGAAGCGCCAGTTCTGCGTATAATAAACACAACTAACGATTTTAAATGTATTGAAAACTTTAATATTAAATGCGAAAAACTTGACAATTATAACGTTTATTCTATTGATAAAATTAACTCGGAACAAAATCGTATCGTGAATCTTAAGAACATATTGCAAAAACAAATGCCAAAGGAAGTAGAAAAGGATTTAATGCCATTATGTGAAAAATTATCAGATATTTTTGCGTTAAAAACTGATAAAATGACCATTAACAATTTTTATGAGCAAAAGCTCAGATTAAATGATCCTTCCCCTGTTTACATAAAAAACTATCGTCTGCCACATTCACAAAAACAAGAAATTAATAATCAAGTTAATAATTTATTAAAAAACGATTTCATTGAACCCAGTCAATCAAATTATAATAGTCCTTTAATTTTGGTGTCTAAAAAGAGTACAGATGGACAAAAATCTTTTAGAATGTGTGTCGATTTTAGAGCCGTTAATAAAAAATTAATAGCCGATAAATTTCCTCTACCACGCATCGATGACATTTTAGATAATCTTGGTCGAGCAAAACACTTTTCAATTTTGGATTTATTTTCTGGTTTTCACCAAATCCCTATACACCCAGATTCAAGGGATATAACGTCTTTTAGTACTGATCGTGGTTCATTCCGATATAAAGTTTTACCTTTTGGCTTAAATATTGCGCCAAATTCTTTTTCACGTATGATGTCAATAGCATTTTCAGGACTTTCACCAGATCAGGCATTTTTGTATGTCGATGACATAATTGTCGTTGGTTGCAGTAAACAACACCATTTGAAAAACTTGTCAAACGTATTTAATATATTCAGAAAATTTAATTTGAAAATCAATCCATATAAGTGTAACTTTTTCAGACCAGAAGTAGTTTTACTTGGCCACAAGTGTACGTCAAAAGGACTTTTACCTGATGACTCAAAAATAAGGACAATTAAGGATTATCCGATACCAAAGGACAAAGATGCAGTTAAAAGATTCGTAGCGTTTGCTAATTATTATAGACGCTTTATTCGAAACTTTGCCTCATTGGCTGCACCGTTAAATTTTATAACAAGAAAGAAAGTACATTTCAACTGGGATGATAAATGTCAAAAATCGTTTGAGAAATTAAAATCAAGTTTAATGTCTCCACAATTATTACAATATCCAGATTTTACGAAGAATTTTTTAATTACAGTAGACGCATCTAAAATAGGGTGCGGTGCCGTTTTAAGTCAAAATTTTAATGGAGATGACTTACCAATTTACTTTGCATCAAGATCTTTCAACAACGCTGAACAAAAGAAACCTACAATAGAACAAGAACTTTTAGCAATTCACTTTGCCATTACCCAATTTAGACCATATGTCTATGGTACTGAATTTACCGTCAGGTCAACCACAGACCTTTAGTTTATTTGTTCAATATAAAGGATCCTTCCTCAAAATTAACAAGAATCAGATTAGAACTTTCGGAATACAACTTCACAATCGAATATATAAAAGGTAAAAACAATGTGGCCGCAGACGCACTCTCGCGAATATCAATTGACGAATTGAAAAACGCAACTAAAGAGATTTTTGCCGTGACAACCCGCGGAAAGTCTAGGCAAATTCAAGAAGAACAAGGCAATGCGGGCATAATTGATAAAAGTAAAAATTTTAATAAAATACCAATATATGATAAATTTTCCCACGAATTCAATAATAAAATACCCAAAATTCGATCTGAACTTCTGTATAATAATGATAAATTAACCAAATTGCGCATAAATATTAATAAAAAATTTAAAATTGTACTCTCTTTAAATATTTTGATTGATAACGAAACATTGAATTTAGATGCAATGCTTTTGAGGCTTCAAAAAGAGGCCGTCAGTCAAAACATTTTTAAGCTAGAATGGCCAAAAGATGATATCTTTTTTACAATTTGTACTATAGGAGAATTAAAAGACCATGGCATAAAAACACTAAAAAATTTTGAAATTATTTTAACTGATCCAATTGAAAAAGTACTTGATAAAAATGAGAGACAAAGGCTTATGAACGTTTATCACAATGATCCACTCTTAGGAGGTCATTGTGGACGTAAAAAATTATATGCAAAATTAAAAACTAAATATTTTTGGAAGGGTATGTCAAAAGACATTGCTACTTTTGTTAAAAATTGTGAAAAATGTAACGTGAACAAAGTAAAACCTGGAAATAAAGAGGAACTTATTTTAACACCAACACCAATTAAACCATTTGATATAGTTGTTTTAGACACTATTGGACCTTTGACCGAGTCAAATTATGGCAAAAAGTATGCTTTAACTCTTATGTGTGATTTGACGAAATATTTAGTTACAATTGCAATACCAGATAAACGTGCGAACACCGTAGCACGGGCAATTTTCGAGAACTTTATTCTGGTATACGGTTCGATGAATTCAATAAAATCTGATTTGGGAACAGAATTCAAAAACGAGGTACTGACTGAATTGTGTAAATTGTTAAATGTGAAATTAAATTTTTCAACAGCCTATCACCATGAAACAGTTGGTACGGTTGAACGTAATCACAGGGTTTTCAACGAGTATTTAAGGGCATACATTAATGAAAACATCTCTGAATGGGATGTATACCTAAGATATTTTACATATTTTCATAATACAACTTCGAACACAGTTTTTGATAACAAATTTTCACCCTATGAATTAGTTTTCGGTAAAAACGTAACCTTACCTAGTGGTATACTAAAACGGACAATTGATCCTAATTATAATGTGGAAAATTACTGCAAGGAAGTCAAATACAAATACGAAGAATTTAATCGAAAAACATAAATTTAGGAATAAAGATTTGTACGATAGGTATGCGAAACCATTGAAATTGGAAATTAATGATCATATTTTAATTCAAAAACAACCATATGATAAACACAAAAGCATTTATGAAGGGCCATATGTAGTTAAAAACATTGATGGTTGTAATGTGACAGTATATGACAAAATAACGAAAAAAGAGAAAACTATTCATAAAAATAGGATAAGAAAACATAATTGAAAAAGTTTATTATTTAAAATTATAAAAAAAAAAATGGCGGAATGTGTGAAATGCCACCTGATTAAAAAGCTAAATGTTACCGTATTAACATTTTAGAATATATTCAAAAGCTGAATGCTACCTTATGAAAAAGCTAAATGTTTTTTAGCAAAAGATATTTCTTCAACATTTTATTATAAAGCTTAATGCTATCTAAATAAAATGTTTAATGTTTTAAATTAAAACTAATAAATCGAAGCATAACCTAACAACAAAAAAATGTAAAAACAAAAACAAAAAACAAAAAAAAAAAAAAAAAAAACAATTATATATACATATTGTTACCTAATTTTATTAAGTCATAATATAACATACTTTTATAGATATAGAGAAAAAAAAAGCAAGAATTAAACAAGGCCGGTACCCCTTGTTTATTTCTTCCTTTTTATTATAAAAGGGGAGGTGTAGTGCCATCCCTGATAAGTTATACTAACTAAACATATCCCTAATTTACTACCCTAGTTAAGCAACTATGTATTATCTTTATCCACCACTAATCTTAATCTTCTTTTACGGCTTCTTAATAATCTTAAATAAAAGATGACGGTCAGTCTGATTTGAACATTAAAGGAGACGAGTTTTATTTTAAACCGATCGAACCGTGACACTTCTATACCGTCGCCAAATCAATTTGTGGCACTCCTGTATCTTTCTGAATCGGCTTTTTAGTTAAATTGTTTCACATTTTTATTCATAAAACAGGATACCGTAACATCTCCACGTAGGGATTTGGGCACAGCAAAGGGAACTAATTTTTATTTAACATATATTTTTGAAAAAATTTAAAAAAACCAGTTTTTTCAAATACCGCTTTATCAACCGTGATTTTTGAAAACAATGCATTTGCCATGTGCACTAGTAAACCAGAATTTAAGTAGCTTTAAAACGAGGTAACAATGGCTTTCGTAGCTTAAGCAATTACAAAGATATGGAATATTATGTACCAATAATTTTTGAAAATGTGCGAATATTTTTCATATTTGGAAACGTAATATTTCAAGATCCGCTAGGATTAGCTGTCCTTCCTTCATTACGACGAAGTTATATGATGTACATCTTCCATACCAATTTTGGTTGCTATCATAAGGAGTGGTGTAAATGGAATTTTATATTTTTTCAGTCTGTTATAAAACGGGATCTACAACGAATTTTGGAAAAACTAGAATTTAAAACGTTAAGAAGGTCCAGGAGAATGCTTGCTGGAATTTTTATGTAAATTGGAACACATATATCCGATTGGTGTGTCGATTTCCTGAAGAATGACCCAGTATTTTAATTGTAAATATATATTATAAGATAAAAACGGTTTATTGGACGAAATTGACATGGAACAAAATTGTTGTGGTAACGAAATTTGGTTTAAGTAAGCGTTCATAACATAACTTTTATAAAATTTTAAAGTTGAAACTTAGATGACTCTTATTTCTCAATGTTTTATAAATTGAGAGGAGCGATGGACAGAATTAGATTGACTATACATGAAAATATACAGTCAGGAAACTTCTATTGCAAATATTTTTGGTTGTTTGAGTTGTAATACAGTATCTTTGTTATTAAGAGAAAAAAACAGTAATTTGAAGTAATTTTAATGTAAGTCGTCCTTTTTTCAAGTGAAATTTAATTTGTTTTTAACTACATTTCAGTGGAGTTTACCTTTACGGACTCTAAATTGTATAGAGCAACGCAGTCGGAAAGTGACAGTGATACAAAAAATCAGGCACGGGCATACCACTGGCTAACCAAGTAATTGTAATTATATTACTGGCAGAACACTTATTGAAGACGCTTTACCAGTGCTTCCAAAAAGAGTTTGCCCAGTATTTGTTTTACAATAATTTCAAGAGTCTACAAAAAAAACATTGGCAAACAATTGGCTGAGACCACTATGCCAACGTTGACTAAAAGTGTTTTCCCAGTGCTAACCAGTCTAAAATTACCAACGGTACAAAAGTCTAAACACTGGCACAGTTTATGAAAATGATGATGCTTTGTTTAAAAAGGTTTGTAGTCAGAAGGTTTCGAGTTTGATCCCTGTCACAGGCATACATTTTTTAGTGATTTTTTTTTACATATATTTTAATATTTTTTTAAGATACAACTGATTTTTTTGTGTCTGGAAAATCTCTTTCAAGACCAACTTTTTTTTTGTTTTCCCAATGTTGGCAAATTGTTTCCAGCAAAGCTTATAACAGTGCTAGCATATTTGTGCAACCATCGGTTACCCAACAGTTATCATTCACTTACGTATTAAGCTATCTATTAGTATATGTCTTGTTAGCTCAGTGGATAGAGGTGTCCGCTGCCAATATGACGGCCAAGGTTTGAATCTGGCAGGACCCTACAAATTATAAATGAACTATTTTGAACTTTTATTTTGAAATATCGGTTCCAAAACCAGCTTTTTTGGTTGGTTTTACCAATTTTTTGCCAACGTTGGATATTTAGTAAACCCAGTTCTTTTTTGAAACTTTTTAAACAGAAGAATATTTCGCCAAATGATGTTATCATTTTGGGATTGGGAAAGCACTTGTTGCCAGCACTTGTACCATCCGTTAAAGTGCCATGGCAGCGGTGGTCCATTTGTCTTTTTCTGACTGGTAAATTTAATTTTCTTAAATCAAAAAACAACCTTATATAAAATTTTGAATTTTACAGTATTTAATATGATTTCTTGCAACGAGGTAACCCCAAACCCAACTAAATATCATCAAACAGGTAAAAATGCAAAAACTGTAAATTTAATATTTTTAATTTGCTTGAAACTTAAAACCGACATAATTTGTGTGCCGTTAAAGATAAATAATTAAAGCGAATGTATTTAGCTTGCCCAAAGAGTCACACAAAAGATTATTTTTGTCCTACAAAACAAAAGCTTTGAAAATATTATACTACAAAGGGTCGAAAAATTTTCAAATTCGTCATATATTTTTGAATATGAACTTCTTATTAACATTTGTTATTTTAACACACATACCGAAAGTAAAACAGGTAAATGTCATCAAAGCTACAGCAAGTACAAATTGTATTAAACTCATTATGAATTAAAACTATTCTTCTTTTTAAATATTTTTGGTAGGATGTCAATTTAGTCAACTTATTTCTACTCTTTTTATCAAATCACTAAACCAAAATTATTAAAAATTGGAGGAACAAAATTATTTGTAAAAAATGTCTACCAATATCATTGGCATCTCAAGCTCAAGCTTTTTGGGGTGATCACTTTATTTATTTTTTTGAATTATTATTATTATTTAAACACGATTTTATGGCTAAAATAAAAATCACTCATGAATTTATAAAGTTCAAAGAAAAAAGTTGTCAAATTTACGATAAGCGTTAATTTACTATGTAAATTTCAGCATTATCTTCACCACAAAGTTGGATATTTTGTTTCCAAATTTTTTACATCCCATTAAACAATATGCCTGTATTTTTCAATTCAAGAATATTGCTTTCGTACATTTATGCTGTGTATAAAACGGAGTTTACATGTTTAATATACAATTTATGGTACACCCGTAAAAAGAGCATGTGTAAGTGGTTTAAAATTCAGCTACGATAAGAGAAAATAGCATTCGAATTTGCACCAGCACAATTGTCAATGAAGTTGGCATAGTTTGCTAAATTTAAGTGAACTAAATTTTAGCAGGCATAAATTTTTCGTGACAGTTGTAGTTAAATTAGCTGAGAATTTTTGCTTAATCAACAGGATTTTTAAGCTGAATCAACAGAAAATTTCTGCTAAAATTGAATCAACGTATCTGACCAGAGGCAGGTGAATATTTGCTACTAGGTGTATATGTGGTTAATACCACAGCTCAACTCGAAATATAAAATAAGAGTACCGACCATTTTAATGGCTTACTCAGTTTTTTCACTTATCTGCCAGATTTTTCGCAAAATCGTACTAAATTTTTGCATGTTTTAACGAAGGGTTTCATAAACCCAGAAAAGTTGTACAGTTATGAAATGACAGTTATTTGTGCAGTAATGCGTTTGTAGTTTTTTTTAACTGCTATTGCAGTTGTTTTTCTTAGAAAAATAATTTTTAATGTTTTTGAGGGTTGATCTTTTTAACAACCTACTAAAATTAATGCATTTCGGTAACAGTTATTTTATGTAATTGTTCGACTTCCGACTGAAAAAAAACAACATGGCGGTGTAACACGCTGCTTGTTTATACATTTCTTTCTTTTATCTTTAATGTAAAAGAGAATGTTAAAACGCGGCATATTTCATTAAATAAATATAATATTAAGGTAATATTTGGATCTTTTATCTTTAGTGTAAAAGATCTTTTATCTTCAGTGTAAAAAAATGTTAGAGAATGAAAACGAGGCATATTTTATTAACTAAATAAAATATTAAGGTTAGATATGGAATAGAAAATAAATGTATTATTAAATGTTGTATTTCTTTTCTTGTATATTATATATTAATTCAATGTGGTGAAAATAAATCAAAGAAACGATATCTTAAAGACAGACTTATGTCTGTCTTGACAGAAATAATTTTGGAAAATAGCATGAAACGTAAATATTTAAAGTGATATTTTATATACTAACTGTTTTACGCAAGTCTGTTTTATCGACCTTTAATTGTGCAATGAAAATGAAAATTATTCAAGTTCGAGGCTATACTCTATCTTTCTTTATCAGGATATTGTCCTAACAAATAATCTATAGATCAAAGGTGATAATCTTTTTTACTTCGAGCTCATATAATATATATTAGTTCTCATGTAGTGAGCAAACTAGTTTATATGAATGTTTGATGTTTGGCATGGGATTGGTTCCTCTTTCAAAACGTGTTCTGATTATTGGAACCTAGAAAACTCCCGAAATAGATCTATCAACACATCCCTGAAAGGGTCAAATAATAAATTTGAAAACAAAAACTCTACAGACTATTTGTTAGGACAATATCCTAATAAATAAATATAGAGTATGGAATCGAACTTGAATAATTTTCGTTTTCATATTGTTTTACAAAAGTGTGTTTATTAAATAATAAAATCAGACAAAGTATATTTACAAAAAAGTTTTTTATTGATATTTGTCTAAATGCTGGTAAAGTTGTTCTAACTGCACTTGCAGTTGTTTTCATTCTGCAGTTAATTTTTAATAGGTTAAAAATAACTACACATTTCAGTGGATTTAAATGCAAATGTACACTCAAAAAAATAAGTTAGTAGAAAAGTTAGTAAAACGTCTTGTAAATCAGGTATACTATTTTTTAGCAAAATTTTTGGCTAAAATCGTGTTTTCAGCTAAAATTTTTGTTATACTTATTCAGCACTTAACTGTTTTATACTAATGCTTTACTAATATACTAATGTTTTACGAATTAATTTTGCTAAAGAAAATTATGCTGATAAGCACATTAATAGTGTGGACGACAACCAGATTGAAAGGTTTACGCAGAATGAAGTAGATGTCGCGGCATGTCAAGATGTAGTAGAGAAGAGGAAAATGATACTAAAAAGTACAACTCTAATAAGACATATAAAAAAATCAACCATGGAAGTTTTTGTATCTCTTTTTCATACATAAAACAAAATTGAGGATTAAAACAACTTAAATTTTGCGTTGTCACCGGCTTTTGAAAATAATTGTCTATTAATTAAATAAAAGACAAAATAAAATATTTATTTATTTAAACTTATATATTATATATAACTTATAGATTAATAATAGTGTGGTCAAATTGCAAACAAACATATACAGAAATGTAGACAGAGTAAAGCGAAAGACACACATCTTAGGTAGATGTGTATGGTTCCTTTTTCTTATTGCAAAAAAGGGTTGTTTTTTTCGTTTGGTTTGTTTTTGTTTATTTTTTCGTTTCGTTTCTATAATTATCTTCGGCAGAAGCGTCCTTTCAACGATAGCATCATTTAGACAACCATTGATGTAAGTAATTGAAAGAAAATTTTTGTTATGTTATATATATTCATTTCTATATATTTTCAGATATTAAATTAATTCATGTCTTCGATGTGGGAAAATGAAAATTTTTATATTTCGTTATTATAGTAAATTATTTTTAAAAGAATCACAAAAATATGTTTTATGATTTTCAGCAAATAAATTAACTAAATTACAATTTTTCTACAAATTTTTTGCGTTTTTTTCAGTCTACTAAAATTCAGCAAAAAATTTATTAATTTTTAGCAAGGCTTTTTTATTTCTAATCTACTAAGTGTTAGCAAAACTTTTGCTGAATCTACAAATTTTGTTGCTAAAAATCAGCTCGCTGATTTTCAGCAAAAGATTTTGCTGACATTAGCAACTTTTTTGCAATCATCCTCCTGACTAAAATTTTGCTGACTCAGCAAAATTTTTTGCTGACTTTACAAACTTTTTTTTGAGTGTAGTGTACACCTTTTCAACTGCAAATGTAGTTTTTTTTAACTGCCATTTCATTATACCTACATAATTTTCTTAGTGTAGTTAAAAACGTTAAAATAAGATATTTTTTCTTAATTTTTTATGGGAAATACTGATACGACCTTCTTCAGTAACATTCGGGTATCACATTTGGTTACTAAATGTACAGCATTAACTAGTAACTCCGAGGATTTTCTCAAGTTTTGCTAAATTTACCCATTTTTTTCGCAATTTATCATACAATTTCGGAAAAGAGCAAAGCATTTTTGTTCATAAACAACAAAAAAAAGCTGAACAATTATTGCTCCTAATAAAGATAATAAAAGATAGTGCGGTTCAGGGTAAAAAAGTGAAATGTGCCTAAAATTTGTTTCACAGCATAACGAAAAAGATGACCTATAAGTTCATATTTTAGTATAATATGTAATTAGCTCTAAACATGACGTGCACTAAATTGTAGCAAAAAAAAAATTGCGAATGTCTACTAGGGCGGGTCGATTTAAAAATCGCTCAACGTACAAGGAAAATCGTCTTCTATGGATCAAAATAAGAAACTTTGCCGAAGGAACCATACCTCTAAAACGAATTCTGATGTCCCGACTTTTGACAAGTAGGGTCAAATTTTGAAAAATCCTACTTTGACCCATTTAGAGTGCCCCAATCGAATCCAACCCAATCGACTATAATTTATACATTCATCTGCTAGAGCGTCTTCCGGAGAAGAAATAGAGACCGTAAGCTTGGAAAGACTCATCCTACTTTCTGAAATATTTCTATCCCGAGATTTTTACATTTTTCTATAAAAACACTGCTAAAAAGGCCCTCTTTCAACTTAAGTTTTAACCCCTTAACGGTCACCTAGAATGATGACTTATCCATTAATCTGCTTGCGAGTCTCCCGGAGAAGAAGTAGCTCACATAATCTTGGAGATATTCCTCCTACTTTCTGAAATATCAAAGTGGGCTTTTTCAAAATTTGACCTTACGGGTCAAAAGTCGGGACATCAGAACTCGTTTTAGAGGTATGGTTCCTTCGGCAAAGTTTCTTATTTTAATCCCTAGAATACGATTTTTCTTGTACGTTGCGCGATTTTTTTTGCCTCCCTACAAATCGACCCGCCCTAATGTCTACATTTATAAAAAAAAATCCCGTTCCTATTGTTGAAAATTCAGCTATGAAAATAGAATTTGCGTCAGCATAATTTTCAAATAAGATAAGAATAACATCCTCCTCAACTTAGGTGACATAAATTTTAGAAGAGCTAAATTTGAGTTTATATTTGTAGTTACTTTAGCTAAGAATTTAGCTAAATCAACAGTATTTTGAAACTGACTCAACAGACTAAAAAAGGTATTTCCAGATCTGATCGGATCACCTTGTCACTAGGTGTATAAGTGTATAAGTGGATAATAATTACTAATTTGTAGAAACAGATTAAAGACTTTTTGCTCCATTTTGCTCTACTTCGCTTAGTTTCTGAAATATAGCCTTTTTATGATTGTACAAAAATAAGAAAATATACAATTGAGAATGATAGCGGAGACATAAAAATAATAGTTTGAAAACAATTGTGAATTAAATTAAATGGCAAAATTTGTAAATTTGATAATCAATAATTACTAATAAATAAATGTTTTACATGATAAGAGCAGAAAGCTCAACTGAATTGGATCCGGTTTACCTGAGTTCTGCACTAACTTTGTTTTTATGAGCGTACCAACTATTTTCAAATTTCATTTTAAAAGTGTTCACATATTTGCTTGATTTTTAAAATAGATTTTTATTATTTTTTTCAGTTTTGCGAAAAATCTGGCCTATATTAGAAAAAACTGGGTATAACATCAAAATCAGCGTTGCCGAAATATGTATGATCAATGGTCAGGTCAGTACTCTTCTCTTAAATTTTGGGGTTTATTTTGTGTCGCTTTGTTTAAAGTACGGAGAAAAGAATTATGAGTGTAGGAGTATAGATTCATACTATAAGATAGATACTTTAATTTGAGTGCAATACCCTTTATGACAAAGTATTTTTTTTTTATCTTTTTTTATTTAATAAATTTATCGCCCCAAACGTACAATTTAGATTAAACATAATAGTGGTTCGTATTCGAAATTTATGAGCATTTCATAAAAGTACACTGAAAAAATGAATGTATTATTTTAGTGAAAAGGAATGTTGAATTAAAAATAATTTTCGGTAAATTACACTGTGCAACAAGAAATTTAAAACTAGTTTATATGAATGTTTGATGTTTTGCAATGGATTGTCACTTCTTTCAAAACGTGTTTGTATAACACAGCTAAAAATGCTTCGGAGATGCGACTTATAAATTCTGATAGATTTAAGGTCGTAGATCACGAATGTGAACCACAATTTTATATTGGCTCTATTCGAGAATTTAACTTTGGCTAGAATCAAGTTTTTTCTTGAAATTTTTATTTTTTCTAAAATATGAATAAACTACAAATGATTTCTAATATGGTTTCAAAGTATGGACTTTGTGGTTTAACAACCATATCAAATTATTGCGATTGGGTGAAGGATATATTTTGTTATAAATATTTTATATTTTGTTATAAATGCGTATTGTGGCATATTTGGCTATAAATGCTTTTTTGATGCATATTGTATATTTTGGCAATTAAATTGAAAATATGCACCAAACATATTTCCAATTTAATTGCATATTTTGTGAAAACTAAAAATAAAACTTTATCAAAAATAGACAAAAGGAAGCATTTGTAGCACGTAGAATAACATCAAGTTGTCATTTGGTAGACATTTATAGTGAATTCCATTTTAAACCAAGTAATATATCGATTTTTAAAATCCACAAATTTTAAGTCCATATTTTTTTTAATTTTCATTCCATATTTTTGGACTTTTAGTGCATATTTTTCGTTTTCTTGCATATTTCGATTTAAGTTCTTATTTTTGAGATTTTATTGCTTATTTTAATCTTATATTATATATTTATAATGCATGAAAGTCGCTGCCATGGTAATTACTTAGCACCAAATCATTTTTATATATATTAGCCCATTTTGTATCACCCATAGATCCTGTTGGAATGCTTTGACGACATTTTGTAAAAAGATATAATGGTGTCTCACTGCATTTTTTTCTAAAGTTTTTGTACATTTATTGTGCCCCCCCCCCCCCCCCCCCCACCATGGTGGAATACGCAGTTTAAATTCAAATTTTGACGATGTGTATAAACTTAACGGGTTAAGATTTTTTTTTTTAAATTATGGTTTTTAGTTGTTGTTTTATTAGTCTGGCTTGAGTTATTATATTAAAAATCAAAAATCTAAAGTAAAAACAATTATGAAAACATTAAACGCATATCACAACAAATTAGGTTTTACAATAGAGGAAGAGGAAAATGGCGAACTAGCTTATTTAGACATGAAAATTATAAGAGACAACTGCAAAATTATAACAAACTGGTACACGAAAAAAACAGCATCGGGAAGAATAATAAACTTTAATTCAACGCAGCCCACGAAAATGAAAATAAATACAGCGACAAATTTAATTAGAAAAGTAGTCACAATTAGCGATGAAAGATTTAGGAGCGAAAATATCAACAAAATAAGAAAAATATTACAAATGAATAGCTATCCCATTTACATCACAAACAATTTGATAAATAAAATTTTAAGTGACAGCCAAAGACAAAACGATAAACAAAAAACGGAAAATTTTTACAGTGTACCATATATACCCAAATTAACAGAAAGCAAAACTTTAAAAACTATGATCAACGGAGAAAATACAACTATAGCACACACATCTAACTCAACGCTTAAACATTTGTTTACGAAAAACACATCAAAGCTAGACAAATTAAAAAATCATAATGTAGTGTATGAGCTGACATGTAAAGGCAACGAAAATGAACAATGCAATCGCGTATACGTAGGGACAATGAAGAGAACTCTTGAAAAAAGACTATCGGAACATGAAGCAGACATTAAGAGGGGAAAGGAATCAACAGCTTTAGCACAACATGTAAAAGAGACTAAACATGCAGTAGATTTTAATAATGTAAAAATATTAGATAGAGAAAAAAGAGAAAATAAACGGTATACGATTGAGAGCTTAAGAATACAACAGAGAATTAATACACTAAACACCAAAGATGATATAGATAGCACCAAGCTTCATTATTCCGTTGCAATAAATTGACGTGTTAAGTTCTGCAATACTAGTGTTAAGATTAATTTAAGTTGTTTTCTGTGATATTTACATTTTTTTGATTATTTTTTAAAATTATTAAATTATTTGTGTCGTGAAGTCCAGTTTTTTTATATATTTTTCAAATTTTCAAAACGATGTGAAAGGAAAATAAACGTGAGTTAACTGTGATACTAGGATTAAGAATAAAATACTAATTTATTTTGTAATTTATTTCTATTTGTCAGAATTTATTTAATAAATATTCTCCTGAGGAAGTCGGAAACAAACCCGACGAAACGTTGAGAAAAAAGATGAAAAAGATTGTTTTATTTACATCAAAAATACAACCTGACCATAAGTAGCCCGTAAACAAATACATAAATTAATTCAAACTTGGTCATAAATACAAATATTATAAAAACAAATATAGTTTTTATTTTAATTAATAATTTATTTTATGATTTTTATTCATTCTGAAAGCAAATATTTATCGAAATGTTATTCACAATTTTTTATTCCACGATAAAATGGATTAGTGATGCCTGATGAAGTAGGAGTTCCATATCTGATGCCCGATGAAGTAGGAATTCCATATCTAAAAAATTTGGAGAATATTGACAGAATAAATTACATAAAAAGATAAAATTTTCAAAATTTTTAATTTTTTGGATTTTTAATAAAAAAAAACTTTTTTCAAAATTGTGTAATTTTTGACAGAAATTCGGCGCGGGTTAAATAAATAGAATACTTCCATTTGGAACCATTTGCAATAAAACTGGTGGTTGCAATGAAAGAAAATCGATAAAAGGGTTTCTAAGGGGACATCATATACATGAACATACGACCGCTAATTATTTATTACAATTTAATAGAATTAGGCGAATGCTATAAATTTTCCAATGTCAATCTGAATAATTAACTGAATAATTAACAAAAAATATAAAAAGATAAAATTGTAAAATTTAGAACTAATTCCGTATTGCTATTATAATGGCTAACTTAATTTATCTGACAATCGGCCATAATATTTTCTATATTTTAAATGTCTAACAAAAATACTTAAATGCGTTTCTATAGACTCAGAAAATTTCAACTGGGTACTCGACATCATTTTGTAAAAATTATCGTTGCATATTATGTATCTCAAACTCTCAAGTAACATTCAAATATTTGTACTAGGTCCACTGTACGTATAAGTAACATTATAGATAATTAATAATACGTATACGTTCAGTATCCCTAAAATAAAGATATACGTTTTTATTTAATATTTTAAATATACATACGAATATTTTCTACTTAACTAAAGCTATGTACAGACGGTTGTCAGATCTTACAATATTGTCAAAAAATGTTCAGAAAATGTCTAACAACAGTGTGAACTTACAACTTTTGTCTTGCAACATTGCCAGAAAAAGCATTGTCTGTACATTGTAAGACAATAATATTGTCAGACATCTGACATTCGTATGAACACTCTACGTTGCCATTGTCAGATAATTGCAAGACATTGTAACCAATTTTTTATTGGCAGATGTGTTTAAATTAATGCATCTGACAATGGCAGTATTGTCACAGAAATATTTATATTGGCAGCACTGTCCATAAATAATGAAAAAAAAAAAAACAAAAGGTCATATTAATAATATTAAAAATCAACAGTGAAACAAAATAGGAAATCAAATTAAATAAAAAAATGGATTGCAACATTTTAATTAATAAAATCTGCGTCATAGATTGGAGCTATGAGCCAACTGACTTGATGTTTCGTACCCAGTCGCCAAGAGGCTCCCAGTCGCCAACAGGCTCTAAAGCCGGGAAAAAACCAACACCCAAACAAAGATCCTACCGCAAAAAGGTAGAATACGTGTAGTCACACGAAAGTTTTATCAAACTTATCGAGGAAGTTGAGGTACGGCGAAGTTTATGGGATGCTGGTTGCGCTGAGTATAAACTTCCCAAAGATATTTTATGGCAAGAGGTCGCAGATGCCATCCAGATAAGTGTGAACGATTGCAAAGAAAAATGGTCAAATCTCCGCAAAAAATATTTTGTCTTTATCCTCGCTACTTTCTAATACATATGCAGCTAAAATAGTTGCAATTGCTTTTTTTTGTTCCATGACAATTAATATTATTACTTTTTCAATTTAATTAAACACACAATTGACAATTAATAATTTCTTTCAAATGCTTTGACAGTTCTGGCAATTTCTAACAACAGATCTGGCAATTTTTGCCATACAAGAGTCTGACAACCGTGTGAACTGATAATTTTCGTTGGCAGATAAAGTTATTGTTTGACAATTGTCTGACAATGAAATTGAAAGGTTTTCTTACAATCGTCTGAACTGACAATTTACCTTTTGCTAAAAATGTTTCATTGTTAGTAGATTGCCAGCACATTGCCAGATCTTACAATTTTGTAAGATCTGACAACCGTATGTACATAGCTTTAGGTAGACAGTTGATTGAAAAGATGTTACCCTATTTCTTAAAAAAAAAAATGTAAACTATTACTCTCCATTTATAAATAAAGCAATATGTTACTTGAGGGTTACACGATCAAGTTTTGCCGATCAATTTTTAATACACTCACACTTTTTTACCAATGCACTCACACTTTCTAAAATTGAAACGAACTTGCTTCAGATTTCTCTTTCAAGTGGAGTGTATCAATTTACGTTCAAGAAAACAGCTGATTACAATTCTTTTGAAGTTGTTTTTGTTTTTCCTTTCACAAATATTTTTGAAAAATTAAATTGCTTTCAACTTGCGTGCAGCCTACGTCACAGCTGTCAATGTTTACATATTTTGACAAACAGTATATGTAAAAGACTCTCGAGAAACTCTTGATCGTGTGGCTGCAGTGTTACTAACAGGGCTGTAACTTTCATCCTTGTAGTCAGTAGCCTACAAGCGAGATTAATAAAACTCTTTTGCGCATTGATTGGAAGTCATCGGAAGTCCCAACATTTTTTTATATTTCATTTATATTTAACCCTCTAACAGGTAAGACTGCCTCAGGGTAGCCTTCATAAAATTTACCACATATGCGTCAAATGAGCGTTTTATACTTAGAAATTAATATACTTA
The DNA here is from genome assembly GCA_021234595.1 of Delia radicum. NCBI lineage: Eukaryota > Metazoa > Arthropoda > Insecta > Diptera > Anthomyiidae > Delia > Delia radicum. The sequence goes on from CM037852.1 coordinate 112,502,144, forward strand.
ATACTTTGTGAAAAAGTTTTTCGTGTGCCGTCCACGGTTTGGAAGCGAGAAAGCTTCAAAAACAAAATTTTGAAAAATTTCAAAAACTAATTATTTTTAAAAAAATATAGTTTTTAAAAGTCTAAAAAACCCAATTTAAGTTGACTAAAAACTCTATAATAAAATTAAGATTGAAGTAAGATTGAAGCTTTATCTTTGATATTAAGTCCTTACTTTAGTCCAAGAGCACTCAGGATTTTATCAGGATTCCTCTAAAGGACATCGTCTTAACTTATAAACTAATAGACGGATTTTTATGAAATTTTGCAGAAAGAAGACATTAAGTATTAATAGCAATGCGTTGAAGTTGGAACAATATAAATTGAAGTTTAGATACTTTTTCGCCTAATTTCGCTTTTTCCAAAAAGCGAATATCCCGATATCTTCTTAAGTAGGAGCGAAAAAAATAGTTTTTCGACCGTGGTTATATCTTGGTAAGAGAAATATTTTTTGTCCAAAACTTCTCTTTAATATGCTTTAGTTTTCAAAATGCACCTAAAAATATTTTGGCTCATATCGCCTCAATTAGGCAACGAGAAACAGTTTTGTTGAAGAACCTATTATTTGTTTTTCGAGTGGAGCACATGGTATGAATTTCGTTGCAAAACATAGTTTGCCAGTTAGAGGGTTAAAAGAATAAAAAAAATGTATTTCCATTTCAGCAAATTAAATTAAGTAAAGTAAAAATTTTCAACAACGTTTTTTAGTTTTTATCAATCTACTAAGATCCAGCAAAAATTTTAGTGGATCTCAACAAGTCGATTTTCATTTACATTCCACTAAGTATCAGCAAAACTATTTGCTGAATTTACTATTTCTTTATGCTTAATTTCATCAATTTTTTTCCAATGATCATCCCAGCAAACATTTTGCTGAGTCGTCAATTTTTTTTTTTTGATAATTTTACTGATTTTATTTTTAGCGTACTATCATTTTTGTAGTTAATTGAACATAAATAGTAATTAATTGAATGAATTTCTTTGTTAAAACAATTAAATAATGTCCTTTTTATTTAATTTAAAAATGTCTTAATTTCGAAGTAACTAAAAAACACAGTTACACACAGAGAAATAAAGTGCAACCGAATTAAAAAGAATATATTAAGGTTAACAACTTATAAATTCAGTTAGCACAACGATATTAACATTAGACTTCTGAATATTTTGAGTATTTCAACTAAAATTCAGTTTAATTAATCCGAATTTTGTTGTGAAAACAAATGTTCGGTTTTACCAACCGACTGAAATTCTTATTAACCGCATTTGAGTTGCAGTACCAGAACTTCAGTTGGCAAATAGCTAAATTTTTCTCTGTGTGTAACATCATAATGCGTAAATTAATTCCAATAACATACAATTGCGGTAACAAAAATTGTTGCTAATACTGCCATCTGATTAAGATATGCCCGTCCAGCTGGGTTGCATCCATTTCCATCGCATTGATCACATGACAACTTATTACCAAGCATACCCAATGGATAGCGGCAACCATTCATATTATCATAAATACAGCCTTTGTATTTAACATAACCGACATCCCCTTATAAGAAAATTAAAAATATTATTATTTTTATTACATTGCTAAGTCGCAATATTCAACAACACTAACATATTAGTAAAAATTCGCGGAAACATTGATAAGATGGGCTTGTTTGACTCATATTTACACCATAATGATATCCAGCCAAATAACTTCTGGTATTATTGGCCAACGATGGGATTACACTCCTGTTGTACAGCATCATTACAAGTATCTTCACTATCACACGTATAACATTTTAGAGAATGGCCTGGAAAGAAAGTGTTTATTACGCTCATAGAAATAAACCTGTAAAAGTAGCAAACTAATTACACGTTAGTAGAAAATGAGCTTGCAGAAAAAACTGCTTAATTAGCTGATTTTGTTTTATTAAATATTAGTAATATAAGAATAGCAAAAATAAATCTGTTGAATTTACAAATATTATGTTATATTTGAGCTAAATTTTAGTTAATTGAAAGTAACAAAATAATACGCTAAAATCAACAAAAACTTTTACTTAAGCAATATACAATATTTTACCAAAATTTTCTGTTGATTTTAGCAAAATAATAAACTGTTATTTGCATTCTACTAAATTTGAGGTAAATGTAGCAAAATTTCTGTTAATATTAAAGTTTTTGTTTTCTACAGTATTTACATACAAGTTTTTAATAAAATTTTTTGCTAATTCCAAATACATAGTAAACTTCTTTTTGCAATTAACTAAAATTCACATCGACTAAAATTCACACATCATAACTAAAATTTTGTAAATTTAACATATTTAATTTTGCTGTTCTTATTTTATGTATTTAGTATTTAGCAAAAAAATCTGTTAAATGTATCAGTTTTTTCTGCAAGGTCATTTTTAACTAATTTTTAGTAGCTTTTCTGCCATTTTTACAGCCTTGCTAAAAATCGATATAGAGCAATTCCATATGAAAACGATCAAAATTGGCAAATTTTTGGACGACCCCTCTCCGATTTTAAAATAAATAGTCTCAATCGATTGCCCAGCAAAAATAATGTACCTACATATTTTTTTTTTTTTTATAGTGACTGGTTTAGTGGTTTTGTGCACCACTGTCATGTGACAAAATTGAAGAATTCTTCATAAGGGACCTCATTGAAAGTTGTTTTAAATGAATTCTTCATAAGGGACCTCATTGAAATTTGTTTTAAAAAAACTACTAAAGCGATCGCAACGAGTGATAGCTCGTTGGAAAGGTATTGAATCAGGCTTTAATTGAAAAATAAAATTTTCCTAATTTTTCTTGTTAAATAATTAAAAATAATTCAATTATAAAAAATATAAAAACAATGAGAACAAGGTGGTCTCTTAAATGCTCTTCTCCTGTCCAAACAAGGAGTCGGGGCCCATTTTTTTATTGCTGATTCTTAAAGCAAAAATTATGAGGAATCCAAAAAAAATAAAATTAGCCGGAAAATTTAGGAGCTTCTGTGGAAAATCGGAAAATTTAATTTTCATGGGAAAATTTAATTTTCATGGGAAAAAAGGTAAATTTCTGAGAAAACTTAGGAAAATTTTATTTTTCAATTAAAGCCTGATTCAATACCTTTCCAACGAGCTATCACTCGTTGCGGTCGCTTTAGTACTTTCAATGAGGTCCCTTATGAAGAATTCTTCAATTTTGTCACATGACAGTGGTGCACACCACCACTAAACCAGTCACTATAAAAAAAAAAAAATATGTAGGTACATTATTTTTTGCTGGGCAATCGATTGAGACTATTTATTTTAAAATCGGAGAGGGGTCGTCCAAAAGGTGATCGCTTTCATATGGAATTGCTCTATATGTATATTGTATATGGATACAGACATGAACACACATGATGAATACATGTCCATATGCATCCATATTTGAACCATATGTGTTCATAAACCATTTTTATATGTTCATATGAGGAATCATATGTGTTCAGCTGTGTGCACTAACGAAAATTGAGGTAGTATTTACATATATAATCATACATGTCTATACATTTCCATATATGATTCTATGTGTACATTAACGAAAATTGAGGTAATATTTATATATATGATCACAAATGAACTCTTATAAACATATATGAATCCTATATGGTGGGATATGGACATGTATGGCCTCGAATCACTTCATATATGAATGAGTTCAGACATGTTCATAAATGAGTGTAGTGATACGATTCTAGTAGCAGGTATGTCAATATAGGAAAAGGTGGGGTAATTTGGGACTTGGGGAAATTAAGGACTTTGCTCTTTTTTCATACTAATGCATTTTCAGAATTTCTAACTATAGTGTCTTGCTCCTTAATAATATTGTTATCACTTTGAGTAAGCCAAATTGTAGGAGGCGTATTTTTTATTACTTTTATGTAGCAAATAAAAAAAAATCATACAAGCCAAGTAAAAAAAAAATATTTTCTTTTAGATTTTTAATCAGAAAAATATAAAAAATTATTTTTACGTTATGTATATTACGAATGACGTATTGGTTTCTGTCAATATTTAAACATTGCAAAAATATTGTGACATTGGCCATAATGGGGTAAATTGGGACGTTTGGGTGAAGTAAATTTTGATGTGTAATTTAAGGAATTTTAAAGCTTCTTCATGGTGTTTGTATGGTATATATTGTAAATTATTAGTTTATTTGGAAGTGCAACAAAAAAAAAGAACCCCATCTTGGTGTATGCTTTAGTAAAAGCCATCTTAACCAATATAAATGAATATAAATTTTTTCATAAGTTTTGTCAATAAAATGCCTTGAAATTCAATTCTAATTCTGCATGAAATAACAAAATTATGTTCCATGTTTAAAAACGTTTTGGGATATGTGCTCGAATTTCGTGGTCAAGTGGTATTTGGCATATTAGTAGACTGGTGCAATTTTTTTTACTAGGCTAGTTCTGAATTTAGTTTAGATTTGCATATCTTTTTGGAAACAATATTTCATCTATATCTCGATTAATTTAACATCTATACTAAGAACTTTTACGACATTAAAAAAATATCACAAAAACCAAGAAAGTAGTTTTTTCTCTATATAAACACAGATATAATTTTCATTCAAGTTTTGGGTCCTTATTAGCAGAGTATCTTCAAACTTTTTAGATGTCTTTTTTTGATAAAATATAAACTTTTTCTGCCTAGCCCCTATTGATATCACCATTTAGAAAAAATTCCTAACAAATCGCTCCTGTCTAATGAATATAGTTCTGTGTATATGTTAGCTGATATTATATTTTTGGACGTTTTAATGATATAGAGTACACTAAAAAAAATAAGTTAGTAGAAAAGTTAGTAAAACGTCTTGTAAATCATTTATACTACTTTTTAGCAAATTTTTTGTTAAAATCGTGTTTTCAGCTAAAATTTTTTTTATACTTATTCAGCACTTAACTGTTTTATACTAATGCTTTACTACTATTATACTAATGTTTTACTAATTAATTTTGCTACAAAAAATTGTGCTGATAAGCACATTAATAGTGTGGACGACAACCAGATTGAAAGATATACGCAGAATGAAGTAGATGTCGCGACATGCCAAGATGTAGTAGAGAAGAGGAAAATGATACTAAACAGTACAACTCTAATAAGACATATAAAAAAATCAACCATGGAATCTGTTTTTCATACATAAAACAAAATTGAGAATTAAAACAACTTAAATTTTGCGTTCTCACCGGCTTGTGAAAATAATTGTCAATTAATTAAATAAAAGACAAAATAAAATATTTTGAATTTAATAAATGTTTCTAGATTAATAATCTAGTGTGGTCAAATTACAAACAAACATATACAGACATGTAGACAGAGTAAAGCGAAAGACACACATCTTAGGTAGATGTTTATGGTTCATTTTTCTTATTGCAAAAAAGGGTTGTTTTTTTCGTTGCGTTTGTTTTTGTTTATTTTTTCGTTTCGTTTCTATAATTATCTTCGGCAGTTGCGTCCTTTAAAAGATAGCTTCATTTAGACAATCATTGATGTAAGTAAATGAAAGAAAAATTTTTGTTATGTTATATATATTTATTTCTATATATTTTCAGATATTAAATTAATTCATGTCGTCAATGTGGAAAAATGAAAATTTTTATATTTCGTAATTATTGTAAATTCTTTTTAAAAGAATCACAAAAATATGTTTTATGATTTTCAGCAAATAAATTACTTAAATTACAATTTTTCTACAAATTTTTTGCGTTTTTTTCAGTCTACTAAAATTCAGCAAAAAAATTATTAATTTTTAGCAAAACTTTTTTATTTCTAATCCACTAAGTGTTAGCAAAACTTTTGCTGAATCTACTAATTTTCTTGCTAAAGATCTGCTCGCTCATTTTCAGCATAAGATTTTGCTGACATTAGCAATTTTTTTGCAAGCATCCTCCTGACTAAAATTTTGCTGACTTTACAAGCTTTTTTTTTTGAGTGTAGGCCTTAGGGTTATTTATTTGCACGATATCGTCTTAAATACTTTTAAATTCGCAAAATTATAAATTTTACAAAATGGTGCAAATTTTGATTCCTCCATTAAATGAATATTCCTCAAAATCTGTTTGTACTAGATTTAAGTATTAAGATCGGTAAAATATTTATTTGATGTACGTTTCGGCGTAATTGATATAGCGGTTTAGTTGTCACAAAGCTAAATATGTTTGGAAAAAACTACCGCTACACCTGCTAGGAATGAAAAAAAAAAATACTTTGAAGCACTTTATTGATTTAATAGATTTATATATCGCACTCCTAGTTCAAAAGTGACTCACCTAAAAATTTTTAATTTTTCAGACAACGAACAAAAATATTTGCATCTTTATACCAATTGAAACATAAAGAACGACATAACTGGTTTTTAGCAACATTTAACAACAACAAAATACACTGACATTTCTTTTATTGATAAACAATTGCATTGTGCATAGTTTAAGCATATAAACCCGCAAAATTAAAATTTTGAGTTGAATCACTTTTGAACTAGGTGTGCCATATCATATATTTATAGATTTTGTATTGTTTTGGATTTTAAATTTGAAAACTTTGACCATGAATGAAAAAACTCTTGTAAGTTTCAAGTAATTTTTTTTTTTTTTTTGTTTTTGTTTTTCGACTTTTAAAAGTCCATCAATTATTTTGGTGAAGACTTGTGAAACTTTTCATGTCAAAATCTTAAATAAATATAAATTCATAACACCTTGAGATATAAGAGCCATAAGAAATCAGTGTCGACTGGTGTCGAACATTTTGGAAGAAGCTAATATACATATATTTTAAAATAAAAGCGGTTTTTTTCTCTAAAATCTAAAAATCGTTAGGAAATAATATGCCGGTGGTTAAAAACAAGTAACGAAAGCTTAGGTTTCCAGCACCGACAATTTTATAACATTTATCTATTAAGTAACGAGCCACATATTATTGAAGAACTTTTAGAAATATTTTCTTTTATATAAAATAGTATATTTTTTTTTTGTAATATGCACTTATATATTAGATTTTAATTTAAACACATACCTAAAGTAAAACAGGTAAATGTTATCAAAGCCACAGAAAATAAAATTTGTGTTAAACTCATTATGAACTGAAATTACTCTATTTTTAAATACTTTTGTTGCGATCCGAATTTATCAACTTATTTCTATACTTTTTATCAAAGAACTAAATCGAAGTTGCCAAAAATGAGTGAAACATAAACTACTTATACAAAATGACTCCCAATATCAGCGACTGATTAGGCGTAAGCTTTTTGGGGGGTCACATTAAATATTTTGTATTTACGCTTCTGAAAGCTTTTTCAAATATTTTTATTGTGAAAGAGCATGGGTTTTGAGGTGTAAACCATATCGTCGGCTTGCATATAAGTAGTGCTATGTATTTTTTTACAGGTTTTGTGGAATGGGAAAAAATTATTTTTATTATCCTTTTAAGATTTTTTATTGACATCATATGGCTTAATGATTCACGACCTCAAGATAATTACTGCATTAAAAGAAATCCAAATTTAGTCTCTGTTACAGAACGGTGCGTGGTTTGTAAGAAAAACTACATATAACACCTTTTGAAAGAACCTTTTTAAAAATATGTTTATACCAGGGACCGGAACGGTTATAAGTGATATCAAAAAGTTCCTTTATAACAGTTATTTTGTGACTTAAAAAGAAAAAAAAAACATCCAAAACAGTTATTTTTTAACGTAAAAATAAAAGATCGGATGAAACTCTTAAGAAGAGAGTTTTATTTCGCCTTCATTAAATAAAACTCTTTTGAGGAGTTTTATTTTTTCCGTCTAAAATAAAACTCATCTGAGGAGTTTTATTTTAAAACTCATTTGAGGAGTTTTATTTTAAAACTCATTTGAGGAGTTTTATTTTTCAGTCAGAGAATAAAACTCATTTTATGTAGATTGACACTCAAAGCTTGCCGCTTGCCAGATCATTACAATTTGTAAGGCAGTGTAATCTTATCACTTGCATTGCAATTGAAAAAATCGTCATTAAAATGAAAACATGTGGGTTTTTAATTTGTTATTGTGGGATTCCTATTATTAAATGGTTGTTGTTTTATTTCTTATATGTGTATGTAGATATGGAACAAGAAAGCGAAGGAAGTGATAATGAGAATGAAAAAAAGCTTTCTATGAAATCGACAATTTTTCTGCAAGGCCCTTGTCGATTGATAAACCTCTTTTTGAGTTCTGGGAGGCTAAAAGAATACACTATCCGTACTTGTATACATTGGCAAAAACTATACAGTGTGTACCTGCAACCCAGGTACGCGTGGAAAGAGCATTCTCTGCTCTTAAATTAGGATTTGAGCGACCTGCGTTCAAATCTTTCCGCAGAAAATTTGGAAAAAGTTATGTTCGTTAAATTAAATAAATAAATTAGTACACACATTAAAAATAAAGTCAATAAAAAAGAAGAAAATAAACAACATGAGTTTTATTTTAGACGGAAAAATAAAACTCCTTAAATGAGTTTCAAAATAAAACTCCTCAAATGAGCTTTATTTTCTGACGGGAAAAATAAAACTCCTCAAAAGAGTTTTATTTCAGACGGAAGAAATAAAACTCCTCAAAACAGTTTTATTTAATGAAGGCGAAATAAAACTCTCTTCTTAAGAGTTTCATCCGATCTTTTATTTTTTCGTTGAAAAATAAGTCTTAACTGTGGAGTTGAGATCGTTTCCTTAAGATCACAAGAGATTCTGAAAGAGCACTTCAATACGAATCGTTTGGTATATAATAGTATACGTCTCCGTTGACTCTAACATAGAGAGTTTTTGAGTTATAGTTTTCGGGATAACTGTTATTTTTGGTCCCTGGTTTATACCAATTTGTACACATAACATATTTTGTTTCTATAAAAGAGTTTTTTTTTAAATAAGAGTTACACATAACACTTTTTTTCATAGAAAAAAAATTAAAATTTTTTTATGAGTTACACATAGGACTTTTTGCTATCTTCTAAAGCAATTAATATATCACAAAACCACTTGCTAGATATATGTATGACCTAAAGAGCTTCTCAGTTGTACAAAATTGTACAAATAAAAAACAAAATAACACATGGCACTGCTTGTATTCTAGCCAACGATTTGTCAATTTGGCACTGTTTTATGAAACATTTCAATTCAACGAAAATCTATGCATAATTGTCATATTTGTGAAGTTTTCATGCTTCAATGTATGGTTCAGTTTTCTTGAAAATCTTGTTTAAAATTTAGCTGATAGTTTAACCGAAGTAAAAAAAAAAAAATTTTTTTTTGTTTTCTATTACGGACAACTGAATATTTGGATGATGCGAATGAAAAAATTGTATTGTCTATCATGGAAATGATCAAAATTTTTGAAAAGCTACTAATTAAATCTAATAAGACAATATCATATTAGATTTTGGATTTCAAGTAGAACAATATTCTAACTAAATATATATTTATTTAAATGTGTATGTCCATTCTGGTAACACCTCACAAAGCAAAAATTACCTTCAGTATGAATTGAATTTTTTTTTTTTTTTTGAAAATTTCACTTTTTTTTATATTTTGTAATAAATTTAAATTTAAAAATTGTTATCAAACAATTTTATAAACCCAAGTGAAAATAATAATATATGGTAATATATGAACATGCATCATTCCATGTATGAGCATATATTGTTTAATAAAGCAGCATGCATGAAGATGTATGCCATGCATGGAAGCATATATGGGTTCATACATGTCATCAAAAAGTTCATATATGGTAATATATGACATCATAAATATATGCTAAATATTGTTTCATAAATGATATAAATTTTATTATTTACATTAACTTATACATCATTGACCGAAAAAATTACTTTTGACTTTTTGAATGAAACACAGTTTTTTGATGAAATACAGCTTTTTTGAAAAAAAAATTATTTTTCAACATAATCTCCTTTTAGCTCAATACACTTAGTCCAACGTTTCTCCAATTTATGTATCCCTTCCAAAAAAAATTGGATTTTTCGAGGTCCATAAAAAAGGCATTTCTTGGCCATATGGTGTCGTTTTTTTTTTATCCTCGTTAAATCGGTCCAATAAGTTGGCATAATATTCGCCGTTTATTGTTTTTCTCTTTTGAATATAATCGATTTAGATTATCCCGCATGCATCCAAAAAAACAGTTGTTATCACCTTATTAGCCACGATTACGTTTATGGTCAATTGGAGCAAACCCATCTTGCATACAGCTTTCTTAAACCCAACAGATCATTTAAAATTGAATCCACACTGCCATATGAAATGACTATGGCATCAACAATCTCACGCACTTTTACTCTTCGATCGGCCAACACCATATCGTGGATTTTTTGACATTTTCGGGTGTATTGGCCGTCCAGAACGTTCAGCGTCATTTGTATTTGTACACACAACGAAAGTCAGTAAACCACTTTTTTGTGCAGAGTCCCAATAGTATTTATCAAGCTTTTCCTTGGTTTGATTGACGGTTTTTTTCGCAAAACATAATATTTAATGGGCACTCGAAATTCACTTTTTTCCATTTTTAAAAAAATCCACGAGGTTGTATTTTTTGAACAGCTGTTAAACGCAAAGTAAATGACGGAACTTGCTCAATATTTCAATGAATTATTGATCCGTCCTCGTATATATCCGAGGTCCTGTACTTTGGACTCTAATTTATCAGCATTTGATGGGTCTGATGGTACATTCGTTAAAATTTAAACTTAAGATAACGTTGACTGTGACTGTATAAAATGTCATGGCAATCCGATTAGCAATTAAAAAATGCCTGAACTGTTTATGAAAACATCCACTGTGCATTATTAAGAACTAAATTACTGTTTAACAACTAAATTACTGTCTAAACATTGAAAATTACAATACCCCCTTTCTGGCCACGCACCTACAAACATACAATAAAGATTAAAAACAATAGTGATTTATGTTTCAAATTTAAAAACGTTCGATACAAGTACACCGATAAAAAGCATGCGGTATGTTTAACTAGAAAAGTTGTCTATATAAAAATAATTTTCGGTAAATTGAGCCATAGTTACCCAAGCAGAAAAATACAAGTGGCAAAATGTTGGCAAAGCGTCGGCTACGGTCGGTTATGCGATGGCAAAACGTGGGATTAACAATTTTGACAGTATTGTCCTGTTACCCGAATGATTCCAGTAGCCAGCCGTTGTTTGGAGCAAACTTGCCACCATTGGCATAACGTTGGTAGTTGGAGTATTGTGCTTTTAAAATAACTTATTCACTTTGAGAAATGTGTACAATAAAACACATTTAAGAAGCAACAATACCGCTCGGTCTAAGTCTTAGTCACATCACATTTAAATGTATGAAATATAATAAAATATAAAAAAATGCTTCTAATTGGATGTAATATTGGAAAAAAAACTGTATAGGCAAAGAATTTTGCTGGTAGTACTGGCAAAACATATAATTTGCAAACAAAATAGAGTTTTCCTAGTACAATATTAGCCGCACCTTTGGTAATGTTTAACACGGTGGGTTTTACAAAAATTGCAGTGGTTTGCCATTAGCATTTTTTGGGAACGGTTGGCAATTTCTACAGGGGTATCCAAACAAATATTTTTTTTTAATCCTACACTTTTTACACTTTTCCAAAAGCAAAATTAAAAAAAAAATCCAAAAAATGATATCTGCATATTTTAAAAATTTTCTAAGTGTAAAGATAACTAACTTTGAAAATGAAAATGATATTTGTTCGATACAAACAAAGCAATAACATTTATACCTTAAAAATCCACTTATTTATATATGACAAAGCTTGTACTTTATTAACATGTTTTTTTCAGTTCACATTTCGATAATTTGAACTTTTTTCTACACTTTCATAAAAATTCTAAAATTTCATCCAACCGAATTTGTTATGTCAGTGTATATGTAAAAAAGTTTCATTCATATTAAACTAGTTAGTTTCGATGTAACAAAATTAATATTGTGATCAGCAAATGAATGCCATATATACATATCTAATGTTAAACTCATCTAACATAAATTGTTGCTGTCATAACATGCCATCACATTTAGATATGCCCGTCCAGCGAGGTTACATCCATTTCCATTGCATTGAGAATACAACTGATTGTCCAGAAAAGTCAATGGCAAACCAAAGTTAGTAGAAAAGTTAGTAAAAAAATGTCTTGTAAATTGCGGATTAAGAAAACTTAGATTTTCTGTTGTCACCGGCTTGTCAAAGTAATTGTCTATTAATTAAATTAACGACAAAATAAAATATTTAAATTTAATCAATATTAAATGTGTATTTTTTAACTAGATGATTATAGTCACCAGTCGCGTAGCTAGGGGGTTGGCAAGGGGGAGAGCCCCCCCAAATTGATTTGACAAATTTAAGAACTTAATACAATTTGTTAAGAAGTAACAATGTTATTGATAATTTTAATATAAAAATATTTATTTTTGAATTGGATCAAATAGGAAATGCCTATTTGTTCAGTATTATATGGTTCAAATATTCAAATTTTGTTACAAAACAAATGGGCGTCTATCATTGTTAGAGTTGATTTTCGACAAGCAAACAATACATAAAGTAATTTCATAAGAGATTTCGATATCTTTGCCTTAAAATATAATCAAAAAATTTGCTTTGGACAATGCAAACTAAAAATTAAATATGTCTACTCAGAAAAAACTACAATTGAGTTTAAATTAAAAGTTTTGTTGATTCAGCTAAACGTTTAATTGAATTCGGTCCTATTGAGGAAATTGTAGTAACAATTAATATTAATTTTAACTATTTAATTGATATTATTTTCAATTAGAGTTTTATTCATATCTATTAGAAATTTAATTGAATATTGTTTTTATTTCAAACAAATTTTTAGCAAATACTAATTAAAAAAAAATCTCCAAAATTGTAAAAAAAATCGTCAAAATTTAAAAAATTCGAAAAAATTTAAAAAAACCGCCAAATTTGAAAAAAAAAATTGCCAAAACTAAAAAAAGCAATCTTCAAAAGTGCACAACTTAAAAAAAATGCCAAAATTAAAGCTCTTAAATTCGAAAAAATCACTAAAATTAAAACAGTATTACTAAAATTGAAAATAAAAACCCCAAAATTAAAAAAAACGCGAATTTTTCACTTTAATCGATTTCTTCATTTTGGCATTTGTTTATATATTGTTTATTTACGTTTTGAAAACATATAATTGAAAGTGAGTTTGAGATCCAACAAAAGTTTAATTCAAATTTTGTTGACAAGAATTTATTCTGTGTATTTCGACATAGTCTTTTAAAACGGAGATACCACTACGACCCAAACTTCAATAAAATATAAATAAATAAATTTAAGCCTCAAACTTTGATCGATATGCATCTTGTGCTAACGTTGTACAATATGACTCAAATTTTCACAATTTTTTTTAGACTAAATGTAAACAAATTTTGATCGGCGCTCCTTGAAATGCGACGTTTTGAAATTAAGCAGCTGAACTTGTATTCGTGTTTTAACGATGTTGTTTTTTTTTTTAGAAATTTGAAAGGATTTTTATTTAAAAAAATTGTAATTATTAACGAAAAAGTTAAAAATGGAGGGTAAACACACAAGAAGGCTGGAAAAGCATCTGAAATCGTCCAAAATGTAAATAAATTACACGAGCTTTTAAGTCTATAGTGCGTTATAATCATAATATATTTGCAATAATAATAATATGGTTATAAATGCTAACGAAACTAATTTCCGTGATCATAATATGATAACTAGGACTATAATATGGCTACAGTGCAAATATTATGATTGCTATAAACATGCTATGATCATTATACATATATTGTGAAATTTTATTCTTAACAATATTTTTATGCAGTAATCACATGTTTCATTATTTAGTTTTTCCTTACAAAATAAGATTTGTGCTGAAAAAGAGAAAGTTTAGTTTTACTTTTTTAGATACTAAAATAAAAAATGTACGTAAAGATCGCATAGCGAGAAAATATTTTTTTTTGTAACTCTTTACTTACACAAATCTTATACACTCAAAACAATAAGTTTGTAGAAAAGTTAGTAAAACGTTTTGGAAATTAAGTATACATTTTTTTAGCAAATTTTTTGCTAAAATTATGTTTTCAGCTGAAATTTTAGTTATACTTATTCAGCACTGAACTGTTTTGAACTAATGTTTTACTAATGTTTCACTAATTTATTTTGCTAAAAAAACTGAGCTGATAAGCACATTAATAGTGTGGACAACAACCAGATTGAAAAATTTACACGGCATGTCGTCGAGAAGAGGAAAATGATTCTAAAAACTACAACTCTTATAAGACTATACAAAATCAGCCATGAAAGATTTTTGTATCTGTTTTTCATACATAAAATAAAATTGTTGATTCAAACCATCTATTAATTAAATTAAAGACAAAATAAAGTATTTAAATTTAATAAAGGTTAAATGTGTATTTGTTAACTAGATTTTTAAAATTTTTTTTTTTTTTTTTTTTTTTTATTAAATAATAATCATATAATTACAAATTATATACTATTACCCTAACCGAGCACTAGCTACTATGGCCTTCGGCGCGTTGTAGCGAAAACAGACCAGTGCCTCTGGTGGGAATCGAACCCACGACCCCCGCACTGATAAGCCAGCACGCTACCAACTAGCCTACCGGGGCGCACGATTTTTAAAATGATAATTAATGTAGTGTAGTCCAATTGACAATTTGAAATTGCAAACAAATATAAGTTCAAGTAGACATACAAAAGACAAAGACACACATCTAAGGTAATTTTTTATGTTTCCTTTTTCTTATTGCAAAAATGGGTTGTATATGTTATATTTTGTTAAATATGCCATCATTTAGACAACAATTGATGTAAATAGTGGAAAGATAATTTTGTTTATGTTATATATGTGGCAACATTCCCACAACTATCTACTCAAAACATTTTCAATTTAAACGTTGCTTCATAAACTTGTTTGTCAAATATTTTAGTTAATTTTTTAATTCATTTTAATAAGAAATAAAAAATATATTTTATAAAAAAATTAAAATACAAATGTTATTTATAAAATAAATAAAATATGGGAGACCAGTGCTCCCATAAGTGGTGACCCCGTACGAAGAATTTAGTGGAAACCAACGTCACAATCGAAAATTGTTCCAGCTTGTGCCAGTACTACGTAATCAAAATATCTCGCCAATTAGGTTTCCTATCTACTATGCAATACAACATGCGGATTCAGTGATTTGATTGCTAATAAAGTTTATCAAAATTTCGGAAAGTTCCTACGTAGTCATGGAATACAATAGAAGGTCTTCAAGTAAACCAAACTTGTATACAGAACTTCCTGTGTTCGTGACATCTTATACCAATTTCAAAATAGCCAAAAATCCAAACCAAGTACTGCCTTTCTTCCCTGCTTTATTTTCAAAAGTCTCCAAAAGAACATTTACTAGATTTCAACAATAAATCTAACAATAAAATTTGGGCTACCGCAAGATTTTATAATCTGCAGTAGTTTGGACTTCAAATAAACACAACGGACTCTACGGCTCGCATTTGGTTCACGGATCATTAATAAATTTAGTTTACCAAACAGTTAAAAATTTCGAAAGAGTTTATCTCGAATTTTTATTAAACTAAAAATTAACATTCAATCAAGGAAACCATCATAATCGGAACATTTCAAAAGTCGGCCTTATAATTTCAAATTTTCATCACATTCTCATCATAATATTTAAGATCGAATATTGACGATCCGACAGTTAATGTTCAACATTTCTTAGAAAGGGGGGTAATGTGGCAACATTCCCACAACTATCTACTCAAAACATTTTCAATATAAACGTTGCTTCATAAACTTGTTTGTCAAGTATTTTCAGTTTAATTTTGTAATTAATTTTAATAAGAAATAAAAAATATATTTTATAAAAAAATTCAAATACAAATGTTATTTAGAAAATGAATAAAATATGGGAGACCAGTGCTCCCATATATATAATTATTTCTATAAATTTTCAGATATTACATTAATTAATATCGTCAATGTTTGAGTATGAACATTTATATATTTTGTAACTTATTTAAACAAAATAAAAATGCTCGAGCTCGAGGCCAGTTGTAGTTAATATAAAAATTAATTCATTTCGACATTCGTCGAATGTCGTCCTCAGGAGAAGTATCTATAAGATTTAACAAAATAAAAACAATAGAACAACAATCAGTACAATAATTTAGAACAACATAAAGTATAAATATCAGCAAAGCTCAAATGATAACATAAAACACAAAAATCAGTCTTACGAAGTATTTACATATACGCACACACAAACTAACATTTAATGTTTACATAAAAACACAGCTTAAGAACTATCGTTGTTTGTTTTTGTCACCATTTGCTATTGCTAAACTCTTAAAACTAATTATTACACTCTACCCTTTATTTTTGTTAACCAAATGACGGTAGCTCTGAGCGCAATTTTCTACGTCACTTTTAAAGTTCATCCTCTAATTTGTTGGTATGTTAATAATATGGAGCATCTCCAAAATGTAACGGCATCTATAGTTATTCTCACTTTGTAGTACTCTCTTATTATTATAATCTGATGTGTGTTTGTTATTAATACATTATTAATGTCAGTGCTGTGTTTTGATTATTATTGTTATTTCTTAACCTTTCGTCTGACGGGGTCACAACGCTATGCGTGTTTTTAATTTGTTCTTCGTTGTTCCAACATAAACTTTCTCACATTTTTCATTATTATTAACTACAACTGGCCTCCAGCTCGAGCACAATGCTTCATTTGCTTAATTTCTATATATTTTCAGATATTACATTAATTAATATCGTCAATGTTTGAGTATGAACATTTATATATTTTGTAACTTATTTTAAATTGTTTTTAAAAGAATCACAAAAAAATGTTTAGTATTTTCAGTAAATGAATTAACTAAAGTATAATTTTTATAAAATTTTTTTGAGTTTTTTTCAGTCTTCTAATTTTCAGCAAAAATGTTTTTAGTTTTTAGCTAGGACCTTTCAATCAACTAAGTATTAACAAAACTTTTGCTGAATCAACTAATTTTGAATCTAAGATTTTACTGACATTAGCAATTTTTTTGCAAACACCCTCCTGATTAAAATTTAGCATATTTAGAATATTGTTTTTTATTTTAAAACAAATTTTTAGTAGATTCTATTGAAACATTAATCAAAATTAAAAAAAAAAATCGGCAAAAATTGGGGAAAAAATAGATTAAATTAAAAATAAATCGCCAAAATTACAAATCTTGAAAAAATTCACCAAAATTGTAAAAAAAAATTGCCAAAATTTAAAAAATCAGAAACATTTGAAAATACCGCCAAATTAAAAAAAAAATGCCAACATTTAAAAAAACAATCTTCAACTTGCAGAAATTTTAAAAAATTTATAACATTAAAATAAAACTTCAAAATTCGAAGAAATCTCTAAAATTAAAACAAAATTTTAATTTTGGTGATTTTGTGAAATATTTTCATTTGTTTCTCTGTTGTATTATACGTTACAAAAACTATAAATTTTGTTTATTGGTATTCATTTAAACATTTTCAATTAAACTGTTAATACATATTATTAAACATTGAAAGTAAGTTTGAAATCAAATAAAAGTTTAATTGAAATTTTTTTAACATTAATTTTTTGTGTGTATTTTGACATAATCTTTTAAAAAGGAGATACCACTACGACCCAAACTTAAGTTTATGTGTGCCGTGTCGTGTCATTTCAAAAGTTGCTGCTTTACTTACAGTGCAATCTTTTTATTTTAATTTGGTTCACATCTGGTTTTCATACACTCACAATATTTTTTCCGTAAAGACTATACCGGAAAGAGTATACCGCGGCAATACACTCACAATATTTTTTCCGTAAAGACTACTGAATATACACATTAAATTAACTGAAAATCAGTTAAAAACAGGACTACTTACTTTTCGTTTAAAAAAATTGTATTTTTTAGATTATTTTCAACGGTTGAATATTAATTGACAAAATCCATAAAAACAATAGATTTTTTTCGTTTATTTCCATACTCAATATAAAATAACAACTTTTTGTTTTAAATAGAAAATTTTAACAGAATATTTTAACTATTACGGAAAGTTCGTTTTTTGTTGAATAACAGACAGAACGATAAAAAATATATTTCTTTGGTAATTTAACTGTATATTCTATTGAAACAACTTTACCGATTAAACTTTTAAATAACTGTTGATTTTTTATGGAAAAGTTCTTGTGAGTGTAGTTTTCAGTATTTGTGAGATAAATCCAATTAATCAAATAGTAAAGCTCGAGGTCTTAGATATGTATTACGATAACTCAAAATCCATTCAGCACACAGGGACTATTTTTTTTTTAATTTTTCGAAATAAACTTAAGCGTCAAACTTTGATCGATATGCATCATGTGTTAATGTAGTCCAATTTGACTCAAATTTTCACAATTTTTTTTTTGGACTAGATGTTAATTTCGATCTTCATTACAATTTATTGAAGAGATTTAGGATTTATAGTTCAAGTGTTGTTTTCATTAAACAGGTTAAAAGCATCTAACCTCTGTTGTTAGTACATATTCATAAATTCACAAATTCTATGTTTTATTTTGACATTAAATTTAATACTTTTGTTTACAACTTTGGTTTGAATAACAAATTTAAACTGTTATAAAATAAATTCAGATTTTTATAACGTTAATTTCGAATAAATTCATTGTAGTATACTTTAATCAAATTTAATAATTTTCTAATCTTTTTGATTTAAATATAAAGTTTTAAAATTTTTTAAATTTTACATGTATTTGCATTTTAAAATGTTTACATATATTTGTATTATATAAAGTGTGTTTCATTTTGTATAAAATTAATGCAGATGAAATTTGTCAATCATATTTTGGATATAAATATGTAATACATCAATACAATAGTACACTTAATTACCTATCTCATTTTGTGTATAATTTTATACACAAAGTGTATTTTATATAGAATTATATGTGATACCATATATAATTCTAATATAAAAATTATAGAATTTGTTTGGTTTTACTGTTTTATATGTACTTATATATAATTATACATGGAAGTATATATAATCTGATATATAGCTATATCAATTATATATGATAAGATGATAAAGTCAACTTATATATAACATAAGATATAATGATATATATAGCGACATATTATAAATGTTCGTAAAAATTAGTATGAGATGTAAGTATATATCGTTACATATAATAATATATTAAGCTATATACAACTATATATAAACTTTTTTGTCAGGTACCTTTTGTTTGTTGTTTTTTGTTTACAAATATTCAGCAACATATTTTTCTAACTAATTTAAGCAGAGTAAGTTTCCATTTTTAATTGACCAAAATTAAACTCAAATATAACTAAAATGTTGTACACTATACAGTATATTACTAATATTTAGCAACAAAAATTCTTCTAATTTGAGCACTTTTTTGTGCAACGTGTGTTTTGACAGGATCGACCGGATAATAAAAGCTAAAGGAGGGCATATCGAAAATATTAAATCAATTTTAAATAAAATCTTATACCACATTTATACTAGAACCAAAAACTAGTAGTTTTAAAAAACTTGTAGATTTTGCTTTCAAATTTGTATAAAATTTGTCAAGTAAATATAAGAGTTTTTAAAAACTACTCGTTTTTGTGTTTTAGTATAATTGTAGTATTACAATAATTTGAAAAGTTATATTAATTTACATTAGTAACACTTCAATTGCCGCTTCATGTATTTATGAAACAGTTATATTGGATATAGAACAATAAAAGTTGTAATCTTTCATAAATATGATGAAGCTTTCCTGGGATAATTGTTTTTATCAAAATAACAGTCATATGGAACCATCAGTTCCATCCCTGATGTCTCCCAATACCTTTCGTAAGTTTATTAATTGCATTTACTCATTAGTCAATGCTAGAAATTTTGACAAATTCATTTTTGTAAAGCTTTAATTGCAACAACTACAACAACCTCCTTCATAGTTAGTTCATTCCAACTTCTCTTTTTGTCTCTATTGCAATTTTCAGTATACGCGGAGTTTTTGTACGAGTCGGATGTTTATTAAAAGTGCATTTCAATTATAACAAGATTTAGTGATGAAATAATAAAGAAAATTTAAATATTTTTATATAAAAAGATAACTAACGCGTAGCTTAATAGTTTAAAAAAATAAAATTCTTAAATTGTTTACTATAAAGTCGTGAAGAAAGCCTTCAAAGTTTAATTATAAATTGCGTCATCAGGAAGATCAATTTGTTCTTGTTCAATCTCTTTTGCTCTTTTTCGTACGTTCTCGTTTACATTTACAACAAAAAAATTATTAGTGTTTGTGTTATTAGTTGTGTTAGTTACATCTTTATAATAAAATGAGAAAAATGTGTTCAATAGCGGTAAATTTCCAAATAAAAAAATATATATATTGGAGATGAAAAAAAATTAAATGATTGTGTTTGCAAATAAATCATACATATTAAAAGAAAAGTATATGGCAAATACTACGAGAGCGGAGTAGGAACTAAATAAGGTAAATTTGATAGTGCAATCGTATTTTTATAAGTATATTAGCGCTAAAGGTTTTTTTGAGTCAATAACATTTTCTTTGGCAAATATTATTCTCATCTCTAAGAGAGAGGTTACAAGCAGTCGTACCACAATTAATAATCTTTAGTCATTTTGCCGATTTTCTTTTTAGAAAAATAATTAACAAGGAAAGTGGTTCCTTCTGATATTGATGAAATTCGGATATAAGATAGAGGGGACAAAATTATAAAAAAATTAGAAATATGTAGGTATACCGGTGGGATAAAAATGGATTCCAGAGTTGTTCGAAACTTTTTTGTTTTAAAACGTTTTACTGTTTTCTATGCAAATTCCTATCGTTTGATATAATGGCATACCCAGGATTTTGTTTCGGAGGGGGCTCAATTTATATTTTGTCGAAAAAAGCCAACTTGAATTTATTTTTATAATGTTGCAACTTTGGTGCAACTTAAAAAGTAACTTTTTAATACTAACACTAATAATAAAATTTTAGGAAAAATGTTTGCTAAATCACACACTCACATATATAATAAGTTTCCAAGACTATATACATATAAAGTTTTTTCGTCGGGTAGTTAAAAATTGCGTTGCAAAAGAAAAACTTCGTACTTAGCATTCTTTTTTTTTGCTATATATTATTAGGACAAGAATAGCAAAAATAAATCGGTTAGATATTTTAGCTACATTTGTCAAAATTTAAGTTATTTAAAATAACAGTTTAATATGCTAAAATCAGCTAAAAATTTTGTTAAATATTAGTATACAAAATAAATTACCAAAGAAAAAATTTATTTGTTAAAAATTTATTTTAATGGACCCAACTGACCATATAAAATCGAAACCACACTGCCATATGAAATGCTCTCACGAAATTTTACTCTTCGATCGGCAAACACCATATGAAACATTTTTGGGTGTATTGACCTCAATTTGCCGTCCAGAACGTTCAGCGTCATTTGTACTTGTGCGACCACAACGAAAGACAGTAAACCACTTTTTTAAAATTGAAATCGATGATGCAGAGTCCCCATAGCATTTATCAAGATTTTCCTTGGTTTGCTTGACGGTTTTTTTTCGCAAAAAATATTGTTTAATGCGCACTAGAAATTTACGTTTTTCCATTTTTAAAAAAATCCACGAGGTTGTATGTTTTTAACAGCTGTTAAACGCAAAAAAAAAATTACGGAACTTGCTCAAAATTTGACAGTAGTCTACTAACAGGTTGTACTTGATGGGAGCAGGGTTGCATTTCATATAACTACGAGGGAAGTTCGAAAAGTCACGGACTTATTGATCCGCCCTCGTAACTTATTTTTTTAGTAATTGCAAGAGAATTTTTTGAATAAAATAAAATGTCCAAATATAAAGGAATTTGCTGCAAATTACAAAGTTGTAAAATTTTTGCGACTGGCTAATAAGGTTATAGCAAACCCGTATTTGACGGTAATTATTTCTGCAAATATTTCGGATTTTAATGAAGTTTTAAACTCAAAACCGGATAAAGCTATAGCTTATTTTGTATATACTTATTAGTATCAGTTCAGATATAAATGTGTACCGCTATATAAAATAGAATTAAATTGTATCAGATTATTCGGATGTAATGTAATCTAATATTATCAAATTAAAACTAAACTAATGAAAACTTATATAATTATATGGGCCCATTTCTGGGATAAAACAGCATTAAGACTCATATTAAATTTCTTATGATTGTATAAAGTATCATATTAATTTTTTTTTTAGCGATTTATTGGAAGTCGAAAGTTTCTGTGTGTACACTCAAAAAAATATTTAGTAAAGTCAGCAAAAAATTTTGCTGAGTCAGCAAAATTTTAGTCAGGAGGATGCTTAGTAAAGTCAGCAAAAAATTTGCTGAGTCAGCAAAATTTTAGTCAGGAGGATGCTTGCAAAAAAGTAGCTAATGTCAGCAAAATCTTTTGCTGAAAATCAGACAGCTGATTTTTAGCAACAAAATTAGCAGATTCGGCAAGTTTTGCTAACACTTAGTGGATTAGAAATTACAAACCCTTTGCTAAAAATTAATAAAATTTTTTCTGAATATTAGTAGACTGAAAAAAACTCAAAAAATTTGTAGAAAAATTATACTTTAGTTAATTTATTTGCTGAAAATCATAAAAACATATTTTTGTGATTCTTTTAAAAATAATTTGCAATTGATTACAAAATATAAAAATGTTCATACTCCCGAATTAACGACAGGAATTAATGTAATATCTAAAAAAAAATAAAAATAATTATATATAACATAAAGGAACGCAAATGCTGCAGATAATTATAGAAACAAAACAATAAGAAAATATAACATATACATACAGTGAAATCTCAAAAACTTGAACTAATTTTTGCAAGGGGTGTTCGCGTTTCTCATTTTACTACAGAATTGATCTACTTAGAAAAAATTCTATTCCAAGGACTTCAGAACCAATCATTATGTTGACTATTTAACAAAAAAAAATAAAATATGCAAAGATTTTGAAAAAATTTTGAAATTCGAACATACATTTTTAGAAAAAATTTTTAAATATTCAGACACTTGCCTATGGAAAAATATTAATACTTTAAGAAATTTGTCGTATTAGAAAACTTTCTAATTCTGAGACATTTTTAAATATACCAAATTCAGAATCTAAGACAATTTTTGCATACCCAAATTCTTGATTTTAATACGTTTTTATTATTTAACAGTTCTTAATTTCTAATGCATTTACTAAAAAAATTACTGCTAATTATATTTAAATTTTATTCTATACGTTTTAAAACAATTTTGATATAAAAAAATCTTAAATTCGGAGATACAGGAAAAGAGTTAGAGTTTTTCTGTTCACGTACACCAGGTACAATGTAAAAATTGTTTAATGTATATGCTCGACATATGTATTAACAAAAAATCTTTAATGTTTGTTGATATGCTTTGCTTATGTAGAAGGATAGTATATGATGACATTAGAGAAAAGAATTGCCATTTAAAGATTAAACTGAAAGTTAAACTGGCAATTATGATAATGACTAGAGAAAAAACAAACACACTATAAATAGAAATCGTTTGTGGTAAATTTCATTCTAACTCAACACACAGAGTAATGGGGGATTTAACGTTACCCCAATTTCTTTAACGTGTGAGTTAAATAGAAGATATTTACGATTAACACTAAATGGCACGAAGAATGTTGATGAAGACCGTAGTGGGTCAGAAAATGCATTCCATTCATGCTAGTGTCTAATAACTTTTTCTGTGTTTTTTTTTCTAATAGTCAAAGTAAATTATCATATAAAAATTATAATTTTTCTGCTAATTTAGAGAAAAATTTGTCAATTTTTATTTTCTTCATAAGGCACGCCCCCTTTAAAATCGCTAAGCCTTAAAAGTTATTTTTTTAATATTCAATTTTATAAAGAAATTACTTACCTCTTCTTGACAAATTATGTGGCATTAGAAAGCTTATAAAATCTCCTTTCCTATGAAATATATTCATTTTTATTTGCCAGGGATGGAAACGTGTGAGTTAACTTCAAAGTTAAAAATTATCGAAAAACAAAGAAAAACTCTTTATTTTGTCAATTTGAATAATTAATTTCACTTTTTATTTTGGGTTTAATTTAGTTTTATTTGACATAATAAAATTTAATTCTGTTTAAAGCAAGGAAATATTGCTTTCAAGGCTTCAATGTTGAATTTTTTTTAGTTTAAATTTTCTCAAAATTTACTTATCAGTTCAGTACTTATATTAGCTAAATATACGAGGGCGGGTCAGTAAGTCCGTGACTTTTTGAATGAAACACAGTTTTTTTTTGTCATTGGAGATCTTATAAAATCTGCTTTCCTATAATATCTATACATTTTTATTTTCCAGGGATGGGAGAGTGTCATTTCACTTTAAAATTAAAAATTAACGAAAAACAAAAAAGTAATTTTAGCAATTACTTTCACTTTTTATTTGGCATAATAAAATTTTCTCTTTTTAAAGCACGACAAACTTATTTTCAGTTGTTCGCTAATGATAAAAACTATGATTCCAGAACTTCCAGGTAAAATATTTCGGTAATTTTTACAATGAAAATGAAGTTATTCAAGTTCGAGGTCGTATTCTACATTTATTTACCAGAATATTGTCCTAGTAAATAAATTATAGAATTTTTTAGTTTTTCAATTTATTCTTTGACCACACCTCCAAGAATTTGTTGATAGATCTATTTCGGGGAGTTTCTAGTTCCCCATCATCAGAACAATTTAGAAGAGTGGTAACATCATAATGCTTAAACTTGAAAATATATATAACTCATTTTTTTTAACAAAATGAGAAGTATTTGAAGTTACCAATAATAATCAAAAAACAAATTGAAATACTTTATGTAATTTTTACATTTAAAGTGAAATCACACGCTCCCATCCCTGGAAAATATAAATATTATTATATCATACAGATAAGTAATTTCTGAGAAAATTTAAATTAAAAAATTTAACTTTTAACTTTTAACCCTTGCCGACTCCAAATGGGAATTGTCTGACAAAACAAAAATCCTCGGATCAGCTCTGCTTTCTGAATAGTTAATAATTTTTGTTATTAAAATCGGTGAAGTGCCAATAAAATAAAGACAGCTACAATTTTAAAAATTTTGATTGGCCGTGAAAAAAATTGAAATATTTTCATTTTCGTTGGAAAATAGTTTTTTAAGCCATATGGAAACAGAATCCGCTTTCTGATTGGAGTAAAACACAAATTTTATTTAAATTGACTCAGGCGCACCGTGCTGTGTTATCTTTAAGTTGTTTTTACTTAAAATATTAATGCATATTTTGCATATTAATAAGTATTTACCATTATATGTAATTTATAACAACAACATTATCACCTTTGTTTGTTGTGTCCATTTGTTTTTCTGAAATATAATTAGATATTAGCATATTAATTATTAACAATAATAAATTGAATTTCATTGTGTTATAGCTTTCATAAAATGAAGATCGAATTAATATCAAAATCGTTAAAATAAATTTAAAATTTTTCTTATTATAATTATAAAAATTTATTTTGAGTAAAATTGTTAAGTTTTTTTGAGGACCTTCTACAGTTGGTGTAGAAAACTTCTGAACAGATGTAAGATTTTTTCACATTTCTTATTCAAGAACTCTGAAACTCATTAGAGCTCTATGGAAGTTATAATAATTTAAACTTTTAATCGATTTTTGGTTTTATTTATCAATTTTATTGAAAATTTTGTGAAAAGCACTGGAAACAATTTATTGCATATAGAAATATTAAATACAAACAAATTTGTAAAAACTCGAAAAAACAATGTTATTCTCCATATAAATTAATTTCTTATACTTCAGGCCCATAGCGGAAATATTTAACAGAACGGTTTTTTTGTTAAAGAGAAAATTCTAGGGGGAGCTACAGTCAAAATTCAAAAATTTATTTTTCTCCATACAGCCATGAATAACTCTAGTGTGCAATGCTTAGTTTGACACAGAATTCTTACCATAAGGAAAGCGCTACCAAATTGTATTTAATGTGATCTGACCAAGAAAGAGTACATATTGTTGAAATAGATTCCATTCTCTTTTGTATTCGAACAGAGCAAATAATAGTGCTTACCACAAGCGCTTCCGGAAGGCATTATTTAATTACGAAGCGCTTCCAAAGCATATCCAGAAGGCATGATTTTTGTACGCGATGTCCCACTTGGTATGTCTCTTTTAAGCAGGTGAAAAGCGTTTCTTTCATCTGCTCTTAGAAGCAATAAATTCCTGCCTTCTTAGGCAATAAGAAGTACTTTTTGTATGTTGACAACATTAATGCTTCATGGTATGCATTCTTTACTGTTTAATTGTAAGCATTATGCACCGCTTCAAAGATGGCATTGTGGGAAGCGCTACAGAATGCCTTCCGTAATTGCTTTATATTATGCAAATCGGTGAAGCGCTATTTTGGAAGCATACTCCTTACCAAATCCAGGTAATTTTTTGCTGGGAATGCACTTGAATTTTTAAGGTTTGATCTCTAGACCATTTTATAATCATTTATCAGAAAAAAACTAAAAATTTCTTAAAACAATTTGAAAAATTATACCAACATTGTATGTGTCCAGTAAAAAATTATTAAAACTATATTAAAAATTTGCTAACTTTTTGAAAATTCGTAAAAAAAAGGAAAATTATTATAAACTTTGATAAAGGACTGTTAGAAACGGTACGTTTAGACTAGCTCGATTTAGATCGAGCTCGTATTAACAGTTGTTTTTATATTAACATTGTTGCAACAGAACTTGTAAATTAGTTTATATTAAACGAGAATTCGTCTTATCCGAGGTTATCTTAAAGGAGTTTTGTTAAATCTTTATTTAAAAATGTATTTTATTTTTAAATCGCCTCTTACAGAGTGAATTTTATTCATAAATTAATCTATTCAATGAAAAAAGTTTATTTAATCAAAAAGTTCATTTCCTATAACTTTATGATGCTTTCCTACTCCAAAAGGTAATATTTGGTCAATTAGTTTGTTAAAGGTATTCAATAGTTTGAATCTTTATTAACAAACCCGTTTCTATTGTGTCATAACAAATCATTTTTTAACAATTATTATGACCTTAAGCTATGTAGCGCCCCAATTTATATGTTAAAAGGTTTTGTGGCTTCACTTCTTCTAAAGATTTTTTTTTGAAACAAATTTAATAATTTAATTTTTTTTCTGTTATGTTTATATTTAACCCTCCAAGGACCGACACTAAAAAAATTTTAGCAATTAATAAATTGTTGTAAACTATTTATATAGTTACCGTACGGGTAATGACGAGACAATTGTCTTTAAAGGACATATCCTTTAACTGGTTAAAGTAGGGCATGTCATGGAACTAGTATAATTTTCATTTATGTGTATTAAATAATATAAATTATATATAATGAACTTGTCCCCTGTCCGATGAAAAGGAGATATACCACTTAACAAGCACTGTATTTTATATTATACCACAGCTAAAACTAGTATTTTTTGAAAATTATTTGTATTTACTTTTCAGAATCCAAACAAATTTTTAATAAAAACGCAAACGATTTCAAAAACTACTAGTTTTTAGATCTAGTACATGAGTTATATTTATTATATTTTGTATTTACGGGCAGAACTGCACTTCATCTATAGTTTTTGGTTGTAGAGCGCTTGCTTAGTAAGCAGGAGGTTGTGGGTTCGAACCCCGATGGCGGCAATTCATTAAAAAAAATTTTAATTTTAATTTTTTTAATAATTAAAAATCTATTTGTAGATTTATCACCTAACACGCACCAGGTGCCCGAAATGCGCAAATACGTCACCTCCAATGAAAACGCCATGTTAAATTGGTTAAATTCTATTTTATATACCCCGGAAATTTCACTGCCACCTTCGGACATATCATGTGTGTCGCCAGGGACATGTCATGCACATATGTTAGTTAGTTGTTGTTCAATTCAGTGTTTTAGAATTTGTTTTTATAATAATATATAAAATGTTTTTTTGAGTTCTTTAAGAAACATAAAATAAATAATTATTAGGACATACGAGTATGATTTCTTGTCGTCAGTCGATAATAATTCAAAATTTTTTTTATAAAAAATTTACATAAAGCTTTTTGTTTAAGCATTAGCAATTAAATGCCATTATAAGCTCCTTTCCACAATCTAACACAACTCTGATATAGCGATTTAGTTCTTTATAGGTTGTACTAATAAAGGGTCCGCTAAATAACTTTTTTTTTGAAAATGCTATAAAAAAACTACTGAATATTTTCTCAAATTTCTTTTTTTATTTAAAAGTACAATCCTTCCGGTTAATAATGGAAAATAATTTCATTCAAATGGCTGCCTCGGCTGGCCATGCAGTAGCCTACACGATCGGTCCAATTTTTAAGCACATTATCGATTGTGTGCAGCTGTATTTCACCAATGGCTTCACGAATATTGTCCTTTAAAGCGTCAATTGTCTCTGGCTTGTTGGCGTAAGACTTATCTTTGACGGCACCCCACAAATAATAGTCCAACGGTGTCTAATCGCAGCTCCGAGGTGGCCAAACGACATCAGCTCTGCAGCTGATAATGCGATCTTCTAAAACAGGGCGCAAAACATCGAGTGTAGCTTCGGCTGTGTGGCACGTAGCGCCGTCCTGTTGAAACCAAATGTTGCCAATATCCTCCTCTTCAATTTTTGTAAACAAAAATTCGTTCAACATGGCCCGATAACGATCGCCATTGACTGTAACGGCCACTCCTTGCTCATTAACATGATTTTCAAAGTAATGTCGCAATATTTCCCAGCGTTGTTCAAGCGTATACACAACCATATTCGTTCAGCGGAAGGATAAAACTAATTATCTGTCAAATCAGACATGAGCTAAGTGTTACCATTCACGAAATAAGCACTAGTTGAAAAAAAAAACGTTAGATGGCGGACCCTTTATTTTTAGCAAATCAATTACTTCAATTTGTGTTAAATTTATTTGGTTAATACATTTATATCTAATGTGGCGAAGAAGAGGACATTTGGCTAAAAATATTATAAAGGTCTGCGTTTTCGTTAAGGTTTCATAGTGAGCATATTTTGAATATATGTTGCTGGAAACGGGTGGCATTAAGTTCTATGAGATTGCATCTTATTTTGAACAGCCAGCTGATTATGTTTCTATTGGAAATGTTTTCGAAATATTGTTGTTTGCAATCATAATTAAATTTTTTCTAAACCCGACTTGTTTACGAAGCTTTTTGCAATAAAGTGGTCTTATGATTTTTAGTTTTATTATGATTTCTCCTCTTAACAACTCCCAATCATCTCTAGTACTGATGTGTATTTAAATATATGCATTGTTTATTGAGTGTATTTTCAATTACCATTATTGTGAGACGATTTGCGAGACGGCTATTACTGTATGAAAACAGCGCTGTTACACACAGATAGAAATAAAATGCCAACCGAATTTAAAAGTGTATTTTGGTGGTAACAGCTAATAAACACAGTTAGTACAACCATATTGAAATTAGATTTTTTAATATTTTGGGTGTTGTAACTAAAATTCAGTTCACTTAACCGAAATTTGTTGGTAAAACCAACATTCAGCTGTGCCAACCGACTACATTCGTAGTAACCGAGTTTGAGTCGTAAAAACAGAATTTCAGTGTATGATACCGAAGATGCAGATCCAAAGTATATATATATATATATATATATATATATGCTTACTTTCTATATCCGTTTCAAGCATTCGTACGTATGTTGGCGTAAACGATGGTAATTTTAATACCTTTTGAAGAAAAACTTCTGTAATTTGTCTACTTCTTCAAACAGTGTGAAGCCACAGACCTTAGCGCCATGCGATTGGATTGAATACAAACATTTCCGACTTACTTAAATTGACTTCCAGGTTCCATAATGAACAGTGCTTTTCAAGTTTATATAGCATTTCTTGCATTACGTTTATATCGTCTGCCAATAAAACTATATCATAAATTGGGTTCACTCAGATCTTAATGAAACTCGAATATGTGATAAAGGAGAAAACAGGGACACTATTTTTTTATGGGTACAATCTCATATTCAGGGGTTAAAAAGTGGGGTGAAAAATTACACCATTTTTAGCTTTTTCGGTTCATTTCGTATTGTTTGAAAGAAATATTAGACAAATTGGGTGCCAAATGAAAGTGTTTTTGAAGACGCATTAACAGGTACATGGAACATGTCATATAGCTTTCAAGTATTTTTTGTTATTCAAAAAATGTGTTTCAAATGACAATAAAACTGGCGTTTTGTTTAGGAATTATAGACGGATTATGCTATAAATTATGTTTATTAGTGCCTATTTAATTTAATCGAGGGATTGTCTGAGATTGTAAGCCTACAAGGCCAATATAATATTCTTAATAAATGTGTCACTTTTCTTTTCTTACAACTATATCGTCCATTCAATGATAGAACTGCCAAACTCTGACCGACGGTCATTTATATTTTTTATATTTTGTGCACGTATTCTTTACGATGTATATTTATCACTACCGTTTTCAGTTTCTTAAAACTATATAAACTCGCGTCTTTTATATTGAAAATGTAGTAACCTATTTTAAAAAAATTATTAAAAATTTTTAGAGTTAAGCTCCAAAAAAAGACAAAATTTTTAATTTACTCGAAAGTCGGTAGTGGGTAATAGATATCCTAGAGTATGATCACGCAAAAAGTTTACGAAATCAAAGAGGTTGAGGTAAAAAAATTATCGTTTTTAAAGTTCTCTCATTGCAGGACGATATATTTTCCTGAAAAAGTTTGAGTTTATATCAAAAAATGCACGATCCATTTTTAATTATATTTGCTGGTTTGTAATATAGCGCAATAGTACAATGAAACATTTGAGGGTTAATTCTGAAAAACAAATAAACCATAAAAATAATGAATGCACCGACATAATAACATTTCATCTTAATAATAAAAAATAATAACAACAAGTGTCCATGTACTTTTGATTTTGGTCGGGTTTATCAACATGTATGTGGTATGTGCGATTATTGTGGGTCACACTTGCATATTAAATAACCAATTGGTGCAAGTTCTTGTTAATGAATGAAGTTTTTACACGCTACATAAATACAGCATATAGCAATGCAATTATAAACTCAGCAAGAATTTTTTGACGATAAACCCTGTAATGCAATTACACAGAGATGCATATACGATATCAAGATATATATCATTAGAAAGCATATAAGATGTATTTTTGATTACTTTTTAATACTCAGGAAGACCAAACGATTTATGTCACATTCCCGAATGAGGTACAAATTAAGGGAATTTACTTGATTTTTATTCCATGAACGGACAAATTTAGGAGAAAAATATTTAGGAAATTGTTGAAAAACGCATTTCTGCAAATATGGGGCAAGTTGTTTATAAATAAATTATGTCCAAAACTAATCCATTTCTTTTAACATATTTGCGTCTATAGTATATTCATTACCCAAACAACGAAATTTTTTTGGTTTAGTGTCTTTAAGTAATTTCCAGGGACCGGAAGTTTATGGAAATGCATTTTTTTTGATATATTTTATTGGGATTTTTGAATTTTATTCATCGTCTTCTTAGACAGTGTACAATTAATATGCACATATTTTCCAATTGTTTGAGATAGGCGTGGTAGAGAAGATTAAGCATACTTTTCTAAAAATCATAACTACATTGTAAATTTTTATTGAATTAGACTGCGCAGTTTCTGGTAACACAACCTTCATCAGTAATCCTTTTGACAATACTGTAATTATTTGTTATGGTTTTTTATTGTTTGATTGCATCTATATGAAATGTTTATTTATTAAATGCAATCCTGACTGTGGCTTGAACCTGCTTTCTTTGCCACATGCACTTCGCACTACACTTTAGACAGGCGCTTTAACCACTTGATCTAAAGTAAGGTCGATTTTTGCTGTGGCTTAAAACCAGTTTCAATTACACGGGATCGATTTTACATTTAATTGTAATTGCAGAAGATAGCTAAGACAAACACCACAACAATTCACAATTGTTAGAAAATCATATGTAATCTAATTTCCACTATTTTCCCAAATTTTGTGAGTTAGCGACAACTATGATGTATTTTTTGTACATACGGTAGTTTGGATATTCACGTAGTTAGGGAAGAGTTGCCAGGGAGCAAATTTTTTGATATATTTTATTGGGATTTTTGAATTTTATTCATCGTCTTCTTAGACAGTATGCAATTAATACTATAATTAATATGCACATATTTTTCAATTGTTTGAGATAGGCGTGGTAGAGAAGATTAAGCATACTTTTCTAAAAATCATAACTACATTGTAAATTTTTATTTAATTAGACTGCGCAGTTTCTGGTAACACAACCTTCATCAGTAATCCTTTTGACAATACTGTAATTATTTGTTATGGTTTTTTATTGTTTGATTGCATCTATATGAAATGTTTATTTATTAAATGCAATCCTGACGAAGAAATCCTGAAGAAAACAATGAGACTGGCCTAAAATTTAATTTTTTTTTGGTTAGGTTTTTGCTGTTCATTAAAATATAAATTCATATTTTTTATATTTTTGTGCATATTTTAAGACTTTTCATGCATATTATAGCACACTTTTTTGTGCATGCAGTTTCTGTCCCTGGTGATTACCATTTAAGCCCAATGTAGATATGACTCTTTAATGGGAGTTAGGTCTAGTTTTGGACCGATAGTAAGCACTTTCTATATGCTTCGCTTATAAAAAAAACCTATGTCTGATAAAAAAAAAAATAAGTATAATTTGTTGGCAATTTACTGTATAAAACAATGCCCAAGTGTAGAATTTAACACCAAAGTTGTCAAAGTGGCTACACATGACAGCAGCACAAACTTTTATGACTAAAAATAACGAGTGTGTGATTATAATAAAAAGCAAATTTGCATAAATCAATGAAATATTAAACAAAATATTGCAATGTTGTTTTCTTTTTATGACATGTCCCAGAGTCTTTTACAAAACTTTATATATTTTTAATCATTTTGGCGTTAAAAATATTCCTTAAGGCAATTAATAAAATCATTATTTGTAATTTGGTTGAAATGTTTATATAGTGAAGAATTTTTTGGGTTTCTTTTTTTTTTGATAATTTTAATTAACGTGTATATAAAGAGGATGTTGTTTAAGAAAAAAAAAATTGTAAAACTGTTTTTGAAATTTAGTAAAATAAACTCTCAATATGTTAAAAGTAATTTGTTGTAAAATGTATCAGAAATTTCTTCTTGTTATACTTTTAACTGCAAAAGCGTTTAAAGTTCTGCTTTTTTTTATTTTATTTTTTATTTCAACCTGATAACTTTGTATGGATTTTAGGAGAAATCCATATATACTTGAATTGAAAACCAAGTTTCAAACAAGCGAAAATACAAACTTGCTGACAACAGAATTTATATGTTGCAGTTTTGGCAGAAAAAGCCTCTAAAAGAACATTAACGTTTAAAACCCTTTTAGTTGAGTGCGTTACTCCTGAAAATATCCAATTAATCTTTTTCTGTTTAAGTTCGATCAAAATTGTAACCTATTTTACTAATGTATTTGAATTTTTTAATGTAGTTCCCTATTTAAGATTGTGCTAATGTTTGTACCCGGTCATGTCCGGGATATAAAGTATTTTACCTTAGAAACCATAAAAAGTTATAAACTCTTAAAGAAATTGTTATATACATACATTAAAAAACACATAGTGGAAAGAAATTCTAAATATTTGAAACAGATACTGAGTTCACTCAAATTGTAGATCCTATTAATTACGCATGCCTAGGAGTAACCGAACCCGACGCCATCCCGTACCACACAAACGCGAGACGCAAACGCAGCCGACGTAAATGCGCCCGACGCCAATTCGACCGACACCAACGCACCCGACAGCAACGCGCAAGACACCAACACACACGACTCCACCTACATCGCGACTCCAGCAGTGTTAGAAGAATATTCGGTATCAATTTTGAAGAAAATTCATGAAAATGCAAACTATACTGTGGTAATCATCAAAATTTCATCAACTTTAAGAAATAGTGGTAATAAAAGAGGACGTATTCATTTAAATATATATAAAACTATCATGCCTGTGGTTCTAAGAGGATCTACCAATTAGAGAGAAATGAATTCGGAATGGGCAACACCAATTTGACATATTGACGAAAAGGAGGGCGTAAAATTGGGCTTGGTCAAAAAAAAGGAAATAGTGAATTTGTCCGTGGTATAGGAATTTCGAGTACCAAATTTTGTTCAAAATCCGTAAAGGAATAATATTTGGTGTAGCGAAAATTCAATTTCTAACATTTTTTTATAAAAGTAGACGTAAAGTGGGCATGTTCGATGGAGACAATGTTGACAAATTTTGCGATTATTTTATTTAACTTAATTCGAAAAATCCTAGAAATTGATCTATATAAATATATTTTTAAGGCAAATTTGAAAAAATTAAACATTTTTAAAAAAATTCAGAACTAGTGCAAAACTTAACTTATCTAAAAATCTGACAAAAGTTAAAGTTAAGATCTTTTTTATCGAATCAGAATGTTCCATATTGTAACTCATATAAGTTTTAAAGAAAATATTCATTGAATATTTCGATTTCGTATTTCGATTTTTTATTTCTTTAGAGGAGAGGGAAGTAACAATGAGTTAATCAAAAATTGCATTCAAAGAAATTGTATATTCAGATTTGTTCATGTTTTATTAAGTTTTTTCATTCATTTATAGACCAATATACACAAAATTCTATATAATATGCTAGTCAGAACTACCGAGATTTGTTTTAAAAAATACCGATAGTGGGTATTAAAGGAAATTTCTCACGATATAAGAAATGTATTTTATTTTAAGATCCATAAAATATTGCTCCCTCTAGAACTATTCCAGGCCCCCTGGGAGCCTAAAATAGCAATTTAACCTACTCACCAAATACCAAACCGTTCAAAATTCAAGGAAACAATCAACTACAAAAATTTACCTAAGATCTCAATAAACAAATTTCTAGAACATATAAACTTTCTAGAGATGATTCTTAACACTGTTTAGGTAGCGCGCAAAAGTGAAAAATTTTTTAATTTCATTTTTTTTTTCCTTTTTCTCCTGTTCAGGTGCATAGGTAGCAAACCCAATTCCCAGGAAGTTTATATGTTCTAGAAATTTGTTTATTGAGATCTTAGGTAAAGTTTTGTAGTTGTAGAGTTGTCAAACTATCGATAGTGCCACTATCAATAGTTTTTGATAGTTAAAAAAAAATATCGATGTATCGAATCTATACTATTGAAAAACCATCGATATATCGACGATATTATCGTGACACTATCAAAGTTTAATCGTTTGAATTAAATTTGTGTAAAGGTCAATTAATATATCATGCTTAGACAGAACAAAACTTATTTCATAGTTTAATAAACACAAAACTGAAATTATATCCACTATATCACCAAAACTATATCAACAAAACAAAACCTATCGATACTATCGATAGTACTATTGATAGTTTGACACCTCTAGGTGCAACATTTACTATCGTATAAACTATCAATAGTTTTATTTTATTTTAATCGAGTAAAGGAAAACACAATCGATAGTTGAAAAAAATTAACTATCGATACTATCGATAGTACTATTGATAGTTTGACACCTCTATGTAGTTGATTGTTTCCTTGAATTTTGAACGGTTTGCTACCTATGGACCTGAACACGGGAAAAAAGGTAAAAAAATCGAATTTTTTTAAGTTTTTTGCGATTTTGATCTGGAAGGTGAAGTTTTTTTGATTTTATATGTTCTTTATGACAAGATTTTATATGTTCTTTATGCCATAGAGAGTAATCGAAATTCTGAACGGTTTGCAAGATATGAGCCTGAGAAAATTATCACTTTTTTGCGAAAATGATACCGAGGCCCCAAATCTTTGGCGGCCCATAAACAAAAAAGGAGATGACTTTCGGAAAAATTGGAAGACACGGGTCTTTTTTTTTTAGTCTTTTATCACGTAGTGGTGTCCGTATATAATTATTTTTTTTCGTGTTGCACTGTGATACCAGCCATAAAGCTCTACATACAATTTTGCAGTGTCCATGCAATACGTATGGAATTTACCAACATCTATATTTTTACTACTATTTATAGTATTTAATATAGTTTTAAAGCGGTGAATTAAGTCTACATTTACACCAGTTATATCAGCGGTTATATCTGGATTTTCAAAAAATCTTCTAGAGACATTACCATCATTGGTTGTTAAATTAAAAAATTATTAAATTAAAAATTATGCAACTATCTAACCCAAAGTCAATGACCTTCAAAAAAATTATCAATCAAATGAATAATGTAAATAAAATAATAATAAACAATAAGTGAATAGTTGTAAACAATTAAAAAAAATAAAAGTAAAAAGTTGTGAACATGCTATTGCATGCTAACATACGTATAGCGACAGAATGTGCGCATTGCGTATTTTTTGTAGTTTTTTGTATGTTTAAAGTACTTTTGCTGACTTTTGCTATATGTCCTTTACTTTAAATGAAAGCTGAGACTTCAATCTTTCATTTGATATAAGTCTGCACCTAGGGCGAGGGGCTGCTCTATATTTCCTGGTCCATTGAAAATGCAAAATGTTCAATTTTTACATCACAATTCTGTTGTTAAGAAATTTTTTTTTGTGTTTTTTTTTAAATTTATTTTTTCATCTACTCATTCTACAACAACTAAATTAATTAAAAAAATACTTTAAACTTATATTTATTATGTATTTTTTTATTAATAAGCTTTTGAATATTACATATTGAACTAACATATTTCAAGCGCGTTGGCATACCTCAACTTTGACTTGCTCTAGACCAAAAAGTAATGAAGTTATGAGGCTGAAATTTCATGGAATTGTTACTCATATATCTGTTAATATACTGTGAAAATTTCATCCAAATTGGACGACACGCCAAAAACCATTTTTTGCCGCGGTTACTATAGGGCTGTCTCACTGTGCGGCGCTAGGTGCCGTAATTAAAAAAGGCTACAAATCTGCTATTCTCATATTACCAATATTTAGTAAAAAAAATCTGCTAATTGTAGCAGTTTTTTCTACATGCTCATTTTTAACTAATTTGTAGTAGCTTTTTTGCTATTTTTTACATATTTATTTCTATGAGTGCGGCATTTTTCTTCGATATTTTGTGAAAAGCGACTATGGGAAACTGTCAGCCCCAACAAATTAAATAATTTTGAACAAAAAGACATTAATAATAGAAACAAAAACGGAGTGGTGTTAATCAGACACCCATAAAAACTGTTAAAGGTTAATTGTAGGGTCAAAAAATCACTATAAAATATCTGTTATTTTATAAATCCGCCCAGGCAGAAAAATACCATCGGCACAGAACTGGCAAAGCATCAGAGACGGTCAGTAAAGGTTTGGCAGAACGTGGGATTAATAATATTAATAATATTAATAATATTGACAGTATTGTCCTGTTACCCGATTGATTACAGTGGCCAACTATTGGTTTGAGCGAACTTGCCACCGTTGCCAGGGCGTTGGGAATTTAAAATTTTGTGCTTTCCAAATACCTTAACTTTTAATTATGTGAAATGTTCAGTTCCAGCTCAGTCCAGTTCAGTCTTATACTGAACAAGTTTTGGATGTGCTTTAAAATAAAACATATTCTGTACATGTTTTCCCATACATTTTCTTCTC
Source organism: Delia radicum (assembly GCA_021234595.1). Lineage (NCBI taxonomy): Eukaryota > Metazoa > Arthropoda > Insecta > Diptera > Anthomyiidae > Delia > Delia radicum. Next base: position 112,540,032 of record CM037852.1, read on the forward strand.
CAAAAAAATTGTTTTGCTCAAAACACGTATGTGGAAACATAGTATTAGTCTTTTACATAAATTATTGACGATTTAACTTGTACAATATAATAAAATATTTAAAAAAAAATAATGCTATTGAATGGTTGTAATATTGCGAAAACCCACACTCAAATCACATGCTTTGCAAACATAACAGTGGTTTTGCAAAAATAACAGTGGTTTGCCAGTACAATTTTTTTGTACGGTTGACAATTTTTACCTGGTTCCTTAAAGAATTACGTTTTAAACCACGTATGAAAATTCTTGAGTATTGTTATTAAAAGAAAGCGGTCAACAGTACATCAAGGTCGCCTCGTTCATTTGAGCATTTATATATTCCCAACTTCTTCCCCACTTGGTGTTAATTTTTAACATCTTTTGCGTCTAACTGACATTGAATTAAGAAATGTATTGTACTAATTATTGGACAAAAATCTTTTGAATAAAGGTGTTAAATTTAGGAGGCAATATTCCATTAGTAAGTCTATTAAAAACTACTATGTAAATGCAAAACTTCCCTTTTCAATATTTTAAACATGTAAAAGTAAAATCCAAGGATTCCCCAAAACTGTCGGTGTCTATTGTTGCAAAAATTTAAAGGCTTTTTTAACACTCCGCATGCTTCAAACAATTTTAAATCTAACCTGCTGGCATTGGCCATTCAATAAATCTGTAAAAACCTATTCAAAACTTATGTAAAATAGATTTACATCAAGGCTATACCTTAAGAGAACAGCACGTTTTCACATTAATAGAGCCTACAAAATATCATCATGCTGATTTTATATATTTGAAAGACAGACTTCTAATGCAAAAATGTTTTTTAACTAAAGGTCAAAAACTGAAGTGTTGTAAAATTTTGTGTATGGTTAAATGCAACGTAACCGTATAGAATTTTTGTTTTGTATACCCTTCGAAATTTATGTCACCCATTGAGATATCATTAAATGCTTGTTTAATGCAACAATAGCGTATTTAAAATTTATGACATTTTATATAAAACTTTAGAAAAAAAATAATTGTCTTAACGTCTGTGTATGTATGACTTCCTTCGTCTGAATGATATTGACCAACCTTTTTAAAATTTAAAATATTTACTTTTACTTTAAGTTATAACTTCAGTTTTCATAAATTTTTCTGTTGGAATATGTGATAAATATTATTTTTGTTTTATTATTATTCCTTTTATATCTTCATTTACCGCCTTAAATTTTTGTTTTTAATATTTTTAGCATTTTTTTGTGTTTTATTAAAAATTTCTCCTTCTGTATTATTTTTAATGAACACATTTAACAATTTTTGAAATTTCTTTAACTTGTCTTAAACAAACATATCTTAGCCATATCTTTGGCATTTATAATTTTGAACATACATAATTTTTTTTTTTGTTTTATTCTTGTCTTGCCACTTACTACGGCTTAAACTTATAGCCGATATTAATCTCATTTTGGCTTTCTTCATTTACAGGTAATTACTTTTTGTTCTTAATCATGTTTTATTATAACATGGTAATAAAAATGTTTATTTAACAACATTTTTTAAATTGAATTTTCTTAAATCGATATGTGTAAAACTAAAGTAATTAAAGAAAGTATAACTGAAGATAATCACATATGAAAGTGTTTTATTTATGCACTCCTCCCAATGCACAAAGGGGGCATAGGACAAAATGTTTGGAAATAATTCGGTCATATCTAACTTAAGCAGCGCGAAATTTGGAACATTCATAAGTTTTGATGTTAAACCACTTATTTTTAACAAAAATTATATCAAACTTATAATTAATTATGTAACTTGATAATATTACTTAAATTTGTTATGTCTAGAAGTATATTTACTTTAAAAGTCGTTTACTTTGGTCCATAAATCGTTGTTTCTTAAAATGTTGTAATGCTACCCAGGTTTTGTTTTAAAGCAATAAAAATAAGTACACTCAAAAAAAAGTTAGTAAATTCTGCTGGAAAAAGTGAAAAAAACATATTTTTTTCCTATGTTTTTTCAAAAAAACTCCAGGAAAAAAATATTTTTTTGGCATAAAATGTTGAAAGAGTTTGTTCAGTGGACTGTTAGCCACATTATTGCCAAATATAGTTAAGCCGTAGCACCAAGTCTTATTAAGATTTAGGGCAAAAACTAATGATACCATATTTTGAGGGTCCCACTGCTTTTCAGAAACTTTAGAGGCCCATAAAAGGAATTGATCACCAATCTGGACAAACCGAGTATAGGGTTTTACTACCTTTTGGTAGTAGAATCGAACCTATATAGCCAAGATCTTGTGTTTTTCAAAAAGTCTTTTTTTGTTGTATAGTGTAATTATAGATACAAAAGGAAACCTAAAAATCTATATAAGATGTGTGTCTTTGTCTTTCGCTTTAGTCTGTATATTTGTTTCCAATATGACCGCACTAGATTATTAATCTCAGTTAGTTTAGAAATACACATTTTATCTTTATTAAATTTAAATATTTTATTTTGTTTTTTATTTATTTAATAGACAATAACTTTCATAAGCCGGTGACAACGCAAAATTTAAGTTGATATAATCTACAATTTTGTTTTATGTATGACAAACGGATACAAAAATCTTCCATGGTTGTTTTTTTATATGTCTTATTAGAGTTGTACTTTTTAGTATATTTTTTCTCGTCACTACTATTGACATGCAGCGACATCTAATTCATTCTGCATATATCTTTCAATCTGGTTGCCGTCAAACTATTAATGTGCTTATCAGCACAATTTGTTTTAGCAAACTAAATTAGTAAAACATTAGTGAAACATTAGTTAAAACATTCAAAACAGTTAAGAACTGAATAAGTATAACTAAAATTTTAGCTGAAAACATAATTTTGGCAAAAATTTTTCGAAAATATAATATACCAGATTTATAAGACGTTTCACTAACGTTTCTACTAACTTATTTTTTTGAGTGTACATTTAATGTTAATTTTTTTAGTTTGGGGCCTATTGGGCCAGATCGCCTGGGCAGCGACGGGTGAGGCTGTTTATATCTCCCTCTGGGGAGAGGCCGTGGAAACTCTTCTCTATGACGAGGGGCGAACTAAGGACCGTGACGGGTTACCTCACTGGTCACTGTGGCCTTTGGTATTAATTGTACAAGATGGGACGATCATCTACGGATACGTGCAGGTTTTGTGAATTGGAACCCGAGACCTCAGAGCATGTTCTCTGCAAATGTCCGAGGCTCTCATACAGGAGGGTGCGTTATTTTTGTGGTCGAATAGTGACGCCATCGGACGTTTGGAATTGTTTACCTGGTAGGATAGTTGGCTTCGTAGGAAGCCTGAACCTATAGGGTGTATTCGTTGGCAGCACAAAATACCAACTTCTGGTCGCGGTGCATAGTGCCACTCTAGTCTAATCTAATGTTAATTTTAGCGAATTTCGTACAATAGTGACGCCATCGGACGTTTGGAATTGTTTACCTGGTAGGATAGTTGGCTTCGTAGGGAGCCTGAACCTATAGGGTGTATTCGTTGGCAGCACAAAATACCAACTTCTGGTCGCGGTGCATAGTGCCACTCTAGTCTAATCTAATGTTAATTTTAGCGAATTTCGTACAACAGAGTTGATGTGCCAAAGCAAAAAGTGTTACGAAAAAAAATTAATTTTTTAGCACACAGTGGCTTTAAAAAAAACTTGTGATGGCGTTCAATTATGTGCGTTGCCACTATTATTTATAGGTATTTAAAATCTGTTTTAATTGTTTGCTAATAAAAAAAAACAGAAACAAATTATGCATTTTTGCAAAATATTCAAAATGTTCCTAAAATTATAGCATTTCAACTTTGTTTCCTCTGCTCTGGTTTTATGTTGAAAAATAACAAAAAAAAAAAAAAAATTCAGTTCACATAGCAAACTAGCCTATTTTGCCGGTAACATCAAATTAATATGTACGAGTTTTTTCTATCCCTCATACGTATCGCAATGTCCACCTTCGGTGTTCCCATAGCAATTAACCCCACCGAAGTAAAATAATGAATCAGGGCTATGAACCAAAAAGCTTCATAAGTTCGCCAACTCTCCATCAGGTGGCGAGCAACAACTGTTCTAAGACTTATCATCTCGCGCAATTACAGTGTTGCCATGTCTGAAGCCCTTTATCTTTCCCCACCTTTCATCTCTATACTATCCCTTTCCAAAGAAAGCAACACACTAAATATAGGAAGTATTTCCGGAGTGTTGCCTCTCTTTTTAAAAATAATATAAAATAAATAACTAAACAGCGAGTATACCATGCTAAAATCAGTTTTTTTTTTAACAACATTCGCGCTCCTGTTATCAACTTTTATAACGGTAGTATTATTTATCTCTTTTGTGACGGTATTACTCTTAAGGGCACATCAACGAAACATACCTCAAACTGTGTATAATTACAACGTATTGTAACCATTGTTTCAAAATATTATTCCATGTAAAAAAGTCTCAGTGCCCGGTACAAAAATACACCAAAAATTTCAGGACTAAGAAAATTTGGTTTCAATTTTCGATTACCATGTATTTATTAGGTCCTCCCATTAAGTACGTGTTTTATTTATCTCTTGTGTTAGGAGATAGAACCGCAAAAAAAATAAAAAGCCGCAAAAAACAAATAAAAAGAACACTAAAAGTGAGCTTTTTTCAAAAGATTTTTTCAAATTTGCATAACTATTACAATTAGAAATATAGACCTAAGTCAAGCATCTAACCCGACTTCTTAAAAAAAATTCCGTAAGTTATTGAAAAATATTATCAGTTTCAAAGTATTTAAAAATTTTGACAATAGCCCTTCTTATACCGGTATTTAAATCCATAGGTAAAGAAATATAGGGGCTTTAAGCTAGTGCTTTTATATTTCAATGAAGTCTAAACTATTAAGCATTTCCACTTTTAGATAATTAGCTCTTCAGGATCCGGAAATATTATGCATTAATATAAAGTTTTTGATCCTTTTTGCGATTTATTTTGGAGCCATATTTTAGTTCATTTTTTGTATGAGTCGGGCTTGGTGTCAATGTTCCCATACAGTTGAATTTCTCATAAACTTCTGTTTCTAAAAGAAAATTCAATGATTTAAATATCTTTAAATTAGATGCATGGCTTTTAAAAATTTGTAAGTAACAACCAGATGTTTAAAATTTAAAAGGATATATTTCTTTAATGTATTGTTATTAACAACATGCGTTAAATTCCTGTCCAATAGGTTTTGTTTGGTTTGTTAAACAATAGAAAAATATTTAGTAAGGTTACATGGTCGATGACCATAGCAAAATTTTTAACACTTGAATTTTGTCCTTTAAAATTACAATAACTTTTCTACTCAGCCCAGAAAAAATTCATATAAAAACTAACGTGCTGTTATATTAACTAAAGGAATTGGCTTGATATTTATTTCAAATAACATTTAAATGAAATTCAGATATTCATTGAATGACATTTAACAGTATGCCAGGATCATTCTGCAAAGCAGTTTATGTACAAAAAAGGTCATCAAATTTGTTTTAATTTTTGCAATAAAAGTATATGATAGTGTTATGTTGTGTATTTTACAAGGGAAAACCTTGAATTTTATAAAAAGATAAAACAATAAAGATTAAGCAACTCATTAGTAAATGTTTAAAAAAGATTTATTAATGGGAAATAGCCTCCTAAAGTTAACAACTCATATTAAGGACGTAATAAAAATAGATTTTCCTTTGTTAACAGTAATATTTGTTACAAATTTACACCAACTGAGCTAGAATCCTTGATATGTCTTTAAAAATATTTTGTACTAAATGCTACTTTTGATGTTTTGATTTATTTGTTCGAAAAGGCTCATATAGTTAACCTTCTTTATACAGAAACAGGTGGTTTCTATGGTATATCGGGATAAATTATAAGTTTAATCTGGCTCCATTAGTGTTCCTACACGCCTTTCCGGAAGAGGATTTAACCCAAAAGTGCGAACAATAAAATGATATTTTGGATTATGTTTTTTTTTTTTTTGTTTTCTCAGAAGCATTTGCGATAAAAATAGAAATCTGCTATAGAGCACTTTTTGCAAGAATTCAAAATTTTTAATTTCCTCGAAGATACAAACAAAACAACTTATTACCAAAATTATTCCTGACGAAAAATTGAATTAAAATTTCGTACTTTAAAATTTGCATTGCTATCAAAAACATGGATTTTCAATATTAAAATTATTGAAATTTTTGCATAAATATTGGGTGTACAAGTTAAAAATATCGATATGAAGAACATATGGCATAACTATCACATATGGTTTGTGTCAATAATAACAAATATGGTATTTTGGAGGGTAAACAGCTGTCATTATAATTTAGTATACGATAGACGCCAAAGTGTAAACACACATTTTTTTCAATCGCTATAATAATGTCGAATTTGTGCCTAAAAAAGATGTTTTGCGGGGAAGTCTGAAAGTTATCGATTGTTGGTAGAAGCTTACGGTCAACATGAACCAACTCAAAAAATTCGTTAACGACAACAGAAGACAGGGAGAGGCCTGGTCAGCCGAAAAAGTTTGAAGATGAGGAATTGGAAGCATTACTTCAAAAGCAAGGAAATTGGGTCCCATATGAATTAAAGCCGAAAGACGTTGAAGGGCGATTTTTCATGTCGGAAATGCTGCTTGAACGCTACAAAAAGAAGTAATTTTTGCATCGTATTGTTACTATTGACGAAAAATGGATACGTCCACAATATTCGACCAGACACGAGGCCATAATCTTACATCATGACAACGCTCATCCACATGTTGCAAGACCGGTCAAAAACTATTTGGAAAACAGTGGATGGGAAGTTTTGGCTCACCCGGCTTATAGCCCAGACCTTGCCCCTTCTGACTACCATTTGTTTCGATCGATGCAGAACGCCCTTAATCGAATTCGCTTCACTTCAGAACAGGGTATCAGAAATTGTCTTGATTCATTCTTTATCTCAAAACCGGAGCAGTTCTTTTGGCGCGGAATCCATATGTTACCAGAAAGATGGGAAAAGTAGGGGCTAACGATTGACAATACTTTGAATAATGTATCAGTTCTTTTTTTTTTATTATAATAAATGCATTTTTGAATCAAAAAATCGACATTATTAACTCGTATACCCAATAAAATTCTCCAGAAACAAAGTGTACAGATGTTTTATGTTTTAAAATATTCTTTATTATCATAAATAGATGTGGTCTTCCCTATTGTATATATTATTTTGTATATATTATTTATTGTATATATTATTTTGTAATTTCCGGATATTTGGAAGACAGCAAGGATACTGCCTATTCCTAAAGTGCGTAATGCTTCTTCTTTATCGGATTTTAGACCTATTAGCGTGATTTCTGTATGCTCCAAAATCTTAGAAATTGTTATGAGAGATCAAATGTGTAAATATTTTGATGAGAATAGGATGATTTCTGATTATCAATCTGGTTACAGGGCTAGGTATAATACAACTACTTTGACGTTAGACGTAACAGAAAGGATCAGGGAAAGCATGGATAAGTCAGGTTTGTCGGCAGTGGTATTTCTTGATTATAGCAAAGCGTTTGATGCAGTAAGTCATAGGGTTCTGATAAACAAGTTACACAATTTTTTCGGATTTTCGTTATCGGCATGTAAACTAGCGTTTTCATTTTTGTGTGGCAGATCACAATTTGTACAACATGGTCAAGCAAGATCGAGAGTATTGCCGAGATACCGAGGAATTCCGCAGGGATCTATTTTAGGACCCTTGCTTTTTACAGTGTATATGAATGACATATTTAATTGCTGTCAATTTAGTGTAGCTCATGTTTTCGATGATGATGTACAATTGGTTGGGGTGTCGGATTCTATCGATACAATTAATTTTGTTAACAGAATGAATGATGACTTATCGAGAATTTCGGAATGGTCGGAGTCTAATTTTTTGAGTCCATCCAAAACTAGGGTTTTGTTTTCGAATCAGAATACACTTGGATTTGATTTTAGGGTAAATGGGGAACCGATTATAATGGTTGACCATTATAAATCCCTTGGATTTCATATTGATTGGGAGTTGTCTTTCAATTATCACATTAACTCGATTGTAAGGCGGATATCTATGATTTTAAGGCGATTATATTCTATTAATATTAAATTGCCGTTCTTTATGAGAAGAAAACTAGGGCATGCATTATTAATGCCTATATTTCTGTATGGCATGGAAGTTTATAGTGGCACGACGGCAGATAATTTGAGAAAGGTGAAACTTTGTTTGCACAGGATGATTCGTTATGTATATGGGTTGGGATATCGGGACCATGTAAGTTCGTATGTTATTAGGTTTTTGGGTGTTAATTTTGAGGACTTTGTTAGTATTCGCAATCTTTTACTTTTTTACAAAATATTTAAATATGGGGCGCCTCTTTACCTTTTCGAAAGATTTATTTTTATGAATTCGGAAAGGGCTAGGGGATTAGTTTATCCGAGACATTTAACATTGTGTATGCAGCGGTCATTTGTTGTGCGAGTTGCTCGTTTGTGGAATGATGTTATTAATATAGTGAACGTCATTCTTCCCATTCTTTAAGTAGATTTAGGGAAATTTTAGTAGATCATTTGTAATGCCGATTTTTTAAAATGTGTGTTTGATCTGACTGAACTTTTTTTTATAATGCGTATTACAATTTAATACTTTTTGTTTACTCTCTTTGTTCGTGTTAAATTTAACTTGTTTAAACATTTTTTTAATTTTATTTCTTATACTTAATTTTTTTCAATACATTTTTTTTTTTTTTTACTACTTTTGCACTTGGGCCAGACGGGTAGGTTTTGGTAACGTTTGGCTTTTAATTTTAAAATTATATGGAATTTGACAGGGGAATACCTGTGTTTTTTGATCTTTTCGTTTTGGCTTAAGTGTAAATGAAGTAATGTTTTAATATTTTAAATTTATATTTTTTTAAATGATTATATTCCATTTAATTTTCTTGTAATTATTATTATTTTTATTATGGTAAAATTGTCACTTTGAATTGTATTTGAACTATGTATATATGAATTTTCTGCCATTGTAATTACGTATCTATCAATCATTAGGCCTCATTAGGCTTCGGATTGATTAATGAAATAAATAAAATAAAATAAATAAAATAAATAATTAAAAATAAGAAATCATTTAGAGCAAAATTAAATTGTAAATATAAATATTTCGACTCCGGATCCACCTAAAGCATCTATTTTTGGTTAAATTTTTCCTTTCCACATAGTTAATATACATTCTGAATATGGGCCACATCGGACCATAAATACAATGAATGTATATACCATCTGCTTAAAAATCTCGACACCAGCGCCACCTGCCGGGACCGAAATATATGTATATTGGATCACCAAACGAAAGTTGTGAATATATTTTCAATACGTCCAGTGGTGTTCGATTTTATATACGAGTATTAGGAATATGTAAAAAACGGCTGTGACACTGTGTTTCAAATAGCTTTCAACACACCGGTAACACTTTTCAAAATAGCAAAAGTTGCACAAGAATATTGCGTAGTGTATGGGTAACTTTAGATTTTTTTATTTAAAAAAAATGTATGCCCTTTGATTGATAAAAATGCATTAAAACTAATTTTTGTAAAACAATTTTAAAGTTTTAAAATAAAATGTTTTTTAACCCACTCCCATCTCTGGAAATTATATAATATTACATGCTATTTTAAATGAACTTAAACAAGTTTTTCCAAAAATTTTATATTTTCGATATTGCTACTTGTGAAAGCTACAATTTTTTGACAACCCAAATACATAATCAAGAAAAACATTTATGGTGTTCGCACTTTTGGGCTAAATCCTCTTGCGGCGGTGCCAATAATATATGCTTAATATCTTTTGAGAAATTCAGTTAAGATAAGTTTCTAGAGAATATGGCTACGAATACTAACTTTCGTAATATTTTTTTTTTTTGTGTGTTTCTCACCTAAAAAACCAACATATTTATTACAAAATATAATAACATATGACTTCACAAAAGACATAAATTATTTAAAAAAAATATCTGGGAACAATGACAAAAATCTTTATTTTTTATGATATTCTTGAATGATACCTTTCATCACCTAAACCAGAAACATCAATTAAATAGAGGCGTCATATTGGTCGAGCAATTGATGTTAACCCTTTAAAACTGTCAAAAAAATGTATAACATCCAATGAACTTCTGGCTACTGTTCATGATTTCTGAAGAATTTCTTTAACTTAAACATAAAATCGTAAAGATTGTTTTACGCTTGTTGTTATGATTTATGACAAGTGTCATAAAAACAAGAGTGAAAAAAGTAATGGATTTTAAATGATTGTCGCATTGATTTGAAATGGTTTCTGTTGCTTTTTTTTCTTTTTGTTAGAATTTCTTTGGAAAAAGATATGATGAACATGAGCAAGGTCTGAGATATTTTAAAATATGATTTGACAAAAGTGTAGAGAAATAACAATTATTCTTTAAGATTAATTGCATATTTTTTACAAACATTTATGAATTGAATGAGTTGAATATACCGACAAAAATAATATTATTATGTATGAAGGCAATGTGACAGAATATGTACAGAATATTATTATGATTCTGAATGGTTTAATTCTTTTTTGAACATAACCCAGTGCAGAAACGGTAATGACATATCATTACTTTTCTCGCTACCTGTACTGACACCAGCTTACTTTCTGCAATACTTTAACACAACAATATAGGACTTACTAATAACTAACACAATAATATAAGTACTTACTAGTAACTAGTAAATTTTCTCATCATTACAATACAAAAATGAGGCGTTACCCATAAGCACTTATTTTGATCATTATTTTAAATATAAAGTAATGATCTAAAAAAATTTTGAAAAACTGTTTTTATACTCATTATTTTTTCACTTCTAGTATAAATAACTGCACACAAAATAACATTTTGCAATTTGCCAACTGAAATACCGTTACTACGATTCAAATTCGGTTATTACGAAATTCAGACGGTTGGTGAAACTTAACATTAGTTTTCACAACAAAGTTCGGTTAATTCAACTGAATTTTAGCTGCAACACCCAACATAGTCTGAAACGTGATGTAAATAGCGTTGCACTAACTAAATTTATAAGTTGTTACCATTAATATACACCTCTCAATTCGGTTGGCACTTTATTTCTCTGTGTGTACTAATTTTAGATTTTTTGTAAGCTGGAAAGTAATGACATTTTGTTTAAGCAAATCATTTAGTTTTTTTATCTATCAAGTGTAACATGGAAGATGGGGTTTGAATCCCGTGAGGGCACATTTTATTAAAAAAAAATTTTGAAATAAATTTTTTTTATTAAACTTAGTTTTTTTTTTTAATTCATTATTTTTGTCCGTACTATTAAGGATATAGGTACCCAGCAAAAAATTTCCAAAAAGGTAAGCGGGTTTGTAATCAAGCATTTTGGGCAGAACGCATTCCTTACTAGATTACCAACTCGATTCTTTTAACAGGGCGTGAGACTAAAATAATTGATTCTTTAGAATTGATTATTTTTTTTACCGAAGAACCATTTACTTTATATTTTTAAAAACTACATACATTTTTTAATAAAGAAATAGTTTCATTGTAAAACTACGAAGTACTTACACAAAAAAAAAATAAATAAGTAGTTCCATAGAAAAAATAAGAAGTACTTACTTTAAATTTATTTTCATCGGTATAAACATTAATTGCATTTATAGTAATTAAATGTGCTAAAATCCCAAAACTTATTTAACAAATTGTGAAAAGCAATCTGATGTAGGCGTGTCCCTATCAGGATTTCATTCCTGCCTAAGGAAATCTTCAGGGGACTTTGTTATTAGAATTTCTAGAGATATTTGTTATGCAATGAAAATGAAAATTATTCAAGTTCGAGGCCATATACTCTATATTTCTTAATTAGGATATTGTCCTAACAAATAATCAATAGAGTTTCTGTTTTCAAATTTATTATTTGACCCTTTCAGGAATGTGTTGATAGATCTATTTCGGGAATTTTCTAGGTTCCCATCATCAGAACACGTTTTGAAAGCGGTAACAATCCCATGCCAAACCTCAAGCATTCATATGAACTAGTTTACTCACTACATGAGAACTAATATACATATGAGTTTGAAATTAAAGATTATAACCATTGATCAAAAAATAAATTGAAAACTTCTTTGATGTGCAAGATCCACCTCTGGTGGATATTCAATACACGTTTTTTTTGTTTCTCTCTCCTTTTTTATATTTTGTTAAGTTAGTTAACAAAACAGGGAAAGTAAACTAGGCGGTACTTTGCCTTTTTTCACAAGTTTGTTATAATTTTTATTAATAATAAAAATTATGTTTTTTCGACCTTTAATTGTGCAATGAAAATGAAAATTATTCAAGTTCGAGGCCATATACTCTATATTTCTTCATTAGGATATTGTCCTAACAAATAATCTATAGAGTTTTTGTTTTCAAATTTATTATTTGACCCTTTCAGGAATGTGTTGATAGATCTATTTCGGGAATTTTCTAGGTTCCCATCATCAGAACACGTTTTGAAAGCGGTAACAATCCCATGCCAAACCTTAAGCATTCATATGAACTAGTTTACTCACTACATGAGAACTAATATACATATGAGTTTGAAATTAAAGATTATAACCATTGATCAAAAAATAAATTGAAAACTTGTTTGATGTGCAAGATCCACCTCTGGTGGATATTCAATACACGTTTTTTTTTGTTTCTCTCTCCTTTTTTATATTTTGTTAAGTTAGTTAACAAAACAGGGAAAGTAAACTAGGCGGGTACTTTGCCTTTTTTCACAAGTTTGTTATAATTTTTATTAATAATAAAAATTATGTTTTTTCGACCTTTAATTGTGCAATGAAAATGAAAATTATTCAAGTTCGAGGCCATATACTCTATATTTCTTCATTAGGATATTGTCCTAACAAATAATCTATAGAGTTTTTGTTTTCAAATTTATTATTTGACCCTTTCAGGAATGTGTTGATAGATCTATTCGGGAATTTTCTAGGTTCCCATCATCAGAACACGTTTTGAAAGCGGTAACAATCCCATGCCAAACCTCAAGCATTCATATGAACTAGTTTACTCACTACATGAGAACTAATATACATATGAGTTTGAAATTAAAGATTATAACCATTGATCAAAAAATAAATTGAAAACTTGTTTGATGTGCAAGATCCACCTCTGGTGGATATTCAATACACGTTTTTTTTGTTTCTCTCTCCTTTTTTATATTTTGTTAAGTTAGTTAACAAAACAGGGAAAGTAAACTAGGCGGTACTTTGCCTTTTTTCACAAGTTTGTTATAATTTTTATTAATAATAAAAATTATGTTTTTTCGACCTTTAATTGTGCAATGAAAATGAAAATTATTCAAGTTCGAGGCCATATACTCTATATTTCTTCATTAGGATATTGTCCTAACAAATAATCTATAGAGTTTTTGTTTTCAAATTTATTATTTGACCCTTTCAGGAATGTGTTGATAGATCTATTTCGGGAATTTTCTAGGTTCCCATCATCAGAACACGTTTCATTGCACAATTAAAGGTCGAAAAAACATAATTTTTATTATTAATAAAAATTATAACAAACTTGTGATATTTGTTATGTTAAATCACAAACTCAATGAGAATTTCTTGTCCTCGTCTAGGAGCGAGATTCAAAATTTAAAATATCAAAGAAAAACCAAAACAACAACAAAAAATTGTCACAATTGGCTTTGTCATCTTCGAAATACTACTCTGTTTTTTTGACAGACCTAGCAATGTAGTGACGTTTATTCAAGTAAATCAACAATAGAAAATCATATGTTTTCTATTAGTGTCAGTTACATTTAAATTTGCACAAGCACCTGCATATTTGTTATTTAAATTATTTTCATCGGCATAAACATTAATTGCATTTATAGTAATTAAATGTGCTAAAATCCCAAAACTTATTTAACAAATTGTGAAAAGCAATCTGATGTAGGCGTGTCCCTATCCGGATTTTATTCCTGCCTAAGGAAATCTTCAGGGGACTTTGTTATTAGAATTTCTAGAGATATTTGTTATGTTAAATCACAAACTCAATGAGAATTTCTTGTCCTCGTCTAGGAGCGAGATTCAAAATTTAAAATATCAAAGAAAAACCAAAACAACAACAAAAAATTGTCACAATTGGCTTTGTCATCTTCCAAATACTACTCTGTTTTTTTGACAGACCTAGCAATGTAGTGACGTTTATTCAAGTAAATCAACAATAGAAAATCATATGTTTTCTATTAGTGTCAGTTACATTTAAATTTGCACAAGCACCTGCATATTTGTTATTTAAATTTATTTTCATCGGGATAAACATTAATTGCATTTATAGTAATTAAATGTGCTAAAATCCCAAAACTTATTTAACAAATTGTGAAAAGCAATCTGATGTAGGCGTGTCCCTATCCGGATTTCATTCCTGCCTAAGGAAATCTTCAGGGGACTTTGTTATTAGAATTTCTAGAGATAGAGTACTTACATTTAAAAAAATGAAGTAGTTCCATAAGTAAATTCAACTTTTACTCACACGTGATTCTCCTAGGTCACCCAAATATAACGATCTAAACTCATACGGAAATAAAATCCTAAAAAGTTAAACATCTAATTGTTATGACAACATGGGCTTGTTATAATTTTGGAGCTATAAACCACGAAAATATAAATTTTTCAAAAAAAAGAACAATTCAAAATTGAAAAACAAAAATATGACTCACGCAAAATCACCTTCGAAAATGTTTTTTACACTCACTCACGATAACGTCAGTAATTTCAACTTCCACTCACAATTTTCTGCTCACGTGCGCTTCCCTAATTTATACCTAACCACAGTTTAACAAAATTTAGGCAACATGCAATTTCTGTTTTTAGTATTATTTTCCTGCAAATAAAAATTTGTTTGAAAAAATATATGAGATAAATTCTTTAAAATTGCATAACTTCTTTTTTCAAAATTAGGAACTACTTCCAATAACGTCCTTTTATTAAGAAAAAGTATATGATTACTCTTGATTACAAAAAGTTAAACATATAAGTTAATAACATTGTTATCTTCTTTTAAGTAAATAATTACTTTGTTATTGAGTTCATGCTTTCTGGTTTAAATTTAAAGAATTGATTACAATACTACTTGCTTTTTTGACTCTATCGTTGGAATGTGTTTGGTATTGCAGTTACTAAATTTGGCAATGCGATATGTAAGCAAGTGTGGGCATCACCTTCTTCCCCTTTATAAAAGTAATAAGATTTGTAGTGCCAATTGTAAGTACTTTCCATTACCAAATATATACTTATATAACCACTTATATGGTAATGCTTTTCTACTCTGGGTATGTACAAGGTTAAACCCATAATTATATTTTTCATTTTGAGTTATTCCATTTAACCAGTGAGAACTGTTGTCAAGTTTACACCTAATTTATGGGAACTATATTTATATAACTGCCACTCAAAATAATACATCAGTAAAAACTCAAATAATTGGAATATGACTAATTTCAAAAAAAAAATGTAATGCACTAAAGGTATAAGGTAATGCAAGAAACATATGGTTTTATTAAAATACCGGAGAAATGCGACGCAAACCGAAACACGATTTTCCATACATGTGTACTGATTTTTATTTAATTGATTCCATTATCATTCATTTTAGCTTTAAAAAAATAATTTTTTGATAAAAATTTTATTTTTCAAAAAACAATTTTTTTCCAACAAAAAAATCCTTTTTCATTAAAAAAAATAAAGCTTTTTTATTATTTTTGGAAAACAAGTTTTTACTAAAATAAAAATTCATCAAATTAACATAACTTTAACAAAAAAGCAAATTTAAATAAGGAATTCGTCGTATAAAATCAAAAGTCTGAATCGTTGATTTTATTTTTTAATCGATTATCAATCTCTACAGTTTTAATTATCTTGCTGATTTTTTAAGATATGATCTAAAGTTTGGTGGATTGTAAATAAGAGCTTGTTTTTCCAATCAATTTCCTTGTAACAATTAATAGCGTCGGCAACATTTCTTGACACATTTAAACTGCGACTTTCGGCTGGATAATTATTTTGAAAAATGTCCATTGCTTAAGCTTTTAAGCTTTTTGTGTTCTGATTCACATTGTTTGTATTAAAAAAAAATCGGATTCCGACAAAAATTTCTTTTTTACTTCGAAGCCATCCCAGCAAAAAATAACCTGGATTCGGTAAGCAGTAGGGTATTCAATCGGTTAACCGTTACTCGATTAATCGATGAAATGATGTCGAACAATTGTTCGAGTAATTCGAAGTGGCCAATTTCGAGTAAAGAATAACTCGAACAATTTTGGTCGATTAATCGAGTAACTCGAGTAATTTAAAAATATGAACTATTTTATATTTTTTTAATATTTTGTATAAAATTATGTGACTGTTATAGTGAATATTTAAATGTTAAGTGTATTTTTATATTAAGTGAGCAACGTTAAAGAAATTATATTACGAAAAACGAAGAACTTAAAGCGAAAAACTCCGATATCGAAGAAACTTGGATATTTTTTAAAGAAACAAGTTCTAAGACTGGGGTGTTTAAGATTATTGGTGCGGATTTGAGGGTTTAAAAGTGGGATCAAACATTATTTTTTTTTTAATTTAGTTGCCATTTGATCTAAAGAAACTACATATAAATACTATATTTTCAAAAAGGAATTTTTAAATGTCATTTACTAAAAACTTTTTGGTGGTCCCTTTTATGTCGTTGTAACAAGCCAATTTTAGAAGCCCTATATGGAAATTCATAGCGGTCCTACGCAAAATTTCCACATATTAAAATTTACATATAGAAGTTATGAAGTTTTCATTAATATGATGAAAATCTTCTTAAATATTCATGAAAGTTGTTTCAAAACTTCTTTAAAATTTTTTTTGAAAAATTACATATCTCAAAATCTCAAAATGATAGGACAAAATGGACTACTTTTTCGTTTAGTACTAACACACTAATATAACAAAACTGTGTCATGTCTGAGTGAAATTACAAAACGGATCACCTTACAAATATTTTTATAAAACAGTTTAATACATATTTATGAACCACTTATATTGAAAGAAAATCAATGAAGATTTCAACATATTTATAAAGAATTTCATTGATATAATAACGCTTTTGCTTTGAGTGTACTGAGACAAAACTGTCGCAATAATAAATGATCTTAGCAAATGTTTTTCTCTTTTAGATATACCTTTTACTAAAATTTTTAATTAATTTGTTAATTTTTATAATATCTTATATTAGTACTAATAAAATATAAAAACTTAACAAAATGTGAGTTTTTGGAAAATAAAATTAAAGTATTAAAATTGTTCGAGTTACTCGAGTTATTCGAGCAATTTTAAAATCTTACTTGCCTACTCGAGTAAATTAAAAACCTCAAAATCGAGTTACTCGATTACTCGAACAAAAGCAAACCCGAGTAAATTGAATACCCTAGTAAGCAGCAACTACATTTGTATGCTTCCAAAATAGCGCTTCACCGCCTTGCATACAATAAATCAATTAGGGAAGGCATTCTCTTGTGCTTCCCAAAATGCGTTCTTTGAAGCAGTGAATAATGCTTACAATGAAGCAATAATATACAAAAAAGTGCTATCTATTGCATAAGAAGACATGAATTTATTGGTTCTAAGAGCACATGAAAAAAAGCTCTTTGTACCTGCTTAAAAGATACTTACCAAGTGGGACATCGCGAACAAAAATCAGTCCTTCTGAATTTGCTTTGGAAGCGCTTCCTAATAAATAATGCCTTCCGGAAGTGCTTCTGGGTAAGCACTATTTTTTGCTGTGGTGCTACACACAGGGAACTTCTGCTTTAAAAATAAAGTTTCTTTATTTATTTGTAATACAGTTTCTTTATTTTTAATGTTAATCTCATTCATTTGTAAAACAAATTAAATTTTTTACTAACCTTGTAGTTCCATTAAAAAAAAAACAAACCACATCAAATTACTATTTTATAATTTTACATTAATTTTTTACAGTAGTAGAAAGTAAGTCGTCCTTTCTTTAAGTGAAATTTTATTTGTTTTTAACTGCATTTACCTACATAGTATTCTAAGTGTGCGCAAACTGAAACATAAACGACGCAACTTCGAAGTCACAGAAAATTTATAAACGACGCAACTTCGAAGCGACACAAACTGGGGTATCAGTGTTCAAATAAGACTTTCAACAACATTTGGGTTTTAAATTTGTTTAACAAATATGCAGAATCAAGAAGTGAAACTGCGGTTTTTATCAGCGTTTACTTTATTTCTAAATGGATCAAAGCATTGTTGTGTATAAGCAAACAGACAAATCTTTGCAATTATTTCGTGTAAAAAGGTAAAAAAGACTAAAAAAAAGTATGGTTTATATAGCAACATTGCGAAAGACATGACATATTAGTTCATCTTTTAGTATAAAAAGGACGTGTACTAAAAGCTAGCCAAAAAAGTGAATATATGCGAAATTATTCTACCAATTATTTTCAAATTTTATTTCAAAATTATTTATTATCAAATTATAGGTCAGCCTTTTTCGCAATGCTGTCATAAAAACTTTAGGTACATTTAGCGTCTTTCTTATGAACCGCAATAATTAATAATAAATTGGACAAAAATAGTAAAATATTGTAAAAACTGTGAACATGGGCGGATTTACTTGATAATGATGCAAATTCTTTTAACAAATTTGAAACCCAAATGTTGCTGAAGGTCTTAGCAGTATTTAACAAAATAAATTAAAAACCCAACTATATTTAGCGAAGTTGTATTAAGGGACTGAGCGATTGTATAAAAATACATTGAAGCACCCATATTTAGCTTAAGTTAACTTTTGTAAAGTTCCACGTCTATTAATTTACTTCATTTGTAATCAAAGCTCACCGTACCCAACTTAGTCTCATTTGTCCCGTTAGCCACTAACTGGGACTTTGACTGACACATGTGCTGTTGTTATCCATATAAATTTTCAATTTAACTGTTAATTAAATTTTAACTGGACATTCAGTAATCGGGCCTCAATGAAATTAAATTATTTAAAGTGGCTTATTTTTCGGAATTAAGAACTTCTTTTTTTAACAAAACTTTTCAGAAATTAATTTAAAATTTTTCAAATATTGAAATTATTCCTTCAGAACTCTGGTGTTCTCTGAAGATAATAAATATTATTTTTTACTCATGAAGTATTTTGGCAAGAGTGTATAATTACCTTTTGATTAAAGGACAACTAGGTGGCAACTTTGTAGCTCTTATTATTCTTAAGAATTATTGTTTAGGCTTTTTATTTTCGTTATTATTAAAGGGCTGCAAAATACCGCCTGTATATATTTTTGTAATTTTTAGTTTTTTTTTTTATTTAGTTACCTGTAAATATTGCTAACCAGCCATAATAAATAAGTTCGTCAAGTCATGCTTAATTTGCATGTTTTGCTATGGTTGTAAGTTTATGAAGGTTTGTTTAAATTACATTTTAACAAGCTTCCAGGACTCTTTTTAACTATATTTTTTTTTAACATACAGATCACAGAACCGCTTAAACAAGTGCGCGGTATTAATATGACACTATTCAGTAAAATAATTATAAAAGTAATTATAGATAAAAACGACTACGATATATCCTACACAATATTATGAATTCGCGTATTTCTGGGTAACTGATTGCAAAATGACTTATATAATAAATAGTTTCTGTAATATAGTATTTTTAAAGGAAGGAATTGAGTCAAAAATGTTAGTAAAAAAACGTGGGATAATCAGAGACGACAAATTTGCTTTTTTCCTTGTTTCAGCTCTTTTCTGCCATTTATCCATTTGATTTTGATTTTTGGGAATTTAATTGAAGAGCTTATTGTAAAAACTCGATAAGCCACATTAACTTTTTTTTAGTTTTCGCTGTTTTCTAGACATCCGTTGAATACATTTTGAAGGAAGCCCTGCTTTTTTTTTTTTTTTTTTTTTTTTTTTTTTTAATTTTAACCAATACTCAGGGGATGCCCCCTACTCATGCAGTGCATTGTATTGATCAGGAAAATAGGGTATGGGAGGGAGGAAAGAGGGAGTAGTGTTTGTGGATATTTGATTTAAATTTTTCTAAATTGTAAGTAACAGGGAAGACTTCTGCGGGAAGTTTGTTCCACATACGAATCGTTCGACTAAAAAACGAATTTTCTCTGTAATGCGTTGTGCGAAACACAGGACAATCAACTACAAACGGATGTGCTCTACTAGATAAGCGAGTATTACGAATAAAAACTCGGGCTCGTGGAATAAGTTCACTTATCTCAGATGAGCATCTCCCATGGTAATATCGATAGAAAAGTGTCACACAACCCACATTCCGACGATGCTCCAATGAATCAATAGAGTTGGATACACTACTGTCATTGATAACATCCGTTGAATACATTTTGAAGGAAGCCCTGCTTAACCACTTGTTACACGTATATAGAGTATAAACGTCCTGTAATAACCATATTTCTTAAATGTATTCCCTTTTTACGAGGCGAAAACTAACCAAAAATAAATGTGGCTTAATAAGTTTTTACAATAAGCCCTTCAATTGTATTTTTTTAGAATTTCTGACTTTAAATGCTTTTTTTTTTGTTTATTAACTTTGAACTTTTAGTAAAAATAAGTAATATTTTTCCAGGTTTTTCAGTTTTGCTTTTTTTCAAAATTGTTATGCTTTAAATACATTGAATTTAGCTTTTTTCTTCTTTTCTGGTTATAAATTCCTATATCCCATGAGTGCATAGTGTCATTTAAAAGAGTGGGTATTTTTTATTTATATATCCTCCTAAAATTGTGATGAGCTTTTTTATTTCTACTAGCCTGCACATCTCTGATAAGAAATTGATGTAGGGTAAATATTATAAAATGTTCTGTTATGATTGACAGCTAAACGCGTGGACAATTACACTAATTGTTGCTTATATTCTTTTGTTTATATTTATTGTACACTCATGAAAAAATCGTGCAAATAGTGGACAATTCAGCTATGACAACAGAAAAAAGTACTTGAATTTGCGCCAGCAGAAATTTCAATGAAGTTAAAATTGTATTCTGCTAAATTTCTGTGATCTAAATTTTAGGTAGAAAAGTTAGTTAAAAATGTTAACTAACTATAATGTTAGATACAATGACAATACCAGGTAATCTACTTAAGAATTTAGATAAATCAAAATAACGTTTAAGCTAAGTCAATAGAAAATTTGGTCGAAAGTGGTCTCTCCGGGTCTGACCAGAGGCAGGTCCATACCCAATAAAAAACGCTGTTTACATTACATGCAAACAGGTTTGTAAGGGAGGAAGCCGAAAAGAATCCCTTACAAACCTATATGCTTTAATTTTTATATGGCGAATTCCCACTTGGAAGCATTACTTTTGGACAAAATAAGCGCGGATTTCATGCATATACATAATTTATTTTATAATATGCATATACATAATTTATTTTACATAAAATTCTACAGATATTAGTTTAGTGATAGCTCTTCAGAAACAGTTAAACAACTAATTTTTTTTTATTTCATAATCTAAAACACCAACCACAATCGGAAATCACTCCGGAAAATTTTTACAGATCGTTTATAATCCACGATATGAAACTTTCTGCATTACAACCTGCATTCTTATAAGGGTTTAGAGTAAGCTGCTTACAACCTGCATCCTTGTTAGGGAAACAGTACACAGAAAAAACTTAAAACGGGTTTCAATTAAAAAAATTATTGAATCAATTAATATTTTAATTGATTTTACACCTATCACGGCAATGATACTATCAATTAAACCTTTTATTAAATTTAAGAAGGAAAAAAAAGTTATAAATAACTTCTACAAAAAAAAAAATATGATACTCATAAAAAAGTGTGTGATCTATAAGTTGGCATGTGTGCTTTTTGCAATGCTGAGTCTGTTTGTGTGCGTGCTTGTTTTGTTTGTTAACTTCAAATTTATTTGGTATTTTATACTGAAAATTTTCGATTTATGCATACAGTGTATGAAAAAATAATATAATAATTGCGTCTAAAATAAAATATGTATTTATATATTTAAAAGTCAATTAAAATATTAATTGATTCAATTAAATATTTGTTTAGATACAAAGTAAATTCAAATCAAATCTTTAATTAGATATTTTAGGTTGATAATTTTTTCTGTGTAAACTCAAAATTTTTGTTTGTTTATTTTTATGCGAAAATTATTGGAGAAAATAATGCCATCAGCAAGTGAGACTGATGGCGGAGACTCAAAAAAATATTTTATGAAATCAATTATAGTTAAAATTAACTGGCAAATTTGAAAATTTAAAAATCACGAATTACTAAATACTGGCTTGAAAAATTAGTTCAAATACGGATTAAATTTGTTCTTGTGGTAAAACAAGATAACAAATAATAGTGAATTTTTATTGTTGATCTATATAAATTGTGTGTGAGTTGTTGGTTAGTTCGGTTCAAGATCATGAATATTTTTCCATATTAACAGAAAAATTATAATTTTATTTGTGATAATTTACTTTAATTAACAGAAAAACAATTAGAAAAAAGTTATTTGACACCTGCATGAATGGAGTTAACTTTCTAGCCCGCAACGGCCTTCATCAACATTCTTCGTGCCTTAAAGTGTTAAATTGTAAACATCATCTATTTAACTCAACTAGTTAGGTTAAAAACATGCCGTAACTTAGTTTGAGTATGACGAAATTTACTGCGAACTTATTTTCTATAAAGCTATGTTTAGTTGTTAATTATTACCACAGTTGCCAGTTCAACTAATTAAGTTGAAATTTGACTGGCAGTTATTTTCAAATGTCATCATATTTTATCCTTTACATTGTAAGTGAAGGAAATTCAAACATTGAAGATTTTATTCGTTTTTCAACATATGTCGAGCATATATATTAAGCGAATTTTTGCACTGTACCTTGTGAGTGGTTAATAGTGAATTTTTATTGTTGATCTATATAAATTGTGTGTGAGTTGTTGGTTAGTTCGGTTCAAGATCATGAATATTTTTCCATATTAACAGAAAAATTATAATTTTATTTGTGATAATTTACTTTAATTAACAGAAAAAACAATTAGAAAAAAGTTATTTGACACCTGCATGAATGGAGTTAACTTTCTAGCCCGCAACGGCCTTCATCAACATTCTTCGTGCCTTAAAGTGTTAAATTGTAAACATCATCTATTTAACTCAACTAGTTAGGTTAAAAACATGCCGTAACTTAGTTTGAGTATGACGAAATTTACTGCGAACTTATTTTCTATAAAGCTATGTTTAGTTGTTAATTATTACCACAGTTGCCAGTTCAACTAATTAAGTTGAAATTTGACTGGCAGTTATTTTCAAATGTCATCATATTTTATCCTTTACATTGTAAGTGAAGGAAATTCAAACATTGAAGATTTTATTCGTTTTTCAACATATGTCGAGCATATATATTAAGCGAATTTTTGCACTGTACCTTGTGAGTGGTTATATAGATCAACAATAAAAATTCACTATTAACCACTCACAAGGTACAGTGCAAAAATTCGCTTAATATATATGCTCGACATATGTTGAAAAACGAATAAAATCTTCAATGTTTGAATTTCCTTCACTTACAATGTAAAGGATAAAATATGATGACATTTGAAAATAACTGCCAGTCAAATTTCAACTTAATTAGTTGAACTGGCAACTGTGGTAATAATTAACAACTAAACATAGCTTTATAGAAAATAAGTTCGCAGTAAATTTCGTCATACTCAAACTAAGTTACGGCATGTTTTTAACCTAACTAGTTGAGTTAAATAGATGATGTTTACAATTTAACACTTTAAGGCACGAAGAATGTTGATGAAGGCCGTTGCGGGCTAGAAAGTTAACTCCATTCATGCAGGTGTCAAATAACTTTTTCTAATTGTTTTTTCTGTTAATTAAAGTAAATTATCACAAATAAAATTATAATTTTTCTGTTAATATGGAAAAATATTCATGATCTTGAACCGAACTAACCAACAACTCACACACAATTTATATAGATCAACAATAAAAATTCACTATTAACCACTCACAAGGTACAGTGCAAAAATTCGCTTAATATATATGCTCGACATATGTTGAAAAACGAATAAAATCTTCAATGTTTGAATTTCCTTCACTTACAATGTAAAGGATAAAATATGATGACATTTGAAAATAACTGCCAGTCAAATTTCAACTTAATTAGTTGAACTGGCAACTGTGGTAATAATTAACAACTAAACATAGCTTTATAGAAAATAAGTTCGCAGTAAATTTCGTCATACTCAAACTAAGTTACGGCATGTTTTTAACCTAACTAGTTGAGTTAAATAGATGATGTTTACAATTTAACACTTTAAGGCACGAAGAATGTTGATGAAGGCCGTTGCGGGCTAGAAAGTTAACTCCATTCATGCAGGTGTCAAATAACTTTTTTCTAATTGTTTTTTCTGTTAATTAAAGTAAATTATCACAAATAAAATTATAATTTTTCTGTTAATATGGAAAAATATTCATGATCTTGAACCGAACTAACCAACAACTCACACACAATTTATATAGATCAACAATAAAAATTCACTATTAACCACTCACAAGGTACAGTGCAAAAATTCGCTTAATATATATGCTCGACATATGTTGAAAAACGAATAAAATCTTCAATGTTTGAATTTCCTTCACTTACAATGTAAAGGATAAAATATGATGACATTTGAAAATAACTGCCAGTCAAATTTCAACTTAATTAGTTGAACTGGCAACTGTGGTAATAATTAACAACTAAACATAGCTTTATAGAAAATAAGTTCGCAGTAAATTTCGTCATACTCAAACTAAGTTACGGCATGTTTTTAACCTAACTAGTTGAGTTAAATAGATGATGTTTACAATTTAACACTTTAAGGCACGAAGAATGTTGATGAAGGCCGTTGCGGGCTAGAAAGTTAACTCCATTCATGCAGGTGTCAAATAACTTTTTTCTAATTGTTTTTTCTGTTAATTAAAGTAAATTATCACAAATAAAATTATAATTTTTCTGTTAATATGGAAAAATATTCATGATCTTGAACCGAACTAACCAACAGATAACAAATAATTTTAGTCAAATAACTGATTTAAATGTAAGCAAACAGAAAAAAAAAATAGTTCAACTGAATTAGAACACGTTTAACAGACTTTTTTACTAACTTTTAGTTTGAGTGTATATAAAATAAACTAGTCATGTTAAACACACGTCAAAATTCATAAATAACAAGAGAACTTATTATTTTTAAGTACTTTACAAAGTAAGTATTGGCTCAAAATAAAAGCACGAGGAGGGCTGCTGCTTTAAAAAAAAAGCGCAACTGAAATAACCACAGGGTGTTTTGAAGACACATCTATTTTTAAGAGTCTATTACTTTTGATAGGAAGTTGTTATAACGAGGCAGTAAAATCATATGATAGCTTAAAGACTTGGTTACAAAAGTAGTTTAGCAATTTCAAAAAATTGTTGTAGTCGCAGGGTTGCCGTTTAACGATATAAAAAATTTTTTTTTTAAAAATATTTAGAAATATAAGGTTTTGCTGATTTCAATAAAGACGCATGCACATGTACTAGGGTATTCAATTAATCAGGTTTCTAGTTTAATCGGTTAATCGAGCAAATAATTAATCGGGATTGAGATGTAAGCGGTTAATAATCGGTTAATTAAGAATTATTCGGTTAACCTAATAATTCAAATTTGAATAAATAGAATGGTTAATAATAAAAAAATACATATTTATTGTTTTGATTTTATATTTTATTAATAAAAAAAAAACAAATAAAACATAACCCCAGGAAAAAATTACACATTCCAAAAAGAAGGTGATGCCCACTCTTGCTTACATATCTCATTGCCAAATTTAGTAACTGCAATACCAACCTCATTCCAACGATAAAGTAAAAAAAGCAAGTAGTATTGTAATCAATTCTTTAAATTTAAACCAGAAAGCATGAACTCAATAACAAAGTAATTATTTACTTAAAAGAAAATAACAATGTTATTAACTTATATGTTTAACTGTTTGTAATCAAGAGTAATCATATACTTTTTCTGAATAAAAGGACGTCATTGGAAGTAGTTCCTCATTTTGAAAAAAGAAGTTATACAATTTTAAAGAATTTATCTTATTTATTTTTTCAAATCAAAAATTGCATGTTGCCTCAATTTTGTTAAACTGTGGTTAGGTATAAATTAAGGAAGCGCACGTGAGCAGAAAATTCTGAGTGGAAGTTGAAATTACTGATTATCGTGAGTGAGTGTAAAAAAAATTTTCGAGGGTGATTGTGCGTGAGTCATATTTTTGTTTTTAAATTTTGAATTGTTCTTTTTTTTTGAAAAATTTAAATTTTCGTGGTTTATATCTCCAAAATTATGACAAACCCATGTTATCATAACAATTCGATGTTTCAGTTTTTAGGATTTTATTTCCGTATGAGTTTTGATCGTTATATTTGAGTGACCTAGGAGAATCACGTGTGAGTAAAAGTTGAATTTACTTATGGAACTACTTTTTTTTTTTTAAGTGTAAGTACTTCTTATTTTTTCTAGGGAACTACTTATTTATTTTTTTTTGTGTAAGTACTTCGTAGTTTTACAATGGAACTATTTCTTTATTAAAAAATGTATGTAGTTCTTAAAAATATAAAGTAAATGGTTTTTTCGGTAAAAAAAATAATCAATTCTAAAGAATCAATTATTTAGTCTCACGCCCTGTTAAAAGAATCGAGTAGATAATCTAGTAAGGAATGCGTTCTGCCCAAAATGCTTGATTACAAACCCGCTTAGCTTTTTGGAAATTTTTTGCTGGGACAGTTTATAAGAAATAAAAAAATAAAGTAAATTAGATCCTTCTTTGTATACATATATGTGTTAATTAAAGGTTTTAAAGAGATCTTGTGAAATAATCTTTTAAAAAAGAATGTAATTGAAATGTTTAGCTTTTAAACGGTTCTTTTCTTTAGTTTTTATAAAACTTGACTTGGAGAAAAACTCTTTCGATGATTGTGGATGTTGGGGAAATCGAAAGTAGGGCATGATAAAGAATGTCCAACTTCTCAGTTCTTTTCTTTGTTTTTTCTAAACATATAAAATCCTCCATTATGCAATTAAAGTCCTTTTTAGAATTTTTTATATTTTTAATACTATTAATAGTATCATTTAATTCTGATAAAAGGTTATTTTCATTAATATGAGAAGTTTCTTCTATTATCATGTCGTCATCCGAGTCATGATAAAGTTCATCATTAAACATTCTAGAAAAAAATTGATTTCCAAACTCCATAGTTTCAGTTTTTGAACTATATTTTAAAAAAAGTATTGCTAGAAGGCAATGTTCATTTTGCCAACTGTTTATTATTATCGTCTTTAGTAAAATATTTCCAAACAAGGCTCATTTTTACCTGTAAAATATAAAATAATTTAGTTTATCGTGCGCCCCGGTTGGCCAGTTGGTAGCGTGCTGGCTTATCAGTGCGGGGGTTGTGCAAAAAGTGGGCGGGATCCAAGCAATGGGCGTGGCACCTCCCATACGAAGTAAAAATTTATAATTGCATATCTGAAGTACTATTACAGCGGGAGTCTTCAAACTTTGTGTGAGCTGTTTTGATAATAATATGCATAGTTTTGCAAAAAGTGGGCGGGATCCAAGCAATGGGCGTGGCACCTCCCATACGAAGTAAAAATTTATAATTGCATATCTAAAGTACTATTACAGCGGGAGTCTTCAAACTTTGTGTGAGCTGTTTTGATAATAATATGCATAGTTTTTGCAAAAGTGGGCGGGATCCAAGCAATGGGCGTGGCACCTCCCATACGAAGTAAAAATTTATAATTGCATATCTGAAGTACTATTACAGCGGGAGTCTTCAAACTTTGTGTGAGCTGTTTTGATAATAATATGCTATTTGTTGAAAAGTCATTAGCCTTAAATACAATTTTAGGCAGGACAACGTCTGCCGGGTCAGCTAGTAAAATATAAAATAAAATAGTCATATATAAAAAATACATAAAATACAAAAAAAAAGATAAATTTCGGTTAATCGGTTAATCGACACAAATTAATCGGTTTATTTGTTATTTGAAAATCGTCAATTTTAAATTATTCGAACAGTTAACCGACAAAAATTAATCGGTTAACCGATTAACGGTTAACCGATTGAATACAATAACATGTACTATAAAAATAAACACTGATAACTGATGTACGAGTATTTAATAATATTCACATATATAATTATATTATTTTTAAATACTCCCCTTATTATTTTAATTATAGTATTTAATATTTATTTATTTATTAATTACATATTTTGCCGGTTAAATTGTGTCTTGCTTTCTGCTCGACAATCTTTTTCTGATTGAAGTACAAGCAAAACATACTTTTATCTACTAGCGCATGTTGTTGTTTTTATGTAAAAAAATTATTCACACTTGAAAAAAACCGCCACCAAGTTTATTATAAACATGCACGCACAAATAGTCACCCACATGGACACATCGTCGTTTTTTACGCAGAATGTGCTGATAGATCTATTTCGGGAAAAAAACTCTATGGATTATTTGTTAGGGCAATATCCTAATGAAGAAATATAGATTATGGCCTCGAACTTGAATAATTTTCATTTTCATTGCACAATTAAAGGTCGAAAAAAACATAATTTTTATTTTTAAATAAAAATTATAACAAACTTGTAAAAAAGGCAAAGTGCCGCCTAGTTTACTTCCCCTGTTTTGTTTACAAACTAAACAAAATATAAAAAGGAGAGAAAAACAAAAACGTGTATTGAATATCCACCAGAGGTGGATCTTGCACACCAAACAAGTTTTCAATTTATTTTTTGATCAATGGTTATAATCTTTAACTTCAAACTCATAAGTATATTAGTTCTCATGTAGTGAGTAAACTAGTTCATATGTATGTTTGATGTTTGGCATGGGATTGTTACCGCTTTCAAAACGTGTTCTGATGATGGGAACCTAGAAAATTCCCGAAATAGATCTATCAACACATTCCTGAAAGGGTCAAATAATAAATTTGAAAACAAAAAACTCTATGGATTATTTGTTAGGACAATATCCTAATGAAGAAATATGGAGTATGGCCTCGAACTTGAATAATTTTCATTTTCATTGCACAATTAAAGGTCGAAAAAACATAATTTTTATTTTTAATAAAAATTATTACAAACTATTACTAAAATACTTTTAAACTAACAGTCAAATTCTCAAAATCATTTAAAAAATTAACTAAATGTTAAAAGAATAAATTAGATCAAGTACAACTGAAATTTGTTCATGTGGTAAATTACAGATTTAAATTAAAAAAATTAGTTCAATTGAGTTTAACAGACTTTTGAGCTAACTTTTTTTTTAGTATATAGATTACTGTCGAAATATCTGGCAGCCCTGTTTTCCTGTACACTTCTTAAATTTTAATGATCGTTTTGTTCTTTTGTTTCTCAATACAAGTTTAGTAATTTTGTACATGTTTAATTTTCTCGAAATCCCTAACCAGATATCAACGAAATTATTAAATTTAAAGTGAACCATCTTGCTCATTGTCTATCTTTATCTGTTATTATCATTATTATATGTTGTCCTGTCTCCACCATTAAGTAGTAAAATAAAATTAAAAATTAATTATGTTGACATATTGCCATACTCCAAAAACAGAAAAGGAACTTGCTATTCGACTACTCAGACAATCTCATTTTCATAGATTTTAGGAATTCAATGCATGTTTTAGTTTAAAAAAACTCAGCATCTATGATAAGAAAATTGTAAATTTATTTATTGTAGTTGTTTCATTATAAAACTAAAGAATTTTTTTCCATTAATAATTGTTTGCTTTAAATTATACTTTATTATCCTTTTTAATCATCGTAAACATATTTTATTTAATTCATAACTTGTCCCTAGTTCATTTAATTATCCTTTTTATAATGTATACGTCTTATGCCGCTTTAAAAAAACATATTTTTCCAGCATTCATATTCAAGATTACACGGGGCTACAACAATTTTTTTTTTGGCAATCACTTTTCAAGGTACCTAGTGTAGGCTGTAATTCTAGCTGACAAGGGAGGTATCTCGACCCGAACTTTCCGATATTAAAGAATTTTGGATATGTTGTAAAAGAGCAAAACAAAAGATACATTAAATCACGTTTAAGGTTTAAAAAATAGGGTTAAAAATTTATTTATTTTTGTATGAAAACTTGTCGTTAATTTGCGGAAACTAGATTTATATGTACGCAGGGTTAAAGTACTCAAGAAAACAAAAATTTTGATACCTATATTGCATATATAGTGGCCCATGAGTTGCAACATTTTTCAATTATTTGAAATGTAGGTGAAAAATAACTTCGGGAAAAGTCGCATAAAAATCGAACGGGTGCGAATATCAGAAAAAGCTTACACACCCCCTCGTTTAAAATTAAATAGGCATTACTTTACCTTATTTGCAGCTTAATACAACTAAAATTCTGTAATAAAATGACAGATTTAATGTTACTTAAAAGTATTATTTTTAAAAAATACTTGACGTTCTTTGGGCATACTTTGTAAACCAGTGAATGTGTCTTCAAAAAACATTTCATTTTATATCAAATTTGTCTATAGTTACTTTTACTAGAACAAAATAACCGAAAACGTAAAATTGGGTAATTTTTGACTCCACTTAGTAACGCCTAAACATAAGAATTAGGCACCTACAATAAAACACTGGTCCCTTAAATTTGTATTCTCTACAACATATCCGAAGTTCATTAAGATATGTAGATCCGGGTCGGGGATACCTCGCTTGTGAGTGTATTACAAACCGGTGGGAGTAGTTCGTTGCAATATACCCATAAAGTGTCGAGATAATCAGAAATGTTTTGCTACCGTCGCATTTACAAACTTGTAACTCAATAACTGTTATATAAAATGAGCCTTCATTGTAAGAGTGGAAGCGAATACGTGTATTCAGATGGAATGTAGTGAAAACATGTCAACTCAATCACCATTCGGATGGACCATCTCCGATTTCAATAAAATTTACTATAACTGTCATAATCGACAAGAAATCATAAATTTTAGATTCCGAAACCTTTTCGTTTCCGAAATATGATGTCCTGAAAATTTTTGACGTTTCTTGCAATTTTCGTGAATTCATATTTACGACACTAAAGGTTTCGGAAACTGAAATTTATGTTTCGTAGATTTGTTGTCGAATATGGTGAAGTTCATTGAAATCGGAGACGGTTGAGCCGAAAATTCCATGTTTTTAAGTGAGTTGACATGGTTTCCCTCCCTTAGGTTGAAAATTCAGTTAACTGCAAAAAACACGATGATAAAAAAGTGGTCTGTGTACCCTTATTCGCTTCCACTCTTCAGTTGTTCAAATCGTTTGGAAATTGTCAAAGATATGGAACTGTTTTTATTTACGACCTACTTCAAATACCTGTTGAAACTGACTTTAGATGCCTCTTTATTCTCAAGGTTTATGAATTGAGACAGGGTTAGATTGAATATACTTAAAAGCTATGACGTGCAAAGTTTCACATTGAAAACGTCTTCACCAAAAGAATTTATTGATATTTAAACTTCGAAAAATTCAATAAATTACTTGAAACTTACAAGAGTTTCTTTTATTAATTTTATTTCATTTTTTTTCATAGTTCTTAACCTTCAGCTCCACACCAATACAAAAATAGACTCACTGGACTTGGGTGTTTACATTCAATGAAAAATTAATTTTCCCATCACTGCTTGGTGGAAAGTTATATAGTGGTTTACAAAAAATATTTCCGATTTTAAACTTCCGCAGCTTTTCCCTTAGGGTTTTACGCCGTTTTATATAATTGAGTTTTGGACAGTATTTAAAAAGTTGTGTAGTTTTCATATTTTTGGGTACACTTAGAATACTATGTAGGTAAAGACCACTGCAAATGTAGTTAAAAACAAATTAAATTTCACTTAAAGAAATGACGACTTACATTTCAGTAAATTCAACTAACATTGTCATCTGTTTTTTAATGTTCAAAAATGAACCACAATTGTGGTAAAAATGAACCACATATGTTAGTAAAAAATAACAAACATTTATTTTTTTTTATTTTTTTAAATAACAAAAAACTACTGTAAAAAATTAATGTAAAATCATAAAACAGTCATTTGATGTGAGTTGTTTTTTTAAATGAACTACAAGGTTAGTTAAACATTTAATTTGTTCTATAAATGACTTAGATTTACATTACCCAGTGTACACATTTTTAAGCGCTCAGAAATTATGACTCCTTTTTGAGTCCAAAATATGTGGGATTTCTGAGCGCTCTTAATTGGAATCCTAAATTATTTATATTTGAATCTTTTTTATGAGCCTTTCAAAAACTTATTCTAGAAAAGCACTTATTTCTGATTATTTTTGGAACATTCATAAATGATTAAAATTTCAATTTAAAAAAATTGGGATATTTTTTTAAAGGGGAAATTAAAAATGACACACTCAAAAACTACTAATTTTTTGGAGTGTTTTCTGAATGTTTAAAAAAAAATAAAAAAAATTTTAAATATTTTCAAACTAAATTTCTAAAAAGAGTCATAAATGTAGAAAAAAAGAATATAATTTTAAACACTCCAAAAAGGTTAAAATTTTTGAACAAAATATGAGCCTAAAAATAATTTTGAAATAAATTGTTGTCAAACAATTTTCCCAATTTTTTGTCAATTGAAAATATTTGTGTCTTCATAAATATAAAATAAAAAAAAAATATATATAAAAAAATAAATAGCTACCGATTGTTCCTGGAGCGGTGCAAATCAAAAGTTTGCAGTGCATTTATTGAATATAACATCAATTATTAGAAGTAAGTATGATAGAACATATAGTTTAATAGTTCTATTCAATATTTTGTTTTGTTTATTTAGCTGCGTTCTCATCAAAATTCAACAACGGAGAAGAAGAGTTTAAAAATACAACCATTAAGTGGTTTCAAACGGCCAAAGGTAGAATTGATTATATTAAAAAATCGCAACAAACTGTGCGTGAAGAACCAGGAACCTCCAATTCTACTTCTTAAGAATTATTATATAATGCTATTTTAATCGTTATTATTTGGTTAATTTTGAATTACTACTTAACTTGTTATTTTTCTGTTTTTTTTTGATTACTTTTATGTTATTGTTGTCATTGTTCTTTAACTCTCCTTTTCGTTTAAGATTATATTTATCCAGTTTCTAAATAAAATAAAAAAAATTAACATTATTTCGTTTTTATTTCTGAATAAGTTTTATAGAACAATTTTCGGAGCAGCCAGAAAGGGCTCCAAATGTCACACAAAAAAGGCTTAGAATGGATTAAAAATTTATTCAAAAAGGACTCATAAATGAGCCTAAAACCCCTTGGAAAGTATAATAAAATGAGTATTTTAAATTTTTAAGTAATGCCTCATTAGTACCCCTCTTTTATTACTCAAAAATGACTCATAAAAAGAGGGAAATTTCCCCTCCGAAGGCTCATAATAAGAGTCTTTTATGAGTCAAAAAGAACACTCAGAAAGAGGCTTCACCTGTAAACGGAAACACCCTCTTATTGTTAGGATTTTAGAAGGGCCAAAGACTCTTTTATGAGTCTTTTTGGACTCAAATGGCACACTGGGTAAAAATAATGAAACTGTATTACAACCCAAACAACTACATATTTTTTAAGCAGAAGTTCCCTGAGTGTAGCTGTTAAACGCAAAGTAAATGCCGGAACTTGCTCAAAATTTGACAGTAGTCTATTAACAGGTGGTACTTAATGGGAGCAGTGTTGCATTTCATATAACTACGAGGGAAGTTCGAAAAGTCACGGACTTAGTTTAAAATAAGATAAATGCAGTTAAACCTATAAATTGATGCAGCTTTTATTTGCTAAGCAAAAACTGTAATTTTAGTATTTTTAATTTTCTTGAAATTTAAAACCGCCATAATTATCGATTCGTTAAAGATAAATGATTAATATCGGCTAACATAAAATTGAAAATATTTCACCTCAAAGTGTTTAAAAATTTTTGAAGTTCCCCATATACAGTGAATTTTCTTTTTATATAATGCCAACTAATGCATTGGTACAAAGTTTGCGAATGTTCTGTGTAGCACAGTGTTATTTTCAGCATCATTTTGGTTTTTGTATTTTATTTTTGTTATATTATATTATTTTATTACATATTTTATCATTACAAACACCATAATATGTCTGACATTTTGAAGTAAGCTTTGGCATTTTGTTCGCCTTTTGATGTGTAAAGAAAACCATTGAGTTATGGGCCAGAGATGACATATTTTGTTAAAAATACTTTTTTAGAATTTAACATATATTTTAAAGAAAATAAAAAGCAATATAGTTATCTGTCCTTTCGTTGGCATGAGCAATTTTTATTCGTACGTTTCAAAACAATATAATTTATGAAATTCTATGAAATGAACCTTTTTAAAAATTATAAAATTTTGCAATATTTTTTTTTAATTTTGAACTGTAAAAAATGCTGATAGATTTACATTAACGATTAAATGAACAATCTCTTTGTAAGATTTCAGTGTAATTGTAATCAAAATACGTGTGCTATATTTCTTTTTTTTTTTAACACATATGCAAATTTCATCGTGATAGGAGAGAATCTATCGGGAGACTTCCCTTATCAGACAATTTTAAAACATTTTTGGGAAATTATTTTCTTTGTATTTGTTGTAGTGTTTTTTCTAAAATTGGTACACTTTTGCATTTTTCCAAGACCAAAACTGCTGGCATGAGCGCCTTTAATGGGAATTACTCGTTTACTGCAGTAAAATATAGAAATCGTAAGTTTTTATTAAATTTTACCAAAAGCTAAGACGCCGCAAAAAAAAAATTTAAGGATTATAGAGTAAATGGGGCTTTAAAAAAAAAAAATATGGTTTCCATCAGTTGGGTAGTGCTCAAAACATTTTGTATTAGCTATAAATTTCGCGAAAATTGCGATTTTTTTAAAGAAAAATCTGAATTTTTCAGTGGGACATACAACACTAAGTTAGTTAGTTAACCTGTCGAAGAAATCGCTAGAAGCATAAAATGAGGATTTGGATTTGTTTTTTGAACGAATTAAAAAAAAATACCACTTTTCCGGAAACGATTAAAATTCAAATTTGAAAACTACTCCTAAAAATGTTTAAACAGCTATAACTTTGTGACGCTCATTAAAAGCAATGGAAGTGATGGGATTTAAGTTACAAATATCTAGAAATACATACGGCATTAACTAGCTCCGTCATAAACATTTTAATTTTTGTTTCATCCCCAACTATTATACACTCAGGAAACTTCTGCTTTAAAAAATTGTAGTTGTTTTGATTGTAATACAGTTTTCTTTATTTTTAAATGTAAATGTCAGTCATTTGTAGAACAAATTAAATTTTTTACTAACCTTGTAGTTCATTTAAAAAACAAACCAAATCAAATGACTGTTTTATCATTTTACATTAATTTTTTGCAGTAGTTTTTTATCATTTAAAAAAATAAATGTTTGTTTATTTTTACTAACATGTGGTTAATTTTTACTACAATTGTTAATCATTTGTTGAACATTAAAAAACAAATGACAATGTTAGTTGAATTTACTGAAATGTAAGTCGTCCTTTCTTTAAGTGAAATTTCATTTGTTTTTAACTGCATTTGCAGTGGTCTTTACCTACTTAGTATTCTAAGTGTATATTAACCTTAAACCTTTACATATAATTCCCAAACTAATTAAGATATGACCTTCGAAAAGTCGCGTAAAAAATATTCGTTATATTGCAACGATATTTCCTTCCCAAAACCCTGAGATTATTGAAAATGAAAAATAAAACTAAAATCCTAAATTAAATGGCTCTCCAAGAAAAATTTATTTTCTTACTAAGATTTTTACTATTTTTTTAAATGTTTATATACTTTTCAGTTACTGTTCGTTATACAGTGGGAAGCACTCGTGAGTACATGTAAGTACTTTTTTCACCCAAAGATTCAAGCCGAAAGTTATTTGGCTCCAGAACGAAAGGTTGCATAACAATATTCGTAATATTGCAACGATATTTCCCAAAACTCTAAGATTATTTAAAATGAAAAATAAAACTGCAATCCTAAATTAAATGGCTCTCCAACAAAAATTTATTTTCTTACTTTTTACTATTTTTTTTTTTTTAAATATTTATATATTTTTACTAACTGTCCCTTATACAGCGCGGAGCACTCGTACATTTAAGTATTTTTTTCACCTAAAGATTCAGGCCCAAAAATTGTTGACACTAGAACGAGGGGTATACTTTTCTAAAGGTATAAGGTACGTTGAATCCAAATCAGGTCTCAAAATCACTCTCCTACAGCAGGCGTTCAAGCTATATTAAGCGGAAAAGTGTGGTTTTTTTTTTCACATTCCTGAAAATGTATTTTTCATTATGCTTGTAACGGTACGACACACTACTGTTACCGTTTTTCCAGTTTTTTTAATTTTAAGATAATTTATTTCTTTACGAAAATATTGTAAATTGAAATTTTGGTTGTAACTGCAATTTTAAAGTCCCGCAGTAAAAAATTTAAAAAAAAAATAGAATAGAAGTTTAACCGACTATAATTTCAACAAAAAATAAAATATCTTAACTGAAAAAAGGATAAGAGTAGTGTAGGTGCCGTTAAAAGTATTATAAAAAATATATTTCCAGGAAGGTGAAAAATCGGAGCATTGGATCAAAAACAACACTATGCCCGTTAATATTGGTCGAACGCCTGATGTCGCAGAGTGATTGGCGATCAGATTTGGTTCAGCGTAACTTATTTCTAGAGCAAAGAAACTTTAATTCTAGTGTCACATATTTTTCGGCCTGAATCTTTAGGTGTGAAAAGTACTTACATATACTCACGAATACTCCCCACTGTATATTTTCTGCATAAATTTTCAGAAAAATGTGTTATATAATGTAGTCAATGCAAACAATTTGCTCGTTCGTTATATCGCGTTTTCGTTTTACCGAGTATCCATTATACTGGGCTTTGACTGTTTTTTGTTATTTTCAAAAATTGATACTTATGGTACCAACAATTTTTTTGGATCCATATATCTCTTTACACTGAAGAGATCCATCACAAATTATGCATTATATTTGATGTATCTACAAACAATTTTAAAATAACCAACAAATGTAATTTTGAATTTCTTTTTAATTTTCGATATAACTTTCGACGCCCCTGTTTAAATTGATGTACGCAAACGGATTTAATTTCTAGTTTTTAAAATATACAAAGCGTCCAAAAAATTAAAACATTTTTTTAAATGTCTGCATATTAATAATTTACCACATTTGTTAGTACCAAGAATTGGAATTGCCTAATTTTGAACTTTAATATTTGTTAAGGAGTAAATTTATGTTACACAAACTGTTGGGATTTTTTAAGGAATTCAGAAGTCTTCGACCCCATTTGTCCAATTGACCAGATATGTCTGCCTATATGATGTTTATTACACAAATATACAAGATAAGCAAATGTTACCTTTTACATACAGTTTTTTACTTCAGCTTGTATGTATTTTTTTTGATAAGAAATTAAAATTCATAATTAATCTTTGCTTCTTTGGCGAAATA
>CM037852.1:112577864-112848282 GCA_021234595.1 Delia radicum
TTTATCTTAAAGATTTTTTTACCACAACAATTATTTTTTCACCACAAAACTTTATTACATCAAACTTTTTTCCACCACAAAACATTCTTTTTATGCCCTAAAAAGTTTTTCTCATTTAAATTTTGTATATTATTTGTATTTGGCTATAACTCAGAGACCAATCGAGATACCACCCTGAATTTTTCACTCAAATGTAGATGAGAGTTTAATTAGAAGCATATATTTTCATTAGAAAAAAAAGAATGCGCATTTTGAGATATAGGTAGCTTTAATAGGGTTTAAAGGAAAAGGCTCAATAGTTCATGACCCATGGAAATCTTTTAAGATAGAAACCTGAATCGTGAAAAATTAAACATCAATTTCAAGAGGTTAAACAAATTTATTGAAAGGGAAAATTCTGCAAAAAAAATAACTTAGTTTGCTTCTAAATATATTCGGAATTTAAAAACTTCATGTAAGAAAGTATAGGTTTTTCAAATAATCATAACAATGAGTTTATTTAGGCCATAAATTATTTATCTTACTAGAATAGAAATATTGTCCAAATCTTAAAATTTTTGTGCTGATGGCTGAAGTAAGAGTACACTCAAAATAAAAGTTAGTAAAGTCAGCAAAAAAAAAAAAATTTAGCTGAGTCAAAAAGGAGCTTGCAAAAAAAATTGCTTATGTCATCAATTGCTTATGTAACAAAATTACTGGATCTGACTGAAAAAAACTCAAAAAATTGTGGAAAATTTATACGTTAGTCAATTTATTTAATAAAATTCATAAAACTAATGAGCGATATTTTAAAGGAACGCAAATGCTGCAGATAATTATAGAAACGAAACGAATAAATAACAAATATACAATATACAACCCTTTTTTCCGCAATAAGAAAAGGGAACATAAAAATCTACTTAAGATGTGTGTCTCTGTCTTTGGCTTTAGCCTGTCTATCTAATGTATATTTGTTTTGCAATTTGACCACACCTGAATAATCTCTAAAAACATTTAGTTTACAAATACACATTTACAGCCGTATTTATAAAAATGTATTTTTGATTTATTAACCGTTTTTAACCAAAATTTGCTATAGTGTTGTATTTATAAACGAAAAATAGCTTTTAAAAACCTTTAATAAACCATTCATAAAGTAAGAAATTTTATTGTTGGATTTACCCTTTTTTAAACCAAAAATAAGAAGACATTTTGCATTTAGACATTTTGTTTTAAATCTACATACGACTATTGTTTACCTTTACAAAAATATTTCTGCTGAATATTTTTGAAAAATATTATAGAAAGTGATTAAAGTGATTATTTTATTTCTATATCCTTAACTCTTTTTTTATTAAATCCTTAACAGCTGCATATAAGAAAATTGTAAAATGAAAAAAATTATAAGTATGTGTAATAAACATTTTTAAATATATTGGATGATCTTTTAGAACCAGCTCAGCGAAGCTCTTACCTATCCTCTTCACACCAGTTTTCAGACCTTTGCCTCTTTTTGTTTCCTTCAAAAAATAGAAATATGCAATTAAAAATTATTTTGGTATGTCCATTCATAGTATTTATTACACACATACTTGTTTTCCCACTTCTTTTATTGGTTTTATTTGTTTTTTGGAGAAATCTAAATCCATTTTTTTTTTTTGGCACAATCAATCTAGTTTGGTAAAAAAAATCACGGAAATAAAATTAAAACCTGACAAAATTGTTAGTGATGTAAATCAGGGTGTAAACAAACTCATATTCGATTATTTTGTTAAATATACTACTAAAAATAGAAAACTCAAAACAGTTTTGCAATATTTTTGTTTAAATTTTTTCAGAACTCATTTTATACGTTTTTTATTTTTAAAATATACTTTTTAAGTAAGTCGAATGTTGAAAAAAAATTATGGACAAATAAACATATAGTTGATTATCGGGTTTATTAATCAGTGGTTTAAAGCGTCACTAACAACTAAATGACAAGTAAATAAAAGAGAGTTGCCATACATAAGCAAAAAATTACTACAAACGTTCAATAGTTATGGGGCTGTTATTGTTTCTTTATGAATTAAAACTTTTATGAGTGATTAATAAGACAAAAAGTCTATAATAGCTATTGCACTCTATAAACTCACAATAAGACTTTTTTATAAATACGGCTGTTAATCTTTATTAAATTTCAATATTTTTATTTTGTCTTTTATATTGATTAATAGACAATTACTTTGATAAGCCGGTGACAACGCAAAATTTAAGTAGTTTCAATCCATAATTTTGTTTATTTATGAAAAAGCAGATGCAAAAAAATTCCATGGTTGATTTTTTTGCATGCCTTACTTGAGTTGCACTTTTTTAGTATAATTTTCTTCGTCACTACTATTTCTTGACCTACTAATACATCTAATTTACTATTAATTCATTTTGCGTATATCTTTCAATTTGGTTGTTGTCCACACTTTAATGTGCTAATAATAAACAATTTCGTTAGCAAAATAAATTAGTAAAATATTAGCAAATATTAGTAAAACATTAGTTCAAAAACAGTTAGTGCTGAATAAGTATAACTAAAGTTTTAGCTGAAACAAAATTGTATCAAAAAATTTTGCTCAAAAATAGTATACCTGATTTACAAGACGTTTTAATACTAACTTTCTACTAACTTATTTTTTTTTTGCGTGTAAGTAAGAGTCAGTAACAGATCTTCGTTAATCGGAACTGGAACGAAAACTCACCCTAACCTCAATATAGTGTCCGACTGTTTAATCAGCTTCGGCCAAAAATAGACAATCTTCTTAAAATCGGCCATAATTCTGTGATAACCGACTATTACCAAAAATCTACTGCGTTACCCCAAATTCCTGCCGTATTGTGTTGTACAATAACAGACTTAAAATGTTGTGTTGATAGTTGTTTGGGATCATATGCCAGAAAAATTAACTTCGGCAGCAGTCTCCAATATAAACATTGTTAAATCTGGGGATTCTCATTCACTATATTTTCCTAATAACCGTATTCCATACATGAAGACCCAAATGAAAATTTTAAAACAGTGATTCCATTAAAGACATTTATCTTCTTGTATAACCGGTTTTATTTGGCTATTTTACCAGTTCGATCTTGAAATATCTTGAAACTTCCGTTAAAATAATTCTAAAATACCGAAAAGCCGATTATATCGATAATTTGTAGATATAACAAAATTATATGGGTAAAATTTTGAAATAAAGCCTGTGATATTGGAGAAACATGCGACTTTTGGAATTGCAGTTTTAAAATTTTCATATCGGTGTTCATATCGGTATTAAAACTAGTATTGCAATATTAGAGCTGTCAAAAAAATTATATATTTTAAATTTAAAGTCAGGTACTTTAAATAGTGTTGTAATTCTTATAAAGATTACTCAACATTACCTCAAAAATTTCATAAACGATCGTTCAACAAAAAAATATCAAAAATTACAATTTCTACATTATATTACATTAGGGGTGGGGAGATTTGAACATCTTAATGGGCGCTTCGCTTTTCTGATTCTTGGGATTGTACTGAGCAAAAAAGTCCACTAGACCATACGTCAACGGTGAAAATCGAGCTTCCAGATTTTGACTTTTTAGCCGTATTTTGTGAAAGTAACAATGTGTGGAATGGACATATCTCAGGAAGTAGGAGGAGCTTATACAAGATTATGGTATTAATCTCTTCTTTGGAAGATTCTCTAGCAGATTAATGCATCTATCATATTTGTGGGTGGAGTTTAAGGGGTTAATTTTAATTTCAAAATAGGGCTTTTTTGCCGTAAAGTCAAAATCTGGAAGCTCGATTTTCACCGTAGACTTTTTTGCTCAGTACAATCCCAAAAAGCAGAAACGCGAAGCGCCCATTAAGATGTTTTTCCATCCATACTAATCGCCCCACCCTAATATTACATACATATGGAGCAATCTACCAACATTTTAAGCTGATGGCCAAAATATCATCATCAGCAGCATTATTGTATAGTTTTATAGTCCTTCTATATATAACAACGACTTTAACATGAAATGTATATCAATGTCAGGTAAAGTTTTAATTTTCATTATTTATAGCAATAACTTTCACATGAAAACTGCGACATTAAAAACGCTTTTAATTCATTATAAACAAAAAGAACTCAATTGATGGCAATAAAAATTTACACGGAGTAGCAATTTACTTTCCTTTAGCCAACTTGCATTTAAGCACAATGAAGATAATCATTCAAAATAGTTTTGACAATCTGTAGACAAGAGTTAAGAAAAAAACCTACAGCAAGGCTGTAGTACTCAATGGGTTATCACACATCAAATAAAAGAAGAAAATTGAATACAAAAATTACAGCAGATATCTGATAAATTAACAAAATCATAATTTTTTGTGGTTAAGGAACTACTTTCTGCAAATGAGTGTATGGTAAAAGATAAAGAAGATTTGTTGTTGGTAACAACCAGTAATTTACATGTCGTATGTCGCACACGATTTCTGTTGAAATAAAATTTAAAACAATTCAAGCCATTCAATGTTGCAGTCAGTATTTTGTTGTATACGAGCGTATCCAAATACCACTCAAACCAATCAACGGACCTGTCACTCCTTAGGCAGTTAGCTGCCTTATCGGTAGCACATAAAAGCTTCTGGCACTCACGCGTCATACTACCACGGTAATACCGTTGTTGTTGACATTGTCATACATATTTTGAACTTGATGCACTGCATTATTACCAAAAAATATAAATATCTGTGTACCTTTCATATGCTGCATGTCGACTTCACATTGTAAATAAATGCAACCAGATATTTTTAGTCGCTCAAAATCGACAATAAGTTTCCCTACATCAGAAAGATAAGATTTATATTAAACAAAGCGTTTTAAATTTCTCGGAAATTTACCACACAAAGTAAGCAGATATATTGTGATGTGACTACCTATTTGGTTGTTGAAAATTTGTAGATGAAAGTGGCTTAAGTAAAACTTCCAATATTGAATAAATAGTTTGGAAGAGACTGGGTCAGAAATTTTCAAACAAGAAATATGTATAGTAAAGTGTGTTTTTCAAAGAGGTATAGAACTTTGAAATGGAATAAAACAAAGATGAATTTTTTAAATTGACACGAGATTTACTTTATTCGAAGATAATCTTCTGGCATTATAATTAAAATATGACTTCTGGCATATGACTGCCACGGCAGGCACGGACGCACTATGCTTCGTTCCCATATAACGAAGGGACAAAAATAGAAGGAGTAGTCAGATATTTTTGAAATTTGGTACACTAGCATAAAATAGCTTAGTTAAGAAAAATAAGAAGTTTTGGAAAAAATCGGCCCTAGGACACGCCTACCTCCCATGTGTCCTGAAATTGAAAAATATAATTTTAGCTTCAATAATGCCCACAAAATTACAAAGAGTGGTCATGCTGATACACATGCAACTAGCAACGTGTGTGTAAATTTTTATTTAAATCGGACTAAGAACTCAAGGTCCTGCTATATATCCTTTTCCTTAAAAACGCTACCACTCCTAAAAATAATTGTCTGATCGTAAATAAATTTTGGTATATAAATTGATATTTGCAAGATATATATTTGTGCCAAATTTGGGTAGAATCGGATTATCAATGTGGAAAATACAAAAACATCATTTATTGAAAAATAGGATAAACCGATTAAAATGCTCTTGCAAAAATAAAACTATAAGGATATTTGAAAGATAACATAAATGAAAAAATTAAAGAGGAAAACTAGCAATGTAAACGTAAAATATTTGCCATCACCACAGATTAGTTACATTAATTTATAAATTTATTTTTTAAACCTTGTTTACATTACAAATAGAGATTGACCCGTTAGTATTTTCATCCACTAGCACTCACGATCACTTATGTTAAAGGCAATTAAATTTGTAACACTTACGGTTTTTATACAATTGAAACTTTTATAGAAAATAAAAATTTCTCTCGCATTTCCGAAAATTTAATATATGGTAGTATTAGCGCTGCTGGAATATAGTTACTTTCACACGCGTGTGTTGTAACTTAAAAACAAATGTGTCACGCTATCATCTCTAATTTGAAAAATATAAATAACGGCAAATAATATGATAAAGCAAAACAAAAATATGAAACAAAAAAAAAACTTCAAAATCGAAGTCAATCGCAACTTACACTTTAAAATAGTAAT
Source organism: Delia radicum (assembly GCA_021234595.1). Taxonomy (NCBI): domain Eukaryota; kingdom Metazoa; phylum Arthropoda; class Insecta; order Diptera; family Anthomyiidae; genus Delia; species Delia radicum. The sequence goes on from CM037852.1 coordinate 112,584,037, forward strand.
TTAAATATGAAACAGAATCTAATTTATAGTTTAATTGGATCTAACTAATTATTAATGAGATATTTTACATAACTTAAAGCTACAGTTGCATAAATTGTGCAACAAATTTTGGGTCTCCGAGTTTATCTTAAATGTTAAACGTGTTAGTGGTGTTCTGTGAGGAGGGGCTGAAATGACCCCTAAAAATGTCAGATAGAGGGTTAATTAGTTCTATGAAAAGAACCGTCATCAAATTTTATTAAAATCATCTATTAACCTTGTATTAGATTTAATACATTTTTATTGACTTACTCAAAACGCCTTTATAAAAAATTAAAAACTTCAGTGGGCCATAAAAAAAGAACTCGAGCTAAATTTTGAAAATACTTCAGTGGTTTTGGTCTACTAATTATATATTAAATTTTTTTATTTTTTAACATTCAAAATATAAAATCGTGTTGCGCAATGATATAAACACTCTTAAATGCCTGATATTTGAGTAAAAATCATAAAATTAGGCATTTCAAAAAACGCATTTATTTTTAAGTTGTGGTAAAAAATAGTCACTAATTTTTGAATACCCTGTTAGCTAAGAGTATAAACTTACAAAAACAGAAAAAAAAATATCTAATTTTATATAATTTTTTTTATACTCCATCAAACTTAAGTAATTTTTGGATTTTCAACAAAAAAAAAATGTGTTTTTCAGAGCAATAAAAAAAGTTATTTTGTAAATAAATACTAAATTATAAATTTTAATTTAACTGCAAATATATCAAAGTACTTGAAAACCAAATTTCGAGCGACTTTTTAAAAAAATTAATTTTTCAGAACTATTTTTGTGAAACAACTAAAACTCATTTTTTCTGTTAAGTAATTTTTGCAAGCAATTATCTGCTTTTAATAACGCCCTCTCGTGGTGGCAAAAGCAATCAGAAAAATTTTTTTTGTTAACATTTATTTGAGATACCTTATTATCTTTCAAAAAAATCTGTATTTAAAAACAATTTGAGACAAAAATTTTTTTTTGATTTTGTCTATGGGACAAAGCATAGTGGGACGTAGTCTAATCTGCTGGTCCAATTTTCGATGACTTTATCCAACATTTGTGGCCGTATGTTGGCAATAACGCGGCGAATGTTGTTTGCTGGTGAAATATATACCTTTACTATATGATTTATATTTCTGGATTCACTTTAGAATTTGTCACAACTAAGGAATTTGTCACAACTGTAGAGAAGGAAACACATGAAAATAAGTTTGGGGCTAAAAAAACAACTACGTGTCTGTTATTTTGTATTCCCTATATTGCACATTCAAATTTCATTAAAGTCGGGGAGAACCAATGGGTTACTATCCATGTAAAGAGATAGTGCTAGGAGCTGTAATTTTAAGTGGTATTATTTTAAAACTGACTTCTTTATAAATTACCTATTTAGCAGTCATTTGAATTGCTGTTTTATTTTGGATTTAAACCGTCAAATATAAGCTTTATGCGCCCCGGTAGGCTAGTTGGTAGCGTGCTGGCTTATCAGTGCGGGGGTCGTGGGTGCGATTCCCACCAGAGGCACTGGTCTGTTTTCGCTACAACGCGCCGAAGGCCATAGTAGCTAGTGCTAGGTTAGGGTAATAGTATATAATTTGTAATTATATGATTATTAATAAATAAAAAAATAATAAGCTTTACCAATGATTGAACTACTTAATATATCTCATTCCAAGAAGGGTGCATAAAAAAAGTGTTGGAGGTTTTGTTTTATTTTTAATGTTGGTTGAAACTTGATATGCCAAAAAAAAAAAACAACTCCTTCAACAACAGCAGTAAACGTTTTATACGATTTTTCATAAAATATCAAGCGTACTCCGCAATTAACAAAAGACGTTGAGCTGTTTTATATAGTTTTTTGTACCAAATGTAAAAAATGTATCATAGCAATATTAAATTCATATTAAAAAAAACTTCATCTTTAGCATGCCATGAAAACATTAGAGTGGTACTTATTTTGTAGTATCGGATTTTTGAAGATCTGCATATTAGGAGTTTAAGTCCAAAAACAATTTGATACCTTTATTGAAAAATATTTAAAAATAAATGGTTGAAATTTACCAATTTAAAAATACCTACGAAAAGGTATCTTAAGTTTTAAGATTGAATGATTTCGCTTAAAATCATAAAAACTTCTTTGAAATTGTAAGCAAGTAATAGTTAAATGTTTCAATTTTATTAAAAATTAAACGAAGTCTTTAAAAAATATGAATTCTCAAAATTTTTTTTATTTTTTAAAGTTTTTGGTTTAGTTTTCATAAAATTGAAGCAGTTGTTTGAAAACTTCAAAAATAATTTACCTATTTCCAGACAAATTCTTAATAAATACTAATTTGTATGCAGTTCTTCATTGCGTTAGTATAGTAAATATTTATTTTCACCTTTGACTATTTCATCTTTAACACTTCTGTCATGTTTAAAATTATACCCCATATATTTTGTTTGTTGGGTTAAATTGAACAAATTTTAAAAATGATTAAAAATAACTTTTTGTAATTATTATTATTATACTTATAAATGATTATATTATTATACTTCTAATGATAAAAGTAGAAAAATAGAAACTTCAAAAAGAAAATATATATTAATTTTTAGGATTATAAAAACTTACCACAAAATTTTTTGTTAGTTTTTATAAAAAACTAATTAGTTCTAGATGAGATTTTTGTATTCCAAGTTTTGGCTCTCCACAGAATACCACAAGATTAAATGTGGTCACTATAGTTGTTAAATCTTCAACAAAATTAGTCGCTTATGAAATGAAAGAAAACTAATTTTTTTCCAATAGAAAAAATTTTAACACGCATCAATTGTTCTTAGCAGATTTAAGAAATAATATATTAAAAATTTATTAAAATCTCTTATACAAGTTTGATATAATTTGTGGGCGTTGTGGTGTAATGGTTAGTGCGTTGGACTGTTACACAGATGGTCCCGGCTCGATTCCCGGTGACGACAACATCAATTTAGAAAAATAGTATGTATGAGTTTTCTATCACTTATATGTATCGCTGCGCCCACCTTCGGTGTTCCCATAGCCCTTAGCCCCACCGAAATAAAATAATGAATCAGGGCTATGAAACAAAATGCTTCAATAAATTCGGCAACTCTTTATCAGGCGGCGAGCAACAACTGTTCTAAGACTTATCATCTCGCGCAATTACAGTGTTGCCATGTTTAAAGCCCTTCATCTTTCACCACCTTTCATCTCTCCACTATTCCCTTTCCAAAGAAAGCAACACATTAATAAATAGGAAGAATTTCCTGAGTGTTCTATATTTCTTTATTAGGATATTGTCCTAACAAATAATCTATAGAGTTTTTGTTTTCAAATTTATTAATTGACCACTTTTAGGGATGTGTTGAAAGATCTATTTCGGGAATTTTCTAGGTTCCCATCATCAGAACACGTTTTGAATGAAGTGACAGTCCCATGCAAAACATCAAGCATTCATAGTTTTCTCACTAAATGAGAACTAATATATGAGCTCGAAGTTAAAGATTATCACCATTGATCAAAAATAAAATGAAAACTTGTTTGTTATGTGCAAGGTCTACCTTTGTTAGATATTCAATACACGTTTTTTGTTTTTTCTCCTTTTTATTTTTACACTTGTTTTGTTTAAAAACAGAAACAAACTGTAAAGGGGAACTAAACAAGACCGTACATTGTCTTTTATACATGTTTGATATAATTTTTATTAAAAATAAAAATTATGTTTTCGACCTTTAATTGTGCAATGAAAATATCCGCAGTTTTAAGTACAGACCCAAAAGGCACAGAAGGGTTAAGTTAAGTATTTCAACATTACGCTTTTCAAAATTATTAATACAAATTTCCTGTATAAATACCTGTCACCTTAATATTTATTCAAATATAAAGTAAGCAATAACAAAATTATTAAAAGCGTGTGCTCGCGCGCGTTCATACGACAATTTCACCTGTTGACACAGTAACTCATATTTGCATGTCAAGCCTACAACGTGCGGTACGTATGTCCAAGCCACGAACGGACCCCTCCAACATTCACAATGTAATCGATCGTTCGTTAATTCAATCTTGATCGGTTTGGTTTGGTAAATTTTCCTTGTGGTATGTTGTAGGCTAGAGTTTGATTTCAATGATATGATACGATTTGTATCGTTCAATTAATGGTTACTTCATAAATACTCGAGCTTTTGCTAGATATTGAATATTTTCTTGTATTTTTCTGGCTTTTGTTTAATGTAAAATAATTGTTTTCAGGGGATTTCATGGTTATTTAATGGTTGACGATCAAAATGATCAATGGATCACTATCATCATGTCGATGATGATATTTTTAATTAGCACCCTTAGGGAGAAATCATACCCAGCTACATATTCAAAATTAAGCAACAGACACTGCAAAGGCTTTTTGGATAATCATAGAAAGCTATGATATAAAGTTTTTAAAATGAATTACTTTAGTAAAGAAAACTAAATAATAAACAAAAAAAAAAAAACAATTCCGAAATTGGATCATCGAAGTTGGCTACGCCATTTGCATTTGAATTTCAAAACTAATTTAACTACACTATTTCCAATTTATTTTCTAAGTTGCGCCCAAAATAAAGTAAATAGAGCAAGCTATAACATTTCCAATAAGATTAAAAACTATACACAATAAAACAATCAAATTTGATTTAATTAGTTTTTTGACACCCAATTTCCAATCGTATTTATAAAATTAAGTACCCCTGTGAAAAATCGACTTATATGGATTCATATATGAACACACATGCTTCATGCATGACTCATGTGTGTTCATAAACCATTCTTTTATGTCCATATGAGGAATCATAAATGTTCAAGTGTGTGCATTAACGAAAATTAAGGTAATATTTATATATATGATCACATATGAACCCTTATGAATATATATGAATCATATATAGTGATATACGAACATGTATGACCTCGATTCAATTCTTATATGAGCATGTATGAGTTCATACATGTTCATGAATGGATGCATATGCTTATGTTGTTGTTAGGGAAACTTCATGAAATACAACTCAGTTTAAGAGTTTCTAATAGAAATACACCATTGTCATTTAAAACCCTCGAGATTGTTCTTTGTCCACGAAATTGTTCTTTGTTAGTGCTATGACATTGTGGAACTCTTTACCTAATCAAATTAAATCCGATCCCCGTGTATTGTTTTTCAAAATGGTAGTTAGTAATTTATTCAAAGATTAATAATTTACATTTCGCTTAGTTTTTTTTTTTTTTTTATTAATTAATAATCATATAATTACAAATTATATACTATTACCCTAACCGAGCACTAGCTACTATGGCCTTCGGCGCGTTGTAGCGAAAACAGACCAGTGCCTCTGGTGGGAATCGAACCCACGACCCCCGCACTGATAAGCCAGCACGCTACCAACTAGCCTACCGGGACGCACCGCTTAGTTTTTATTTGTGTCGTTTCTTTAAAATTCTTATTTTAAATGTTTTATGTAATGAAGTTAAGTTATTCAGTCATTGTAATTACCAATAATTAAAAAAATAAATAATGTAAATGATGATATTGTTTCATTAAACGATTTTTTTTTTTAATTTTATAAATAAAGTTGCAGTTTGTAGTTAAATCAATTAAATTTTAAGTGGTGTTATGGTGTTTTTTACTCACTTTTCGGAATGAAATTGGAAATGGTGTCTGAAGAAGACAGTTTTTTTAAATCTATAACTATATTATTGGAAATGGTGTTTGTCAGGTCTTTACTTAGCTTTCGAAATAAAATTATCAGTTTTTAACACACAATTTAAAAAATGTATTTGTTTGTTGTATATACTGTTAGATACAGTAGAATAATTGCTGTACATAGTGTATTTAAATTTATAAAAACACAATCATAAAGATCTTAAAAAATATTGGAAATAGTGTAGTTATATTTCTTATTTTGGTTAACAAATCCAATTCGAAATGGTGTAGTAAAATTTGTCAATTTAATTTTATGTTTGCAATTGTAAATGGTGTAGTCAAAATCTCTTATTAATTGCAGGATTGCTGTTGGAAATTATGTATTGAAATTTCTAGCTATTTGTTTTTTTTTTTTCATCTAACAAGGGAGGTATCCCGACCGGAACTCGCGGACTTCAATGAACTTTGGATATGTTGTAGAGCATCAAATAAAAAGAAACCCGTATCTTACGTTTTAGGATTGAAAAGTGGGGTTAAAAATTATTTTGTTTTTTGTATGAAAACTTGGCTTTAATTTATGAAAACTAAATTTATTTGTACGCAGCATTAAGTACTCAAGAAAACATAAATATTGATATCCATATTGCCTATACAGTGGACCTAGAGCTGCAACACTTTTGAATTATTTGAAATATAAGGTAAAAGGCTCTTCGGCCAGAGTCGCATAAAAACCAAACGATTTCGAATATCGGAAAAAGCCAAAAATCTAGTTAACGTTTGCCATTAAAAATCCTTAAAATCGTCCCCACGAATTCCTAAATTCCGGCCAAATAAAAGCTGAATGCTATTAGAGATAGAAAGTTATAAATTTAAAAATTTAACATTCTATCTCTTTACACATTCGAACCTAAAATAAATGTCGAAGTATTTCGAAAAGTCATAGATACATGTTTCCGGTAAAAATAAGTATATGTCTCCTTCTTATTCATCCAACATTCGTACTGTTGAGAACTCTTCCATTTTTCATATATTTAAAGATAATAAATATTCCAAATAGTAATTCCTACTTCATTTGTTTTATTATTTTTTCGGTACTATTTGGGAATATTTTCTATTGAGAATAAAATCTATTTGATATTTTATTTCGGCTCAGAGAATTCTTCTATCCACTATTCAGGAATCATCCAGTTACCCATACATAGTGATTTTGGAGACAATCAAAGCTCAGTCACCCCAATCGATTAAATTAAATAGACATTATTATGCATTATTTTTAGCTTAATGCAACTACAATTCCTTAATAAAATGATAGATTTTATGTTACTCGAAATACTTTTTTTTTAATACAAAAATACTTTAACGTCTTTAGAGATATTTTGTACACCGTTACTTTAAATGGAACGAAATAAACCGAAAAACTGTTAAATGGGGAAATTTTTTAGTAACGCCGGAACATGAGATTGGACAGCCTAAAAAAAACACGGGTCCTTAGGTTTTTTCTCTACAACATATCCGAAGTTCATTTAGATCTGCTGGCTCGGGTCGTGATACATCTTTAGTAAGTATTTTATTAAAATTTTTTTGTAAACAAAACAAAGCGTTTGAGTTTGAATTTTAACGTCTTTTTCAGACAATTGCAATTAATACTATAATTAAAATGCAATTTTATTTAATTTAATTGTGAAAGGCGTGGTAGAGAAGAATGAGTGTATTTTCTAAAAATCATAACTACATTGCAAATTTTCAATTTTTTCTGAATCAGACTGCGCAGTTTCTGGTATTAAAACTTTGTCAGTGACCCTGTTTTTTGAATTTTTTGAATAATGTAATATTTGTTATGTTTTTATTTGTTCGAGTTCGTCTATATGAAATTTTCTGTGCAATCACTGACCGTGGTATAGATAAACTGATTTCTAAAGCCACATGCACTCGCACTACACGTTAGACAGAGCGCTTTAGCCCTCTGAGCTATCGTCAGGTCGAGTTTTGTTGTGATTAAAACTAGTTTTATTCAATACAAGGTGTTTTTGTTCTTGCATACATAATCTCAGAAGTACAACTCCAACAACACAACAGTTCTATTTTTAGAAACTTACCTCACTCTAATGTCCACTGTTTTCCCATATGTTGTAGGTTAGCAGCATGCGCGTTTTATATTTTAAAAAGAGCCTTTATTTTTAGAAAGCTCTTTTAGTGTTTTAGCCTAATAATAAACCTCGCTAGTTTTAAAAAATTTAAGGAAGCTTTATTTTGTTGGCTCGTTGCCTTTTTACAAAAGAGCGAGCTAATATTTTTTGGCTCGTTTAAACAAAATAAAATGAGTTACCTTTTTTTTGGGCTCACTCGATTTTTAAATAGAGCACGACCGAGTATTTTCCAACCCTAATATTAGGAGGTCGTATAAAATCTGAAAATTGAAAGTTATTCTTTTAATTATATTTTTTATAAAGTTTTTAAGAATGTCGACGTTATTCTTCAGTTTTCATATTTATTATATTGAAAATTTTTAAAAATCCGCATCCATGCAAGAGTCATTTTAACTTTTGTTGTTTATCACCATTAACTGAAGGTTAATGTTGTAATAGGTTGATGAAACATTAAACTTCCAGATATGCACCGTATATTCATACCATTCATCTTTCGACGAATACTCTTATCATAATTTTACCATACAATGTTGTTATTGTTGAAAACTGCACCCAGCGATATTTTTTAGAACTATTTTCAAAACTAATTCGGTTGCAAAAAATATAAAATACTTCTATTCTTTTGTAAAATAAACAGTTTAAAGTAGAGTCTCCGGTCTAGACTGGTTAAACGCGTAGACTTAAGATCGGAATACCCGGTCTTACTGTTTACTCGGTTAGACCAAAAGAGCGGGCGGACCGAAAAAACCTGGTGGTAGACCGGGAAGACTGAAAAACCGAGTAGCATGATCTAAATCAAAATAGTTTTTGCCTAAATATTAAAAAAAGGAGGTCTTTTTCAACAAAGTACGTTTTTTTTTCAAAACAAGTACCTTTTTTCAAAAAAAGTATATTTTTTTGAAAGAAATAAATTTATTAAAAAAACCTGGTTCCTTGAACAATTGCGCGAAACATAAAATTTTACTGTGTTACGTTTTTGCGTTTTATAAATTAAAATTAAAGAAAATGAAGAAATAAAAAACAAAAGCATAACTAAACTCAGGGATATGACAAAGTCGCTAGTCTAAAGGACACGTGTTAAAATGGTATTATAATAATTTATAGTGCAGTCATTTTTTTTTTTTTTTGTAAGTTTCCATACCAGATAAAGATTTATTATGTTTTAACCATTTTTTAATTACAATCATAACTGAAGTAATTTAGTTTCTTCTTCATACTACATATTCCCTTAGATGACTAGAGATATATAATCAGACAGAATTTTCTTGACTGAATTAAAATATAAAATTATAGGTTTGCTTTACAACTAACCACATTTTTCATTTGAAAATTGTGTTTTTTTTTTTTTTGCTTTCTTGGTTGAACCTTAATTTAATTAAAATAAACTGTAATATATATCATTTTCCACAGAAACTTTTTAAATAAAAAATTGCATTAAAGTAAAAAGAAACTGCATAAAATAAAAATTTAATTTTTTTTTTTTTTGTTTGCCCTCATCTTTCTTAACTATCCTGTCAATGTAACAACGGGGGGTTATTGCCATGTTCCTTAAGCCTGCTCAGAATTCATTCATGTGAAAAAAGTGTGGCATTGTGTTAATACCAACATGACTGTCTGTCCGTCCGTCTGTCCGTCCGTTCTGCCTGGTGTAAGCATGTATTCAACAAGTGTTTTTATGTGAAAAAAAAAACATGTAAAAAAGATATTTGCAATTATTGCGACACACTCTTGCAAAATGATGAACGATCTCCTTTGGGTTTACAAACAATGATTTATTAGTTTTATATCATTAAATATTCTTCAAGCAAATTATGTGCATTTAAACAGGTCAGTAGACAAGTAATTTAAGATCAACTCAAAGTAGAAAAAAACACTTGTTTTCTATTTGCAAAACGTGCTTAGGAATTCATGATGAATTCTGGATTGCGTGTACAAAAAACAAAGACATTTGAAAAGTAGTTTAATCTGTTAATTCGATGGGAATGTCTTTAGATTGTGTGTATTTAAAGGTTTTTTCTGCGAATTTTGTGGTAGTTTCAATAGAAATTTAGGGATTATAGGAAGAACTTTAAATTATGATACGAACTTTGTTTGGATACATTCAACCTGTTTCTTTAAAGAGTTCCGCCTAATTGATATACAATTGAAATATAATATTCTGTCTTGACTTCAATTGTTAATAAAAAAAAATTAAATACCAAAATCAAGTTTATACACTAAGAGAATTATCTGCATGATAGCAATGAACTTTTGCATTAGATCTATGAAATATCACTTTAACTCGTCCATTGAAACATTTCATTAAATTAATACAGTTTTTCATAAAATTTAATAAACAATTTAATTTTAGTATTAAAAATTTCATACGACTAATGAAACAAATTTAATTAAAAATAGTTTCATTAATGCTATGAAGCTTGTTCATAAAGTTTAAGAAATTTTTTATTCACATTATGAAAAAAACTTCAATAGTTTAGTGAAAAAGTTTCATTAAAACTCGTTCTCTGTGTAGTGTCAAATTTGAGTTAAAAATTTAAATGATTTGAATATTTTTAACAGGACATTTGAAAACAAAATTATTGATAAAAAATTTAATAAACTTAGAGTAAGTGCGGGTAACATGAAGTAGGCGGCTAATGTGGAACACCCCTGGATTATTTCACATTCCCTTTTCAGTATTTTTTTTTTAACTAATATATTTATGTATTTCATTTTGAATTGTCAGGTTTGATTTAGTTCTGCACTTTCGACCATTAGTTCTAGTAGGTGGTGGATTAGAATGATTCTAAGGATGATCCAGTCGCTTAGGTCGAAACTGCGGCTCTCCCTCTAGCGCTGATCTTAACACGACTTTTTCGTCTTTCTCCTACATATGTAATAGTAATATTTTAATTATGATCTCAAACCAGACAATTCAAAATGAAATGCAATTTTAAAAGATCAACAATACATGCAAATTCTAATATATTAATTTTAAATTGTACTTACTATTACTAATTTTTTTTTTTTATTTATTTGACATTAATATAATACTCGTATACGATTTGCATTTGATGCATTAATTAATAAGGTATTTTTATTCTCTGTGTGATTTAAACCGTTTTGCTTTCATTTCATGTCAGACCGAACACCTTTTTTACAACACCTCTTCCGATTTACTTTAAATTAGTCAGACGCATTAAACATTAAAAAATATTTTAGCCGTGTTTCCAGAAATAAATTAAAATTTTTTTTTGGAAAGGTTATGGCCATTTGAAAATCGGCAAAATCGTGAAAAGTCATCAGACATGACAACTTTTAAACTGAAATTTTTCTAAAACTAGTGAATGGATTTTGAAGTTTAACACCTTATTTTAAAGGTCTTTGAACCTTCTTTTAAAAATAACTTTTTTTGTTTTAAAAATTTATTTTTTAAAATTTGATTTTTTTTTAATTTCTGTTTTCCACCATCTTATGGTCATTTGAAAATCGTCAAAATCGGGAAAAGTCATAACGATATGACAACTTTGAAACTGATATTTTTCTAAAACTAGTGAATTGATTTTAAAGTTTAACACCTTATTTTAAAGGTATTTACATGAACCTTCTTTTTAAAATTATATTTTTTTTATACCCTCCATCCCATAGTGCAGGAGGGTATATTCACTTTGTCAAATGTTTGTAAACTATATATATTCTTGATCAGCATGGATAGAGAAGTCGATATAGCCATGTCCGTCTGTCCGTCTGTCCGTCTGTCCGTCCGTCTGTCTGTGGAAACACAAAATACTCCTCCAATACAGAAGAGGTACTGCTAATTTTCAGTCAAATTGTTTGTTGATATCATGAGCAGTTTTCTAGTGAAAATGATCAAAAATCGGTTAACGCGTTCAAAAGTTATGAGTGAAAATGTGGGAAGACCACTAAAAATGTCTTTTTTTATTTCATCATACATACACTCACAATATATTTTCCGTTACCGATTGTAGTTTATTTAAAAAGTAATCCGTAAAGTTTGTTTTTAACTGAATAAACTATTAAAGTACAAAGAAACATATTTTTCAACTTTTTTGCCTGTTATTTAAAAAACAAACTATGAATTAATACGGATTTTCTGTAGCAGTTAATATTTTCGTTTAAAATCTACATGTTTAAAAAAAATCTACTTGTTTAAAAAAAATCACACAAGAATCACAGTAATCTTTTTTTAAAAGTTCTCTCAAACGTTTTTCATATGCATGAACTGGGGATGGTAAATAAATTACTTATTTACATTTTCAGTCCAAAAAGTACCAAAGTGGCCCAGCTGACGATTAAGTGCTTTGTTTCAGTAAATTTTGTTTTACTTTGTTATGTTACTGAGGGTATTCAGCGTGGTTATTTGCACACGATGCAAATTTGCACTTTATCATCCTTGAGCAGTATTGACGGTGCATAATGTGCATATTAGAACAGAGATGGAGTTCCCTCACTGTTCCAAATTTATATGTTAAAGCACATCTATTAGATGACATTTAGGAGCTGAAGAGACAGCATGCTAGAGATAGAGTAAAAACTCTGAGTTTCTTTATTCATGTACAAATAACAAATTTTAATATATATAAAATAAAACGAAAAGTTAGGATTATAATTTCCGCAGTATAGAACATGTGCTAGCTGATTATTTGAATACAAGAAAATTAATCAGCAATATGGTAAAAGTCTAGTGTTTGTTAGGTAAACAAGATAAAGCGCATCAATGTTTAATGTAAAGTTAAAATTAAGCAATATTCTTGTGCAACTTTTGCTAGTTTGCAACAAATTACCCGTGTGTATGTCATATTGGAAGGTTAGAAAAAATCAAAAAGGTTTTGTGTCTGCACAAGATATGTGTAAAATATTTAATATTGAGTTGGCTACATTGAATGATAATAAAATTGTCAGTAATATGTGCAATAGTATTGCAAGAGTACCTTAACAATTAAATTAAATCAAAAGGTACCAAAATGTTTACAAACGTGCTTTTACTTTAGTACTAAACCAAATATTTTATTTACCATCACTATAGTTTTTCTTTAGATTTTATTTGTCTTTTATTTTACAAACACATAGTTTTTTAAGTTATTTGCATATTATAGTAAAAGATGAACTCAAAGGTCATCCTTTTTCGTTATGCTGCCATATAAATGTTAGGCGCCATTCGCTCAATTAATTATTATTCAATTAATCTTATTATTTAGTTTTAAAAATAAATCCTAACATATATTATTATGTATATAATACATTATGTAAATAATACATTTTTATTTCTTTTAAATTAAATTTGGTGATAGCTAAAATAAACGACAATCGTTTATTTTTACGTTTTTGGGGGTAAAATTTTGATGGTTAAAATAAAGGAAAATAGTTTATTTTTAAGTTTTGGGAGTTAAATTTTTAATGTTCAAAATAATGGAAAATCTTTTATTTTTATGGATTTTCGGTAATTTTTTGATAGTCAAAAAAAACGAACGTCGTTTATTTTTACGGATTAAGCAATTATTTTTTAATAGTTAAAATAAACGAAAGTACTTTGTTTTTATCGATATTTGTAGTTAGTTTTTTAACAATTAAAAATAATTGGAAATTACTATTGTTTTAAACGAAAAATCAGTAGTCCTGTTTTTAACAACTTTTTCTATAGTTTTAATGTACAAATTCGTTTGTTTCTAACTATAAAATATTGTGAGTGTACATACATACGCACATTCAATGCTTATACACAAGAATATACGCAAGCAGGGATGGCTGTCAATATCGCTGAATTACCGTCCCCGATTCTAACACCTTTCAACTGACTATCGTTATCGCTTAAATACCGTTACCGATATTCTTGAAATACCGTTATCCGTAAAATACCGTTACCTTAAAATACCGTTACCGAAATAATCTAACAAGATCTGAACAAAAAAACTTCTGTAAATAGATATATTTTCCCAAAGTATGATCATAAACTAGACAGTCATTTAAACTCGGGCATAATGCGGTTAAAAATTGTGGTGTGCATTAACATTACCTGTATAACTAAAATAACGTTATCCTTAAAATGCCGTTACCAAAATAATTGAAAAATCTTTTTCCCTAAAATAAAGTTACCGAAATATCTAAAATATCGTTACCGCTAAAATACCGTTAGCGAAATAAATAAAATACCGTTAACGCTAAAATACCGTTAACGCTAAAATCCCGTTACCGAAATAACTGAAGTATAGTTTCCCCTAAAATACCGTTACCGAAATAAAAGAAAATAGCGTTACTACGACCAATAACCACATAGAATCGGTTACCATCCATGGTCATGATCAACACTTAAAAACAAAAAAAAAACTCACAAAATATTTTGTTGTTGTTTTTTTGTTTTGTTTTGTATACAGTATGTATGTACGTATGAATTAGTAGCAATCGCATGCAGAGTTGCCAGGTTTGACGATTTGTAGTCATTTTGATGATATTTAATACCCAAAATAACTAAATGACTATTTGACGACTTTTGCTTCCAAAATGACGATTTTTTGACAATAATTTAATATGTCAGCAAGATCTACTTATTTATCATTCTCATAAAATCGCCGGCTCGATCATTAAATTTATATTATTTCGTTAAAAATTGAAAGCAAAAACATTGTTTTTTGATCGATAGCTAGCTTTATATGCTAATATGATGTGAAATACAATTTTGCAAAAATGCAAATCCTAGAATTGAATAAAACTTAATCCAAACCGCATTTATTTTTTTATAAATTCATTACGGGTTTAGCTTAATTTAGTTTCTGTGTTTATATGTTTAGAACATTTCTTTAAATTTTTATAAAATTTAATTGGAGTTAGATTTAAATAAAAATAAAAAAATTTTCATGTTAAAACACAAGGCATGGACTTTTTTGCGAAACAAACAGATCTCTAGCCCGAATATATTTCATGTTGAAAGATGATATATATACAACTTTAAATGAAACAAAATACATCCAAAAATAAATCCGGTGCTTAAAAAACAGGCCTAATAATATAAATAAAGTGCCAAAATTTAATAATTAAAAATATAACATTAAGTTTGTTCGATAACACAAAAATTTGTACAAGTTTTTACTGGAAGGTGTTCGTTTAGACAAATACGCAGTAAAAACTGGTAAAAAGAGAGAGTAAAGTGACAGTTTGATGCCAAAGAACTTACAAGTTTTTACTCTATACATTTTTGCCAGAAAGAATTTGTAAGATGAAAAAAACATATGACTAAAAAATATGCTTGTATTTTTAGTAAACAAAAACAAAAATTAAATTTTAATTGTTTATGGATTGAAAGTGAAAATGATTAAATAATTAACTATGGAAGAAGTTAAAAAACATTTAAATTATTTTTGGTCGATAATTTCAATTAACTTTTTCCTTTTCCATAATGACCAGTTGATTTTTTTTTAATATTTAAAACAAGCTGCTTTATCTAATTTAATAATTCCTACAAATTTTCTGTTCGTTTACTTCTTTGTAAATTTGTCTTACTATTTGTAATTTTGTTACTGAGTAGTTTTTACTGAACTTTACAGGAAAAGTAATCGAACAGACTTATTGTTAAAGAATTTACAAATTTTGTAAAAGAATTTAATATTTAAAAAGTTGTGCCACTGAAATGTTGTTCACAGAATTATGCAGTGTGTGTTTAACAGTGTTTAACAGTTCAAGTGGTAAAATTAGTTTGATTTAAAGTTGTATTTATTTGATTTTTCAACATTATATTTTTGTTATTTTATTAATTAATAATCATATAACTACAAGTTATATACTATTACCCTAACCGAGCACTAGCTACTATGGCCTTCGGCGCGTTGTAGCGAAAACAGATCAGTGCCTCTGGTGGGAATCGAACCCACGACCCCCGCACTGATAAGCCAGCACGCTACCAACTAGCCTACTGGGGCACACTGTTTCAACATTTTATAAATATGAATATCGTTGTAAAATATAATGATTTTCGAAGTTTAAAACCAAACAGAAGTGTCAAAAATCGTGTTATATTACAACGATAACACGTTAACATTTGAAATGTGAATAACATTATTGTATTTTATTTTTTATTAAAACTTTATCCCTCTTCTAACAAATATATTTTATTTTGACGATTTTTCAAAATATGATGACGATTTTGACGATTTTTTCTAGAAAGTTTGTCGTTTTTATGCTTTGCAAACCTGGCAACACTGGTTATAAGTGCAAATGCGAGAAGCCCTCGAAAAATTGTTAAGCTAATTTATAAAGTATGCTTTTGTTTTCCATATACCAGGCTTGCAATATACCTTTTTTTTGTTAACCCCAACAAATCAAAAAATCACCAATTAGAAAAAAGGTAGAACAAAATAGTTTAGTTAAAATTCTTTATTTATTTGACTGCATTAACCGGAGTTGCCAGACACATTAATCGTTATCAGATCAAAAAAATATCCAGCAACAAAATCCCCGAATCCAACAATGTAAATTCATAACTTTTTTCGTACACTATTTTTACTTATTTTCATTCTCAACCTTTAATAAATTTGCAAGGAAACTCTTACATTCTAATTACATTTATTAAAAACCCCATTCAATTTAAAGGACATTCACTTTCAGAACTTTTTTATTTAAGACATATAAGGTGCATACTTCATCTTAAAATCTTTTGATTATATGCATTTGTTTTCCTTAAAAGCCCTAATTTTTATTTGATACATACAAAAATAATCTAAATTAAAGTATTGATGTGTAAAAAACCAATCGAATTTTGGGAAAATTTCTTAGGGTTCTTATTCTAGGAGTCGTAAACGAGAATTGCACAAGCAACTGAGCTGAAAAACAATAATTTGAAATACCAGTTTCTTTAATTTTTTGTATCTCGAAAACACCCTAAACACTCGAAAGATTTTCTTTTATAATTTTTGACAAACTTAGTTTCATCACACTTTCCGTTTTACTTATGTGATGTATAGTATAAACACATGTGTTGTAATGTAAACTGGCATTTCATAATTATTTCATTATGTATGTCTCCGCAAGTGTATTTTTGTTCCCTTAAATTATCTAAAATTCTGATTATTCGAAACTGTTTTTATGCGTTTGTATTCATTGCATCTCTTCTAACGATCCAAAAATATATTTTAGTAACTTTCTTTCATTATTATATAGGCAAAGAGACAAACAACAGGCGAATTTTACAACAGTTTTTTTAACATCATAAGGGACTATACAAATATATATATTTTTCACTACACGTTCTTCTTTAGGTAATCAGAATAACCTTTGAATACTCACTGTTATAAGCATGCAGAATTTCAGATTCATTTTAGTAAACTTTAATTAAACATTTATTCTTTTGTAACATCCCAAATACATTAATCAATCAGTCATATTTTGTTTTACTTATAAAAACAACATTATTTTTGTTATTTTTACAAAGAATATAGATATTAATATTGTTTGCACTTTCCCTGGTTTATGAAAACACCGAGATGGAGGGTATCCAAAAATTCGTCACAGCCGAATTTAATCTTTTTTAATACCAAATTCGGCACATCGGACTTTAATGCTTCCACTTGTTTTAATATATTTTTATTTTTAAAATTTGTTTTTTTTACTCAATTTCTGTTTTCCACCATCTTCGAACAAGTCGAAAAATCTGAAAAAAATATTTTCTTTAAGCTCTATATAGGCTTAATATTCACTGTAAATTTCAGAATGGAAATCGAATGGATTCTATTTTTTCCGATTTTTTTCCATTGTAGTACCACGAAAACTTACATTTTCAAATAAAACATACAAAAAAAATTCTAACGGCACATAGAAAAAGCAAAACAAATAATGCTCAAGAACAATATTAATTTGTAAGCGTGTGTTTTTGCATAGATGCATGCATTAACATTTTCGTTAACACGCTTGAAAATATAGTGTTCACATAAAAAATGTCATTCTTCGTGGTACTGCAATGGAAAAAAATCGTAAAAATAGAATCCATTCGACTTCCATTCTGAAATTTACGGGGAATGTTAAGGTTGTATTGAGCTTTAAGAAAACATTTTTATTAGATTTTTCAACTTGTTCGAAGATTTTTAAAATAAATTTAAAAAAAAAAAATAATAAATTTCAAAAAGAAGGTTCAAATACCTTTAAAATAAGGTATTAAACACTAGTTTTAGAAAAACATTAGTTTAAAAGTTGCCATGTCGGAAGATTTTTCACGATTTTGACGATTTTCAAATGCACATAACTTTTTGAAAAAAAAATTTTAATTTTTTTCTGGAAACACGTGTAAAATATTTTTTAATGAAGAATACGTTTTAAAAATTTGAATGACATCGGAGACATCATAGTCAATTCTTAGCAAAAATCGTACGGTCAGACATGGAATGAAATAGTATTAAGATTAACAAAAATGTTGCTTTCTCTTCTTAACTATATTAAATTATTATAAAAATATCTTCTCCTCTAAAGTAGGATACACGCAGTTTTATTAGTTTTTTGTTTTTATATACATCGAGACTATTTTAATGTTATTTTTAATTTATAACAAGCTTTTAACCACCGTATATTTACAAAACTAAAGCCAATCAAACATATTAGCTAGGTTGATACTAGTGTTTCGATCTGGCTAAAGATATCATCAGAACCCGAAGTTATAGAAAAGCTTTATTCTCCAGAATAGGCAGAGCTTTAATAAAAAACATATTAATTATTATTGTCGTCTAAGAAATCAAACACGTGGTTAGGGTATTTTCCTAATGGGCGTAATGACGTTACTAAACTTTGAAGACCAAACATTTTCTTTTTATATAAAAACTTTTCGGTTTTTACCTTGGCTCATGTAATATTTTGTAAAGTTTTAATTGTTTTTACTTTTATATACATCGTAATTATTTTATTGTTATTTTTAATTTATAAGCAGCGTTCAACTATTTAAAAAAATAAAGCAAATCAAACCAGTAGTTTGATCTGGCTAAAGATTTCATCAGAACCCGTATTTTTATATTTTTGAAAATCAACACATCCGCACAATATATTAAAAAAATATTCTGACACACACACTCATACCCTTCTCTGTATGATGTTAATGAATTTTAGCATAGAAGCAATGTAGTTGCACTGGAACTTGTCCATGTTAACTATGCATTAAATTCACTCATTTTTTCATTAAATTTAATGAAAAATATAATTTTATTTATTAAAATTTCCCTTCAATCAAAAAACTAGTTTCATAAAAACTATGAAGCCTTTCATTAATCTTATGAAATTTTTCATCCACTTTGTAAAAAAATTCCAAAAATCGATCAAATTTGTAACTGAAATAGATTCTGTATTTATTAAACATTTGGAATAGTATGCCACATTACCCGACTAAACTACTCCACTTTACCCTCCATGTTTGAGCATGTAGGCTTTCTGGGTGCATAAGCTTTTTCTTGGATAACTTTTTTTATAATAAAGATAATCCATTGTTGTTCTGAACACATTTAAACAACAAATCAAGTTTTATTTTTACAGTCAGTACTTTGGAATACAAATAAAAACAGGTATTCTGCATTACCTGACATTACTCTAGTATTTTTCTTTACACCGTTATATGTGTGTATTGGTTTGAGATGATGATTTTTTTTTAAAGTACATTCTACTTTTATATGAAAATGTATGAAAGAACTATACCGAAAATATCCGGTATTGGCTTTATACCGAATATTCAGTAAAGTTCTGAATACACTATTCGTGACAACTCTACTGTAAATAGTTTCAAAAAGCCTGTATTATCAATAACGATATTAAACGTTGAAAGTTCCTAGATCCAGCAGTATGGGCTGAATGGTCAAAGGGAGGGTTTTTTATATTTTTTAACGCATTTAAACTACGTTCCTTTTGGAGTTTTCAAAAATTGCCTTTGTAATGCTACAGAGAACATTTATTTAAATTTGAATTTAAAGATTTCAGCCAAAATTGTTTAGGCAGAACGTGATGGAGGTGAGTTTTCCTTTTTTTTTGAACCAGTGATAGTCTCTTAAAATTACGTCTTAACGGATGTCTATGCGGAAAAGAGACTTTTTCCCTAAGATTTTCCAAAAATAATGTGCTAGCAGACGTATACGCAGTTGAAAAGGCCTTTATATGAAATATGGAGTTCCTAACATCAGCGGTTTAGGCAGTCCGCCAATGAGGAGGATTTTCCCCTTATAGACCCCATTTTTACACCATTCCTTGCCAAAATTTCAAAAACAACTTTTTGAGTGAATTATCCTGTCTTCTAAGAAATACATATATTAAATTGCAAGTTTCTAGGTGAAGAAGTTTGTTCACACCATCAAGGGGGAACTTTTTCTCCGTATTAAATTAGAAAAATCTCTTTTAAACGGATGTCTTTGCGGTATTAGGAACACACATACCAAATTACACGCTATAGCGGTTTAGTCAGGCCGACAAAGGGGAATCGCTTCCCCAAATTAACCATACTTTTGTCCCCGTTCCTGGTATAAAATTAAAAAAAAAAATCACATCAGTAAGATAAGCTATATTATATATAATATTTATATCTAAAGAGGTATAGTCAGACATTTAATGGGGAAACTTTTTCCCCTCCGCATAGAAATTTCTAAAAATCTTGTCTTAGCAGACGTTAACTCCTCAGAAAAAATTTCGGTGCTAAACTTCAAGTTCCTAGCTCCAGCAATATATGCTGAACGATGTTAACTAAAATGTATATTAACTACATTGCGACAGGTAAACTTACCGTTTAACTTAGACTTCTTTTTTAAATTAGTCATTCAAAATAACTCTAGATCCTTCTAAAAAATTTTTCAAATTACAAATTTTTCCAAAGAATTTTGCATTAAAAAATATTGTGTAAATGCTGTTTTTGGGCGGAAAGCTTCTGCAGGAATCTTCTAATTATTAAAGATTAAAAAGAATCTTTTATAGCTAAAAACGGCTTAGAGTTAGTTGTAATTCTTTTACTATTAATAATTTTACTAGACTAAACGCCGGACTTAAAAGGCTTAAATTAATAATAGTTCTGACAAAAATTTTCAAATTAAATTTAAAAAAAATTGAACTTTCTTCTAAAAATATATTTTAATGAGTAGATTTCTAAAAATCTACTTATTAAAACTAGGGTCGTACCCTGGCTCAATAAAAGCCAACTCAAGTTAATGATACCTGTAAGATTTAAAAATTATTTCCATTACGTTCAGTAAGAACAATTTTTAAATTTAATGCAAATTACTTTTTTTACAAATTACTTTTTTAAATTATATTGTAGTGTATTTCTCTTAAATTTTTATAGTTTTTTAAAATATTTTTAAAACATTTTGCTGCAAATCAGAGAGCTGATTTTTAGAAACAAAATTAGTGGATTCAGCAAAAGTTTTGTTAACACTTACTGAATTAGAAATTAAAAAATCCTTGCTTGAATCTAATAAAATTTTTTCTGATTATTAGTACACTGACAAACACTCAAAAAATTTGAAAAATAAATTATACTTTAGTTAATTTATTTGCTGAAAATCATAAATACAATACGTTACAAACTATAAAAATGTGCATGCTTTTACATTGACGTCATGAATTAATGTGATATCTCAAAAAAAATAGAAATAATTGTGTATACCTAACATAAACAATATTATCTTTCAACTATTTACATCAATTCTAGTCAAAATTATGGCATCTTTTAAGGAAACACAAATGACGCATATAATTCTAGAAACGAAACGAAAAAATAACAAAATATGACATACAACCCTTTTTTGCAATAAGAAAATTGAAACATAAAAATATACCTAAGATATGAGTCCTAGTCTTTCATTTTAGTCCGTCTACCTGAACGTATATTTGTTTGCCATTTAACCACACTACATTATTAATCTTTCTAAACATTTAGTTTACAAATACACATTTAATCTTTATTAAATTTAAATATTTTATTTTGTCTTTTACTTAATTAATAGACAATTACTTTAACAAGCCGGTGAAAATTTAAGTTTTTTTAATCCACAAATTTGTTTAATGTATGAAAAACAGATTCAAAAATTTTCCATGGTTGATTTTTTTATATGTCTTACAAGAGCTGTACTTTTTAGTATCATTTTTCTCGTTACTGCTACATCTTAACATGCAGCGACATCTAATTCACTCTGCGTATATCTTTCAATCTGCGTATATCTTTCAATCTGGTTGTGCTTATCTGCACAATTTTTTTAAGCAAAATAAATTAGTGAAGCATTTGTAAACTAGTAGTACAACATTAGTTCAAAACAGTTAATTGCTGAATAAGTACAACTAAAATTTTAGCTAAGAACATAATTTTAGCAAAAAATTTGCTCCAAAATAGTATACCTGATTTACAAGACGTTTTACTTACTTTTCTACTACTTTATTTTTTGAGTGTAGTAAAGTTCTCATTCACTGACAAAAGAAGTATTTCTAGCATTTATTTGTGTTCCAAAAATCGCCCCTAGTTCATTTCTACAATGCTGTACCTATGACCTTGTCTTTTTTGTTTATATGTCCTTGAAAAATATGTCCTTTACATGTTTAAATAACCCTCCGAAATAACAACTTAAAAACAAATCAAGTAATATGCAAACGATAGTATTTCAGATGAAACAAGTAATACCAGACGTAAAAAAAGTTACATATTTTTAAAGGCCTAAGGCAATATAATGAAATTGAAAGTTTGAAAACATACCAAAAATACTCTAAAGAAATCCTGTTTTTGTCTCTGTTTCAATTATTTCTCTGCATTCTTAAAATGATTACCTACTTTAAGTTAAAACTTAACTGTATTTTCTTACATGTATTTTTATAAGTTTATTCTTTATTTTCTTTCATTATTGATGACAAATGGACAACAAAAAATTATTTAACAGGTGTGAAAAATGTAATAAAAATCAAACCAGACAGACTTACTAACAAAACATATTTTTTTTTTGCATGTCATTTTTATGGGTATGCCATCAATAATGTTGTAACATAACTCCTTCAACTCATATCTCGGGAAAGAAGAAATTCTTGTTTTCTCGTGGTTTAACCTTTATTGCTGCTGGTAAGTAAGTAAACTTGTCATTTACTTATTTAATTATCCAACAAAAACAAAAGTTTATAAAGATAATATTATACTGACAACAACAATACGACAACATTCCTTAACACTCACAGAAATGTAATAGTTAAATTATTTAATATTTAAAGTTTTAACTAAAACTGTTTTGTTATAAAGCTTGTGGCGAGTTGGCTAATAATTTTTAAGAAGATTTTAAATTTTAAGAGTTTTTTTTCATTATTTCTATGAGTGTATTTTCATAGCATGTTAACATTTATTTATTACAATGTCATGCGTAATATTATGATATTATGCATTTTTTCTGTTGTTGTTTTTTTTATTATAATAACTTGCAATTATATATTTTTTGTCTTACTTCCCTCACTAGTCACTTTAGCTTCATAATTTTTTTTTTATTTATTCGTTTGGTCAACATGAGTTGTTGTATTTAACCGCTTTTCTTTAAATTAGGGCACGCTTCTGCGGCTTTTTGGTAGTTTTATGGTTGTACTACAGATATGTTCAGTTTGATGCATTACTTACATGATAATAACCCACAGCTAAATATAATCATATGAACCTTTTGGGGCTGAGTGGCTGCAAGTGAAATTAACAACAACAAAATAATCTTCATACCGAAGTTAAAGGAGGATTCAAAATACTTGAAACTATTTTTGGTAGCATAATTGAAAGTTATAATGAAATTGAAAAGTAATAATTTTTTTTAAAAAAAAAAACAATAATTTCATAAAATAAATTATACTTAAATTATCGCGAAAAAAAAACATAAACTGGAAAGAAAAGGATAGTTTCCTTTATAATTTGTTAACAAAAACTAAAATATTTTTTATTTTTTACAGTACTAATGCTATCAGGGGTTTTCTCATGGACAATAAATTCTGTTAAATTTAAAACATACAAATTCTGCTTCAAAATTTTCAGATGTAACGTAAATTTTCGAAATTACTTAATTACTTCATTTTTAGACAAAACAAAAGTTTGCTTCTTAAGTCTTTAGTTTTTATTAATAAAAAATAAGCTTAAAACTAAAATTTTAAAATTTAAAAATTTAGGTTTTATTTATTTGGCGACCGATATTAATATTATCAGACTTTTTGTTACATACAATATATTCTATTAGGTCTCAGGATATTCAAATACTCTGTTAAAAAGATTACCCCATTTTTAGTCAAAAATGTAAAGGCATTATCTGGTTTAAGTATGTTTTATAGTAAAAGTTTGTATCTTAAGTCTTTTGTTTTTAGTGCAAGTTCTATGCAAAAATTACTTCAATTCAATTCTCTCAGTATAGTATCCGACCGAACAGTTTGGCATTGGAAGCTTCATAGACAAGTCTCGATATTGCGCTGAGAGAACTATCTGCATGATATTAAATAATTTTTGTTGTGAGTAAGATTATTCAAGATCATTTGTTTTTTGTTTAACAAAAACACGTTAATTAAAGAAAAATTTCTTCATCCTCTAATTTAAAGCAGATTTTATCTACTGACACGTCCTTACATGTTTAATTTTGCGTCTCCGAAAATCTTCAGAGGACCAGAAGGGATAGAAGATTTATCCATATTATACTTTTTTGAAGAAACCTTATAAAAGCTTTTCGCGTATTGTTTTATTTACCCGATGAGAAGTGAAAAACAAAATTGGAAGAATTGAACTAATTGAAATCAAAAATAAAACATTTTTACCTAATAAGCATTGTTCGTGTACAAGCTAGAATGTGTAATCATAATACACTGTGTTGTTATTATTTATTAAATAAACAACAACACTTTCTGATTATAGCATTAGGGCCATAAGTCAGTTTTGCCGTGCTCTGTAATTTTAAAATCTTTTACTTTTAAATTTAAAAAAATTAAAACCAAAAGTTTATTTTTCGATCTTTTATCATAAATTATGATGTGAGAAAGACTATTCAAGCTTAAGATCATTTGTATTTTGTTAAACAAAAATCCGTGGAATGTTTATTTATTGATTTAAAAAAAATTTCATCATCCGATAATTTAAGCAGACGTTATATACTGACACTTATAATTTCGCGTCACCGAAAGTCTTCAGAGGACAGATGTAGAAGCGATAGAAGATTTACCCAAATTATAATTTTTGAAGGAAATAGATCAACGCTTTACCCGTATTGTTTTATTTATTTGCTCACATCATAATTTATGATAAAATATCGAAAAATAAACTTCTAATTTTAATTTTTTTTAAATTTAAAAAAATTTTAATAGTTTTTGCGTTTTATTGGAATTAGTCTATTGAAACATTTCATTAAGTTAATGCAAGTTAACATTACATGAAGAAATATGCTTTTACTTATGTAAATGAAGAAGTTTGATTAAAAAACTGGTTTCATAAAAAATATGAAATATTTTATTAATTTTAAGAAAATTTGCGTTTATTTTTGAAGAAAATTTTTATTGATTTACTGAAAATTGTCTGTTTCTTCACCCAACTAAACCTTCTATGTGTGGAAAAATGTTGGTTGAGCCGATTTATTTCAAATAGTTATGAATGTAAAAAGACGAAAACTGTAAAGCAAACTGAATGCCAAACTTTTTCCGATTTTACTGAAAGTTCGGCATCCAAAGATGAAAATTATGATTTTTACTGAAATAATTAACATTTTAAATTACAGTTTGAATTATATCATTTTTTTCTGTGTGTTTCAAGACATTTTCCAATAGAAAAACCAATACAACTAGCTTTTTTCTTCAGCAAAGTTCTCCTGCAAAAAATATTTGATTCCGGAAAAGGTTTAAAACGATTTTTTTAAAATTTCGAAGAAAAGCTAGCTTGGTAAGGAAAACTCATAATTATAAAAATTTAAAAGTCAATTTTTTCCTTGAAAAAATAAAGAATTTTTTAAAAATAAAAGCTGAAGTGATGAAGTATTTATCACCAATTTTGATAAATTTTTTAAGGCCCCACCCTTGGATTCTATATTAACAATGTTCATAAAATTGTGTGCACTTTTTTCCTAAGATGTACTTACATGTCGAAGTCCATTCTATACATTTCCTCAAACTTTAACTATTCATTAAAGATTTTTTGGATATTTTAGGTTAATAACGTAGCAAAAACTTTTTGTTTTGAAGTCTCTTTAAATTTTTTTTTCTTTTCCTTTTTACTCTTCTTTTCCTTTTTTTTTGCTCTTTTTATTTCTCTTTTTAATTTTTTCTCTTTTTTGGTTTTGGGGAGGGGAAATTCTCCTGTAAACAACAAAAGTGACTGGTTAAAGAAGGACATATCACAGGACTGGTATAATTTAATACTGAAGTGGGTTAAGCAGTCGTAAAAAAAATTGTCGTAAAATTACCAATCCTGTGACTGGTAAAGGGAGGACATACCACATAACCAGAATGCTTATTAACAAAAACAAGCCAGTTGGCCAGAATTTTACCCATTGGCAGCTGTTTAGTTTTCGTTTATTTTATACGAAATGACCCTTTGGCAACAGTCTTGTTTTATGCCCATCTTTGGTTAGTCCTGTGCCATGCCACTATGTGGCTTAAAGCAGGACAAATGACCCCCTCCTATGACAAGCCAATGTTAAAGTTGCCAGTTGTTTACATAGGGTAGGGTTTAGCAGAGGACCGGTCTCAGGTACGGAGGGACCGATCCTGTGGCACACGCAGAACCGGTCCCATTCCCCATAGGGATATTTAAAAAAGAGGATTGTTTCTTAAGTCTTTCGTTTTCAGTATTCAAAAATTAAGATAAAAGTTTTAAATTCAATACGAGTAGTTAGTGTAATAACAGTTAACTTAGCTAACTAAACTTAAATTTCTTTATGTTATTAACCCTTTGGCAACCGATAAAAATACTGTCAATTTTTAAAAATATTGGTTCAAAAATATTCTGTTTTTATACGCAATTTTTCGAAAATACTATACTACTCCATTTTTAGTCAAAAATCCTAACTAATTATCAGGTTTAAATTTATTTTAAAAAATTTTGTTTCTCAAGTTTAGTATTAAGAAAATAAGATAACCATAAGTTTAATACGAGGAGTGTAATTATAGTAAACTTAGGCACCAAAATTTAAAAATTGTGATATTTTTAACCCTTTGAAGTACACAGGCAATAATTATTACACAAGGGATTTGGTACATATAATTGTGCACGAAACTTAATATGTGGCTTTCCAAGGCAATTATCCAGCTAAAAAGAATTTAATTGTATCTGTGTCAAACTTACAGTATTTATTTTCTTATATCATAAAAATAAAACATTTTATCAAATTTTGCAAAAAATGAACGTGTTTAAATATATATACGCCCATTTTTAGTATATAATTTATAATAATTGAATTTGCAAAATGCAAGGTGTTTATATCATCAACAGAATTAAATAAAAACATTTTTTTTTTAATTTAGAACTAGTTCCCGGATTTTTTTTTTCTCTATAGAAAGTTTCACAAATCTGCTGCGTTTTGGAGAAAATATTCTTAAATGTTGTCCATCTAAGATTTTCTAAAGTTAGTTTTTTATAACTACATGACATATAATAAATCATATAATGATGATTTAAAGCGTTAATCTTTATCATACCATAAAACAAATTCTCAATAATATTTATGCAATTAAAACTTTCTAGTTTTAAATAAAACGTATTTAAATTAAAGTATAATCTTGAGTTTATGTCACAAAAAATGAAATGCAATTAGAGTATCCTCTCCTACATTTCAACAAAATTACATTTAATTTTTCTTGAATTGTATCTGTCTCAACATTTCAGTCATTTACAAAATTAACTCTTTACGACACTCGTGCCAACTACTGAAATCAAAAGTAGTCTTCCTGATGGTTGTTATGCCAACTCCATGACAATTTCTTAACGGCGTTGACAATTTCATGATAAATTTTTATTTAAATTTAAAGTCTTATTTTTTTTTTTTTTGCTTCTCTTCGTCTTCATTTTGTCCACTATTATCTTGATTGACATTTTATGTTGTTTTATTGAAATTAAAGTGTAAAAAGCCGCTCTACAATAACAAAAATGGTAACTTAATGAACGAACATAATGAAAAAATAGTTTCAATAATAGTTTTGTGCTCAAGCTTATTTATTAACAAACTATTAGTAACATTTTTCAAGGAGATTGCAACAAGAATTTTGCTGCCAATACGGCGAATTGATAAAAATGTAAATATTTGCTTAAATAGTTTAAATAATATTGAAGAGCAACTTGGACAAGGTAGTGGTTTGTAAAATAGCGTTGAAAAGATTTTTAAAAATTTACTTTATGGTGAGTGACTAATTTAAAAGCTTCGTATCGCTCAGCATGGGTGGTCTTCTGTCTATTAAAATTGATGTAAGTTAAAAAAATGTTTTAAGAGCAGTTTTTTTTTTTGTATTTAAACAATTTTTACTTAAGTCGAACAACAAGTTTGAAATTTTCTAGGTCACTTGTAAATAAAGTAATTTTACTATCGAAATAATAAAAGATTTAAACTAAAACATACCTACGGGCAAAGTTAAATGTCCCGGACGACACGCAGAATGTGTCAAAAGGTGGCGGCGACACGGATATTTTTTATATGAAAGGGACATATCACTTTAACAGGGTGCCGTCATTGATGCGTGATAAGTCACGTATTTGCACATTTCGGGCACTTGGTGAGTGTAAGGTGATAAGTCTGAAATAGATTTTTAAATTATTAATTTAATAAAATCGTTTATGAATTGTCACATGCAGTGCTCGATCAAACAACCTCCTGCTTAAAAAGTAAGCGCGCTTCTGCCTCAGCCAATTCTGCTTGTGAGTAGTTACCCTATGGGGAATGAGGAGTCAATTGCCCTAAAAGTGACTGATTAAAGATGGACTTATCACAGGACTGGTATAATTTAATACTGAAGTGGGTTAAGCAGTGTCAATTGTCCTAAAATTACCAATCATCTGATTGGTAGAGGGAGGACATACCACATAACCAGAATGCTTATTAACAAGAAAAAGTCAGTTGGCCAACATTTTACCCATTGGAAGCTGTTTAGTTTTCGTTTATTTGTATGCCCATCTTTGGTTAGTCCTGTGGCATCAAACTATGTGCTTTAAAGCAGGACAAATGACCCCATCCTATGACAAGCCCATGTTAAAGTTGCCAGTTGTTTACATAGGGTATGGTTTAGCAGAGGACCGGTCTCTGGCACGAAGGGACCGATCCTGTGGCACACGCAGGACCGGTGCCATTCCCCATAGGGTACTGACAAACAAGCAAGTAATCGTTTATGCGTGTATGTTTTAATACAAACGAAAACCAAAAATAGAACAAAACAAACAATACAACAACATACAACATGTTGAGCAAAAAAACACACTACAAAAACGGAATATACGATAGTTAAAGTGCAGTGCTGCCCGGAAGTACAAATCATAAAAAACGAAGAAGTTAAAAAATAGTTCTACAATCGGACCTATTGTACAAGTCCCGAGATATGTCCTTCAATGACATTTCCCGGAATATATACGGTTTATATATAACTCACGTGCTATAGCTAAAACAAGTAAAATCGCGTGATTTTTTTTGTCAGCCGATTTACACTCAAAACTATCAATTCGTTTGCTATATTTTTTCGGGTACAAAAATAATCTTCCAGTGAATAAAGTTTGCACTCAAAGAAATATTTAAAGACTTACCAGCACTCACAATTTTTGCTCGTGGAAAGTTCAAATTAATAGCTTGTCTCATGCCTTGCTCGTAGTTATAAATATAGATGGGTCAAGTATATTTTCCTTTATATACTGCAACAGTGAATTATAAATTTTATTTCCACAATTGCTTTTCACACTCATATTTTGCCACTCCTGTGTAAATAGGATTTTTTTTTTTAAGCATTTTTAGTTCAGTCACATATAATAATTTACAATTTCTTCTGTTTCCAGAAATAATTTCACAATAATTACACTTGATTGATCCATTGACGTTTACTACACGGTATAATCTCATGCAGTAATTATAACGGTTATTTGCTTATATTACACTCACAATATTTTTTCCGTAAAGACTACTGAATATTCACATTGAATTAACTGAAAATCAGTTAAAGGACTATTTACTTTTCCTTTAAAACAATTGTATTTTTTAGTTTATTTTCATATGTTGAATATTAATTAACAAAATCCATAGAAACAATAGATTGTTTTCGTTTATTTCAATACTAAATATAATATAACAACTTTTTGTTGTGAAAAGAAAATTTGAACTGAATATTTTACGGAAAGTCCTTTTTTTTGTTTATTTTTTTGTTGAATAACAGACAGAGCGTTAAAAAATATATTTCTTTCGTAATTTAACTGTATATTCCATTGAAACAACTTTAAATATCTGTTGATTTTTTATGGAAAAGTTCTTGTGAGTGTACTTAAAAATTTTGATTTTTAAGAAAATGAAATAACATCCCAAAAATATTATTTAGGGTTTTATTTCATTTCCCAAATTGGGGCATTATTTCATTATGAAATAAAGCCCCAAAACATAAATGAATTAAAGCCCCAAAAAATTAAATAACACCCCAATTTTTTTTAGTAGAAATTTTTGGGGCCTTATTTATTTCATTGGGACCTTATTTCATAGAGCCAGGGGACCAGTTCATTAAATATAATTGACCTCATATAAAAGTTCCACAATATGTCCTACCTTAACCAGTCCCGGGGTATGTCCCTTAAGGGCAATTGACTCCTCATTGCTCGTATGAATGTTTACCATTATCTTATAGGCTATGCAAATATACGTAGTTAATAACTTTTAAGTACCCAGCAAAATTTTTTAGAATTGATTACCTCTGAACCTGTTCTAGAACAACTTCTTTTACCACCAGTTACATGGAACCGGTTCTATAACAGCTTCCTGAGTGTCGAAATGTAAGGTGTCACTGTCCCAGAACCAGTTCTTTAACTAGTTCTAGAACCGGTTCTAAAGCAACCTGTTCTTGTTCGGAGGTAAAGAACCTATTGCAAATATTACAAACTCCATATAAAAAGAACCAGTTGCAGAACAGAAATTAGAACCTCTTATAATACAGTATAAGTTGTTCTGCAACCAATTATTTGGATCTTACTATTTTACTGGGTACATATGAAATTGATTTAATACAAAAAAATGTCTTGCGATACATCATACTTTAATTTGGAATGCTAAACTGTGAATATTTTGAAATGAATGGTTTTCGAGATATAGCGATTTGCGATTTCAATAAAAATGTTGTCTTTCTCCTCTATTCTAGAAAATATTTAAAAACTATTTTAGAATTTTTGTTTTTGTACTCAAATATTTTCTGAAATTAGAGATGATCGCAAAATATATTTTTTAAAATTAATTTGAATTTTTTCCATATATCAGAGTAATCTAATTTCTAGTGCTACAACAATCAAAACATTAATTAATGAAAAGCTAAAGTAAATAATCCTTCAATAATCATGTGTCTAAAATTGAAAAGCATAACAATTTTACTATGTAATTTTTCTGTTTTTTCGAGATATTTGTAAGTAAATTTACAAGTTACCCTTCAACCAATATTGACATAATTGTGTGCAAATAAGAAATGGATTTGTGTATGTGCTTAAAAACAAACTTAGGATAATTTTTTTTTAAATTTTGGCAAAATTGTTCGGAACTACTTTAATTAAGGTTGGCAGCCGAATCGAACAACGGGTTTGGTAAATTTTCATTACTTATTTCGGTTTTTGTATCATTGGTATTATTGGATAAATTTACAAAAAAAAAAAAATGTAAATACTTTTAATCATAATAAATGTTGATCTTATAAAAAAAAATATTTTTTTATACGAAAATAAAATTCATGATGCCCAATTAATTAAAGTTCCGTTAAAACAGAATTTTAACTAATTACTGTTATTTGCGACGTTACTGAGAACAATAACATTTCAAAATTCAGAAACATGATCATTAAAACTTTTTACCGAAAATCTTTTTTTTTTTTTTGTATATTTGATACTCTTAAAGGGAAATATGAATGCTTACGGCCTAAAAGATTTTTTAAGTGGATTTCATCCGGTTCAAACCAGTTAAATAACTACTCAAGAGCTTGAGTGTACTCAACAAAGTTATCGGAGTTTTAAACTATTAGTTTAAGGTTCATTTGATGACCTTTAATGCAGAAATTCCGAATTTTCCAAATGCACACTTCTATTTTAGATAAAATTTGTTGGATATGCGCTTAAAATACTTTTAATTTGATATAAACTTCAATTATCATAAAATTTACATATTTATTGCTGAAATTTTGTTTTTGTTTTTTAGTATTTTTTCTTAAGTTAATGTAGGGTATTTTAACAACCTTTTAACAAATTTATTTCCCGCCCAATCACTTCCTACTTCTGATGTTGTAATTTGAAAAATTCTGAGTTTTTAACTTTAATGTTATAAAAGTGCCCTTAAATTAATAAGTTTATGACAAATAATTTCTTAGTATTCTGGAACTCTTGATTAGTGGTGTATCTGAACCTTTCGCAACACAATTGAAATTCAGAAATTCCATTTGAAATTAAAAAAACATCAATGGAATTTCAGAATTTCCATTTCAAACTTAGGAAACATCAATTGGAATTCAGATTTTCCAATTGAAACAGAAATCATTGGAAATTCAGAAAACATCATTTGCAATTCAGAAAACAACAATTAAAATTTGGTGAATATCATTTAAGATTCAGAAAATATCATTTTAAATTCAGAAAATATTAAATGAAATTGATATGAAATCTTTTCTGAATTTCAATTGATGTATTATGAGTTTCGAGTGAATTTTCAATTGATATTTTCTGAATTTTAATTTATATTTTCTGAATAACGGTGGGTGAGTTTCTGTATTTCAATTTATATGTTCTGAATTTCAAATGATGTTTTATGAATTCTCACTTAATATTTTTTGAATTTCAAAAAATATTTTCTACGGATATTCTGATTTTCAATTGATATTTTCTGAATTGCAACTGATATTTTCTAAATAACAAATGCAAAAGGTGTAGTTTTATAAAAGCAAAAGAGTTAAAAATATAAAAAATAGTATGATTCATAAAAAATTGGGTTCCTTGAACGTTTTTTTTTTTTAATATTTTCACTTGTTCAATTATATTGTAAGAATTAATTTTTTTTTTGTATTCTTGCCATAATAAGAAATGCAATTTTGTTACCTCTTTTAAAACGTGTTCTGGTGATGGGAACCTAGAAAATTCCCGTAATAGATCTATCAACACATTCCTGAAAGGGTCAAATAATGAATTTGAAAACAAAAAACTCTATAGATTATTTGTTAGGACAATATCCTAATAAAGAAATATAGAGTATGGGCTCGAACTTGAATAATTTTCATT
Organism: Delia radicum; assembly: GCA_021234595.1. Lineage (NCBI taxonomy): Eukaryota > Metazoa > Arthropoda > Insecta > Diptera > Anthomyiidae > Delia > Delia radicum. The sequence goes on from CM037852.1 coordinate 112,617,265, forward strand.
TTCATTGCACAATTAAAGGCAAAAAAAACATAATTTTTATTTTTAATAAAAATTATATCAAACTTGCATAATAAGAAATTTTTCCAAATTTGTATACTTTTTTAAATGTTTGTAGAAATTTAATTTTTGAAGACTTTTTTTAAATCAACTTAGATTTCAAACTATAAAGTTCATACTAATTATCGTAATTCATATTTATTAGTACATATTATTCCAAAACCTTAAATCAACTGTTATTTTAAGAAATGTTTGTTTTAGGCTCCAAATTGGCAATTAAAATTTTGCCAATATAAAATATCATCACCGTCAACATCCCAACCAAATGGATTTTAATGAAATTTCTCATAATAATAAAAAATATAAAAATAATAAACTTGCTATTAGCGTCAAAGGGTTTAACTTTGAACAAAATATATTGCAATCAGTGTTGGCAGTGGGTTTTTTTTAAAAAAATACCTACACTATGCAATAAAAATCCCTTTTCTCCCTACATTATCGAATTTTTTCACCTACAAAAATTGCTATGAAATGTTTTACATTTTTATAAACTAAATATGCTTTGAAATTTTCATACTTTCGACGACAATTCCAATTATTTTCAAAAATTAATATCCATATGCTACTATCGAAATTTGGTTAGAAAATTATTTGAAAATAGAAATTTGATAAATTTTCCAAAATATTTTTTAGAATAGATTTAAAATTGTCAATATTTGCCAAAATCTCAAAAAGTTTAATTTCATACTAGCGGTTTCTATTTCATTTTTATTTGGTGTGTTTTTACATAACCCATCAAAATTGTATTGATTTTCTTCGGTGAAATTTAACATTGGTTTTTTATAGGTGGGAAGCTGTTCATACAATGCTGCACAACAACTTCCAAAGGATAACTTTCTAAATAACTTCCAAAGAGATGGTTAGTTAAAAACCAAACAATCGTCTATTAAAATGACAAATTATAAGAAACTAATTTTTTCTACTGAAATATCTCTCAAAATATAATCATTTTACAAAAAAAATAAGATATAGCTGTTTTTGAAAAGATTTTCATTATTTGGAAGAAGTACCTACATTTTGACTAATTTGAAATATCTGTCTCTTTTCCCCTATGCCGTTATTTTAGGGCAAAAAACCTACATGTGGGGATTTTCCCCTACTTCTGGCAACACTGACTGCAATTAAGATTCTTTTTGCACCCATTTTGCATTTTCAATAAATCGAAAATAACATCTTCTTAAGTAACATCACAATAAATGTAATTTTTAGGATGTACACTGATAATAATCCATGCGTAAAGTTACGAAAAAATGTCAAAATAACCAAACTTTTTGTAAAATAAACGAAAATTTGTACATTTTACGAAAGTTTTTGTAGTTTTGACAATAATTTCGTAATTTTATGCATGGATTATTATGAGTGTAGTTACATCTTAGTACACAGAGAAATTTTCTTTGACGAGATTTTATGAAATTTGTTCACTAAACTGATGAAGTTTTCTTCAAAATGCGAATGAAACATTTTTTAAGCTTTATGATAAAGCTTTACAGTTTTAATAAAACTGTTTTTAATGAAAATTTTTTATTTATCTCATGAAATGTTTAATAAATAAAATAAAATGTTTCATTAAATTTTATGAAATACTTCACTAATTGAATGAAAAGTTTCAATAGACGAGTTCCAGTGACATTTCGCAAATGCAAAAATTCATTGATATCATGCAGAGAATTCTCTCAGTGTAAGAGACATAATTTACGCATAAATTATGCACGTGTTTTTGATATTTACTCGTAACAGATTTGGACCCGCCTAAATTTTTCGACGAAAAAAAAAATTTTTTTCCCATACGTGCTATGAAATCTGACATGTTAATTTTAACTCTTATAAGTTTTTCAACGTCTATGAGCTGTCAGTTTATATTTATTTTTTTTGAAGGTGCTACCCATAGTTTTTTCATATCCATCTTAAGGGTGAGGAGCAGAACTTGGCTATTTGTTAGCCAAATACAAGATATAAATTTCATAGCAAAAAAAAAAAATCAGGCCTTTAAGGTTTAAAGTTTTCCAAACAAAAACAAAAACTATTTCCAACATTTGGAAATATATGTAATAAAACTGCGGGGTGTAATGAAAATCGACAAATCGTTATGTTAAGGGACATCCTAACATACACATATTGTAACCAAAGGCACATTGAATAAAACAAAAGACTTAAGAAACAAACATTTATTTGTAAACTAATTTTGTGTTATACACAAAAATAAACTTATAATCTTAATAAAATGTTTAGGGTTACTAACCTTTATAGAAATACTCAAAACTCTAGCAACATTTGCAACATTGTTACTACCGAACTACTGTTAGTCTACCTTGTTAGATTACCAGTAATCATATAATCATAATTTGTTTTACAATGACCCATAAACATCATATGGTTTTGTACTGATTAACGCCTATAATGGATTTAAATTGGTACTGATTAGCCCAAAATTTTTATGTTTTAATGACAACCAATATTTCAACATGATTAGCGAAAGAAGACAGTCAGTGCTTTTAAGAATTTGTCTACCATAAAAATATGATCAAGAAAATAAATATAGTTTCCGCATTGGCAGGAAAGAAAAATGGGAAAAAAATGTTAAAATGCAGGTCATAAATTAAAGTTTTGAATTTCATGATTTATTCCTGTTATCAATATCATCAACAACAAAAAAAATAAAACAAAGTTCTCAAGTTCTCAAGTTCTGCCAAGACACGCATATCGCTGACTGTCTTCTTTTTTAACAAAGTCGTTTTTATGTTTATATAAACACGCAAATATAGTTTCATTTATTTTGAAGGATTTTATGTGACAAATAATTTATTGATTTTTAATTTATAAAATACAAGTTACTTTAAAATATGATATTAAATTTTAATGAAAATATTATAAATTTTAATTAATATTTAAAATTTAACTATTTTCTAGAAAAAAAATCGTAATTCATTTTTATATTTCATCTTGGTCGGCAACTACTAGTAGATTATTATCATTTATGCTTCTTAAAGATTGAAGTATACACGTGCTAGTAATATCAGCATAACCGTTGCCACGTATTATGGAAAACTGTGCAGCCAGTCTGAATAAATAGTCAAAAGGTGCATGTTAATTACTTTTGTCTACCGTTTAGTTTTTCGTTTAAATACTTCCATAATTAATATTTGTACACACGCACTTTTTTTGTTGTAGAAGTGCAACAGACTGCTGAAAATCTTGTTTAAATTGTGGCAAAATATCTCATAAATGTTTACAATATGACTGCAAGTCTTGTAATTATTCATATGAGCGCATTTTTTCAATATACTTTTTATTTTTGTAAATCATATTCCACTTTGTATTACATTGTATATGTGTATATGGATTATATGAGTACGTTTTTCCATCATTGGCACACACAATATATACATATATAACAGACATCAATCAATTTGCATTTTAAGTAAAGTGGGCTGTCAGCACTATGCTGGTGGTCATTTAGAACAAACAAAAAAATAAAATAACAAAAGAATTTTAAAAGGTCTTTAGTAAACAAAAAGAGTTAACAAAAGAAATAAAAAAAAATGTCTAAACATTGAATGACTGTACCACTTGTGCCACTTTTTGCAAAAATGTTTCCTATCACTACGTGATTGACTATTAATAACCAAAATCGCTTTTTGGTGCACAACATATTTAAAACTACTTTTTACGTAATGTGGTTATTGTACTGCGAATTTGTATGCCAATATCGGGAAAACGCTATAAAAATTTTGTTTATAAAATCCGCAAAACACGTAAAATTTTAAAACGTTTGTGTCCTATTAGATATAGTCTAATTAAACTACTCAACAATTTTCAACTTTGTGCAGAACGTGTCTTTTTTTAAAGAAAAGCAACACTCAGGCAATTCTTCTTATTTATTAATGTGTTGCTTTCTTTGAAAAGGGGATAGAGGAGAGATTAAATGTTTGGACACGGCAACACTCTAATTGAGCGATATGATAAGTCTAAGAACAGTTGTTGCTCGCCACCTGATGGAGAGTTGGCGAACTTATTGAAGATTTTTAGTTCATATCCCTGATTCATTATTTTACTTTGGTGGGATCAAGTGCAATGGGAACACCTAAAGTGGTAAAATTGTAAATTGATGTTGTCGCCGCCAGGGATCGAACCCGGTTTCAAAAGTTCGGTCACTTCACTCAGGGAACTTCTGCTTTGGGTTGTAAAACAGTTTCTTAAATTTATATTTTTTTTTTATAAAACGAAAAGTTCGGCTTCGGCCGAACATTGATAATATGGCCAAAGTTCGGCTTCGGCTTCGGCCGGACACTACATACTACCCACTAGAACTCCCAAGACATCGGTTTCAAAAAGTTCGGTCACTTTACTCAGGGAACTTCTGCTTTAAAAATATGTAGTTATTTGGGTTGTAAAACAGTTTCTTAAATTTTTTACTAACCTTGTAGTTCATTTAAAAAAACAAACCATATCAAATGACTGTTTTATGATTTTACATTAATTTTTTACAGTAGTTTTTTGTTATTTAAAAAAATTAATGCTTGTTTATTTTTTACTAACATGTGGTTCACTTTTACTACAATTATTAGTCATTTTTTGAACATTAAAAACCAAATGACAATGTTAGTTGAATTTACTGAAATGTAAGTCGTCCTTTCTTTAAGTGAAATTTCATTTGTTTTTAACAAATTTTGACCACGAAATAACCCAACATGCAATTGCGGTACGATTGTTTTGTAAGAATTTTATTTCTTTGCTAATCTATTTTTATTAATCGATTAAACTGTTAACTTTATATAAATCTTAGATATATAAAATTTATCAATTAACAAAAGTTTGAAAGAAAATATAAGTTTGAAATTTTTTTGCATTTTTGTCGCATGTTTTTCAACAGAATTTAAAAAGGTATTTTCGAGCGATTTTTGTGTCTGATATTTAGAATACTAATTTTCAATAAAAAAATTGCCAAAATTGGATATACCAAATACACATTTGATTTTTATTAGCATTTTTCGTACAGTACGAATTTAATAATATTATTATTATTATTTAATTTATTTACTATAATTAAAAATTACAAAAAATCTTAAGAACTAAGCACTAGAAACTTAGGATATCGGCTTTAATAATATAAAACTTTGGTTTATTCTATATGAGGTGCCTGGGCACCCTGTCACACACATAAGGTATATTACACTCACAAGAACTTTTCCATAAAAAATCAACAGTTATTTAACACATTAATCGATAAAGTTGTTTCAATGTAATATACAGTTAAATTACCAAAGAAATATATTTTTTAACGTTCTGTCAGTTCAAAAAAAAAAATAAACAGAAAAACGGACTTTCCGTAAAATATTCCGTTCAAATTTTCTATTCAAAACAAAAAGTTGTTATATTATATTGAATATTGAAATAAACGAAAACAATCTATTGTTTTTTTATGGATTTTGTCAATTAATTTTTCAACAGTTGAAAATAAACTTAACTGAATATTGTGTGTGTATTAGAGTGTCCCTTAGAGTGTTCCATAAGTTTAAATGTTGGAAATATTAAAATACGGTACCCTCTAACTTTTTTATATTTGACTTGAATATAAATCATGTGTAATTATAGGTCTCTACGACAACGCCTACCCTAAGCAGAGCGAAACATGCGTTTTACTAATTTTTTAAATATTGTAATAGTTTTATTCTAAATGATAAATTATTCGATTTAATGATAATATTATGTATTCAAAAAGGTAAAAAAATCTAAAATCGGTTAACAACTAGAATTTTTAAAGTTTTATCAATAGAGGGTCACTTTAGCACCAAAAGCATCTAGGGGTTAATTTATCTCAGAATACTTTTTTAGGAATTTAAAAAATGCCTGTAGCCAGGTTTGTAAAAAAAGAACTTAAATATTTTTTGTTTATATATATAAAAATTCCCGCAGTATCTCCTTTGATCTAAATGAGGCACGGCACAGGTTAACGTTGTTTAATTTGTTCAAAATTGTTGGCGCAGACTCTTCAGATATTGTGTTTTAATATTTCTTAAAATTCAATAGTTGTAAATTTAAATAAATAAGTCTGGGGTCATTTGGAGCCACATGACCACATGGGTTAATGATGATCAAAAAAAAAATTTTTTCAACCTTGAGTTTGTGTTATAAAATAAAACAATAAAAGTTACTAAAGTAGCTAATTTTCGATTTTAAATATTTTATGACAGCAAATAAGCCTTGTTATTACCAAAAAAACACAATTTTCTCGAAATACGTACACTCATAATAATCTATAGGTAAAATACACGAAAACCGTTGTTCATTTTACGAAAGTTTTGGTTATTTTGACATTACGAAAAAATTTGTAGAATATACAAATCACATTTCGTAAAGTTTTGTAAAAACTTTTTTTAAATAAAAATGTGGTGCATACCTTACGGGTTTATTTTAAAATTAAAAAAAAAAAAAAATTAATGGTGCCACACCAGAATCGAACTCACGATTTCAGTGACGTCCTGCTGTGTTGAAGTAGACCCCTCTACCATTTGCACCAAAGTAGCTGATGCAATACAACAAACTAAAAAGGAACTTAAGTCGAAAATATTATGAAATTTTTATGAAAACTAGAAAAATATGCTACAAATATTTAATAAAAAAGGTAAAATGGCAATTAAATATTTTTATTATGTTTATTGAACTAAATAAAATAATATAATTTTTTTATAAATATAACAAATAATATATTAAAAAACAAAATAATAAAATAATAATAATAAAAAACTTAATAACAATTTCAAACTAATTGCATTTTATTATTAAATATTTTATCTTTTTAAATATTTGTTTTATTGAATTTCATACTAAAACCGGCAAATAGAGTGGAAGAAGTGTTTTCGGGTCCTCTTTAACTTGTTTTAGGATCCTCTTTATTAAACAAAATACAAAATATCCATTTATATCAAAACACAAAAATAGTAATAATGAAATAAAAAAATAAAACATAGAAATTTAAAAAACATTAATAAACAAAAAAAATTAAAAAAATTAAAAAACTAAAAAAAATAAAAAAAAAAAATGTCCTGGCCAGGAGTTGAACTCGCAACCTTCTGTTTGCAAATCCGACCTCTAACCACATCAACATCCATATGTAATATTTGTAACATTACAAATTTTTGTACAATGTACAAAAAAAATATTACGAAATCATGTTTGTATTTTTTACGAAATTTGTAAATTTATATAATTTGTTTTATACAAAAGTTTTGTAATATAAACAAAATGTTTGTACATTCTACGAAAAAAAAATTACGAAAAATATATTTGTATTTTTAAGCATGGATTATTATGAGTGTAAAAATCAAATCGTTGCCCTACCCAAATGTACTAAGGGATAATTTAAAATTTTTTTACTTTTATTCTCTAAGATGTTTTAAACAAGAACCTGGAGTGCACATATGAAAAATGTTGTCCGTTTTTGATCTTAAGACAGGCTAACGACATCAAAAAAAAAAACATCTTCCATTTCTCACAATTTTGAGTCTTTTGAATAAAAAATTTATATTGTAGTAATCAATTTCAAAAATTTTTCAGATGTGTGCTCGAATTTTTCGGTTAAATAATAATTGGCACATTAGTGGTCTGGGCAGTATTTCTTACTGGGCTAGTTATTAACCGATTTTGGATTTTTATACATTTTTAAATTCATAATGTTATCATTATATTGAATAATTTATCACTTAGAATAAAAACTATTACAACATTTAAAAAAAATTATCAAAAACTGAAAAAAGTAATTTTTCCCCATATAAACGCATGTTTAGCTCTTTAAGGCCTAGTCGCTTAATGAAGTCGTTGTAGTAAACCACATATGAACTATATTCAAGTCAAATATTAAAAAATTAGAGGGTACCGTATCAACATTTCCAACATTTATACTTAAGGGACACTCTAGTGTGTATATATAATCATATGCGATATCACTTATATCCATATTAAGCTATATAAAGCTTTTTGATTTAAAAAAAATTACAAACGATAATAAATACTTGAGTTTACACAATTTTATGGCAATGTATACGTATAACCAATTTTAACAAAATTAAAGGGCTTAAGGCCAAAAATTACTGTTTTTGAACCTTCTCTAATGGAATGGACGATATGTATCCGAAAGAATGGCTGTTTGACGAAAAAGTCAAAATTCAGCACTCTCCAACTCGGAGAGGCCGTAAGTAAACGCCTTGAAATTTTGTGTGATAACTACTACCCAATAGAACTCAACTTGGTGCAAGCTTCATCCCGATCGGAAAACATCGGTTTCAAACTTTCGGTCACTTTAAAGGAATTTCCCCATATTTAAAGGTAAATTATGACTTTGCGGTTAAATTTCAAAAAATTAAGCAAAATATTTAAAAAAAAAATGGGATAAATGGTTTAAATATAAAAAGCGAGATATTTTAAATTCAGCAAAAGATAATAAAATTTTGCCAGGTTGGATTCCGCGTAAATGGGTCTATAAAAATATGTGTTTCAATCACAGGCTTTTTTTGGTCGTTGAGTATTGTTTTTTGGCCAATTTCGCTTAAGTAAAGGGATAAAAAAAAAAATTCATAACAAAATAAAAATGATTGCATTAGAGAGGTACAATAAAGGAAAAATAAAAAATGCTTACTATAACAATTTCTAAAAGGTGGTCTGTGTAATATCTTAACTTTTTTTCCTATATCAATTGAAAGATATAAATACCACCCTTGGCTTGAATTATGTTTAAATAAGAGATATAATATCCTTGAAGTTAAAAAACTAAAAATAATGTACAACAATTTTTATGAATGAAATGATATTGATAACATTTTCAAAGCAAGGACAATATACTCGTACAATAAAGTGCAAGCCATTGCACACTTAAAACAATTAGATAATAAAAACACAAATTAATCTTTCAAGCTAAAACCCTAAAAGACACTTGTCGTGTAAAACAGGTACAACAGACAAATGCAAACGGTGCATTCCAACGTTCGTTGTACATTCATCCATCCATGAGTTTTACTTTTTATGAACTTATCTAATGTCAGCAACATGCAAGTGTTAATCTACTAAAACTGTCATTACAGTTCATTGATATCTTTTTTTTTGGGATTATATTTATTTCATTGAAAAAAGGTTTAAAAAAGGAAGAAGTATTATATGATTATCGGAAATGACCACAAATATGATAGTAAAATGCCATGATATAAGACGAAGAAATACCAGACGTCTCTTTTAGTTTCGAAACTAAAAAAGTAAAAACAACTTTATGATTTAATTAAAAGGATATTCATGTAAATAATTATCACTTTAAGATAGTTTTAAATGAATGAACGAACCCAAAAACCAAAAATAACAAAAAAAAAACGACATTGCTTTATAAAGTTGATAAACATTATATAATCTTCAAACTATAAAAATAATTAATTCGTTACTCTTGTTTTCTGTGTGTCTTAATAATCTTAAAGACTTTATGTATTTGATAGAAAATTGCGTTTAAAGGTAAAACCACACAAAATTGTTTAAACATTTTAGATTAAGAAATGAGTAAAAGTAAATAGCATTAATTTTTTGAAAGATCATTAAATAATTTCCATTTTTTTTACCTCATGTCTTTTGATTTTCGTTATATTAAAAACATGATATGCTAAAAATATCTAAAAAAAAATTAATTGATTTAAATAAAATATGTTACTAAACAAATATTTAATTGAATCAATTAATAGTTTAATTGTCTATTACATATTTAAGTGCATATTTTATTTAACATACAATTCTCACATTCTTTTTCATAACCTGTATGGTGAAATATAAAACTTTTAGTATAAAAACCAAATACAAGTAAAGCTTGTAAAATAAGCTAATACACACACAGCATTTCAAACACATGTATATTTTATATATTTTTTTTTTAATTTATTTTCAATTAAAGTTTTAATTGCTATGATTACTACTTTAATTTAATTTAATAAATTATTAAAAATAATATACCCGGGTATGTTGGGGGTATGTTTATGTATTATTTTTTGGCTGCTGACATAAAAGTTAATCTACAAACTATTTTGAGTATTTGCATCGAATGCTAATTGAATCAGAGAAATCCGATATCAACTATCGACAATAGAGCTCATCAAAATTACATACTTTTTGGATGTTAAAAAATGTTTTTTTTGATTAAAACTGTGAAATTTGAACTAACAACATTCTTGTAATCAAAAATTGTTATTTAAGATGTCTGATCTAAAAATATTTTAAAGCATACTTTGTTGTTAACCATAATTTTTCGAAATTAAATTTTTAATATTTTTTTCCTTATTTAAATGATTAATTACTGTCATTAGTTTGCTCTTTTGTTGCACTTTAACAATTTTTCTTTAAGCCTTTTATTGTGTTTATAACAAACTACAAAAAAAGGAGTAGATACTCTCGTTTATTTCTCTTAAATGTTCCCAACTGTAACATCAATCAATGTTAACGAGTGATGTGCCAAAACTTAGTCGTTGATGAGCTACTTTTATGCACTTTTGTGTGTTCATTGCTTTGTTATTATAACGCATCAAGTCTGAACTACAACAACAGTTTAGTTGGGGTGGTTCTTAGCTAATTTATAAATGTTCTCAATGTGAGACCACCAACAAAGCCTGTAAGCAAAAAATATTTAAAAAACTGTTTATACCCGTTAAACGAAAAATATATAATTTTTTTTATTCAAACATGACCGTATGAAAAAAATCACATATAAATTAATAAATTAATTAAAAGCGGCATTTTTTATTATGCTATTCAAAAAAAAATTGTTCGAAATTTATAATTAATGTGTCGTAAAATTATAACAAAATGTAATGTTATTGCAAGTATTACAAGTGAATTATATTGATTTTTCGAAGAGAAAGCTTTAATTGAAACGAAAGACTTAAGACACATACTTGAATTTAAATTAATATAAGCATAAGATGCAGTCAGTATATGGTGTTCACTTTGAACCAACGACATTGTACTAACTAATGCAATATATTGGCGAGAGTTATTTCCCGTTTTCACTATAAATATCTACTTATAATCTTATAATGTGCTGTGTGTGAAATGCCTTATTATGGTGAACATCCTTATTATGGTGAACACTTTAATTATTACAAAATATTTGGAAAAGTGACATTTACTGGCAAACGTTAAAAAAAAAAACTTGATTGATTTAGGTGGATAAATCACTATTCAAAATTATTCGGTGTAAAAGTTATTAGTTTAAGAGTTACTTCTAAGACCTTAAAATTTAAAGTTCAGAATTTTTCAAATTATAATATCAGAAATAGGGCACGAAATAAAAATTTGTAGAAAAGGCCTTTAAAATACTTTTCATTCGCTTTAGAAGAAATAAAACGCTTAACACAAAATCAGTTTTCTTCTACTATTTTACATGAAATGTAAGCAATTAGTATCTAAATTTCATTGTAAAATATGTAACTATTTTTACAATTTTATTAATATTTCAAATTATAAAAAAAAAAATTAATTGAACATTTTGTGGACTCCTTTATGGATAAATCCATTATCGTCTAAAATTGCTTGTTACTTACAATATGCCCTCTAAATTATTGTACACCAAATTTTAAAGTACCTCTCACTAATTGTTTTTATAACAGCGGCCGACAAAAAAATATTTTTTTCTGGGGTTTCTGTTTTAAATTATTCATTCCAGCTTTTAAAGTTTACTTTTTCTGGTTTACGTTCATATGTTAGTTTTGAAGATTTTACGAACAGCAGTTGATAGAACTTAGATCAAAAAGTAAACTTTGACAAAAACAAATATTCTTCCCTTTAGTAGTAACATAAAATAAACCAGAATTTGTCATTTAGAAGTCAGACCTGAAAATCGTGTCGGTCGGTGTAATTGATTGTATTTACAATTTGTAAAGACTATTACTACGAAAAAGTTTGTTGTCTATATTCCCCATATGACTCTAGTAATGACTTTGCTCCCCATGTGTTTGTTGTTGCAAGAGTCACATAAAATTTAATTTTTTTTTTGATATTGACATGACAAATGAAATTTAAATTTTATTGTCGTTTAGTACAAAAAGTTCTGACTTTAAGTATTTAAAATAGATTTAGGACAGTCACAGTCTTAAATCATATTTCTTGAAATTAAAGTTTTTGTATTAAAGTTTTTTAAAAATATTTTTTTTTTAAATAAACTTTTTTTAACTTAAGATTTCCTAAAAAAAAATCTGTGGCTCAAATATTAAAATTTTTTACATTTTTAAATTGTGAAAATATTCAATTATTCCTCACACTTTTATGTTTTTGATGATTACTTTTAGAAGTTTCGTGCAGTAAACTCGTTAAACATGAAACCTGGGTTATTAAGAAATTATTTGAAAGTCCTAACGTTTCGGTAACAATTTCAATGAACATCTGTTAATACGAACTTGCTTAAGATAAACCCTCGATTAAGATTAATTGTTTTTGATAGCCACACAAACAAAATTTTATATAATTTACCATTTTTAAAACAAAATTCTAAAAAAAATTGCTAATTTTCTTAAAATTTCTTTACATTTAAACATATTTTTAACCGTACACACTAAAATTCAAAACCTCTCCAGTTAGCAAATGAAATGAAAGAATTTTACAAAACATATTTAAAAAAAGTTTATACAAATTTCTAATATTTTGTTTACATTAAAAAAAATTTAAAACAAATTTTACTCCAGTAAATATAAACTTCGCCTAAAACGAACTTCATCTCAATCGGCGTTTAGTGCATTTTTAGTGTTCTTTTAATTAAAAAATATACCAACTTTGATACCTTTGCATTTTTTTAAATATACACTGCGTAATTACATTTTAATTTCACTAAATTTCGTAAGTAAGTTTAACCGTCATAAATGTAAAACCATTGGAAAATTAATAATATTTAACAAAAAAAAAAAACAATTCAATTGGTGTTTCATAACGATAAATACACTTAACTTAATATATCAAAATTTAAAAAATGCCTGGGCCTGTTTTTTTGAATCAACTTGAAAATGGGATCAGACATACTTTTTACCATGTATATTCGAAGTTATTGCGTTATAGATCTCCACTCTTCAATAACTGCTTCTTTTAGGTGAACAACTATTTTACATTGACGATTTTCTGCTTAAACTCGACAGGGTAATATTCCCCATATATTTTCAATGGGGTTGTGATTCGGAGAACATGCCGGTTATTCCAATACTCTTATATTTTTTGATGATAGACATTCCATCGTATGACGACTTACTGTACTGAGGCATTGTCTTCGTTGCTATCTTATCTATCTTATAAATGCGATTATTTACTTACCTTCCCCCAGTTAGTTTGTAAATTCCTTTCAGCGGATTCAAGACGACCAGTTTTGTGGCGGGGTAATTACCTTGGCATAAACATCAGCTTTTGGCTCGTAATTCTCTGGAAATCCTTTAAGACCGTACTCATGGTTGATTTGGACACATTTACCTTACATTAATCGATTATCTGATTGAGACTCTTTATTGAGTTGTTGGCACAGTTGATTATTTAGCGCCGGTCCTGATCAGAAAGCTGTTTTCGGCCCTCCTGTTTTATTTTTACCATAAGCACTCGGATTATTTGCAAAGTTTTATGACAACCACATGTGTATGGTTTATTTTCCGAAAACTTAAGCCACTTTTTAAATATCATTTATTCAAAATCGCTAGATATGAACCACTCGGCATTTTATTGCAAATTAATTAAAATTGCATAGAAAATAAAAATAGTTCCTTAATATATATTTTTTTTGTAAACTTCTTCGTTTACCGTTATTTGTAACTTTAGTTTTCAAACACTAACAAAATATTAATACACAATTTTACTCTTAAATCAATTAAGTAATCTCTTAAATTTTTCACAAAAAGTTATAAGTTATCACACTCTTAAAAACAGTTATAAGTTTTAAAAAAAATGTTTGTAATGTTAGAAAAAATAGCAAAAATCATTTGTAATTATAGCTATGCAACGCAGTGTATGAAAAAAATTGTAGTGGTCCGTGAAAAAGTAGAAATGCTTCCAGGGGTCGGAGAAGAAAAATTTGGTGGGAACAGCTGGTTTTTAAGGATAAAAATAAAAAACCAAATATTTTACTTCCTTGCAATATCAGTGCGATATCCTGACACAAACACCTACATGGTTATACTCAAATTACAGACAATTTTGTATAGATTTGTATTCTTAAAAAGATTTCATGATTTTGCGATAAAATTTCGAAAAATTAAGCACAATATACGAAAAATATGATGTAAATATAAAAACCGCGATCAAAAACTGCAAATGAGAGTAACAAAATTTTTTGATTTAAAATCAGCGTACATTCAAAAAGTTTGTTAAAAAGTTTCACGAGGTTTGTTCAAAAAGATGTTTTTCAAAGCGAAGTTTTGTTTGTCGAGTAGTGTTATCAGTGAAGTGAAAGTATAAGAAAAAACTAGTACATAAGCGATACTTAAGTTTAGTAAAATTTTACTAAGACCTTAATGGAAATCGATTATTTACAATCAGCTGATTTTTTTCAATTGACATTAATTTTTACTATCCCCTGTCAAAATTTTATATTTTTGATAATAAACATCTGAATTTTTTCTTAAAATTAAAAATTTAAATAAAAAATTGCTTCAATGATTTGTGTTATATTTTACTCCAAATATTAAGAACTAACTCGAAATTTTCCAGACAATTTTATTATTTTTATTTTAAATCTAAAGCTTTATTGCAAAATTTGAAGCAGTTTCCAAATTCTATTAAATTATCATAAATAATATATTAAAACTAAGGAGTGAGATCGAATAAATCCTAATACAGATTATCACTTATAACTTTTTTTATGTTTAAAAGTGAACTTTTTTTTGAATCAAGTTATCTTTTAAAAAGTCGCCAGATGCTGTGTATAAATTATTAGCGAAGTCGGATCATTACTTTGTTTAACAAATGGAAGCTGAACAAAAAGTGAGTAAAGGAGCTTTTTTTGCCATTTTTACTGCCCTAATTGATAGGAGCCATTTCCAAAAAAGTGTCAGTATTGGGAACTTGCTTTGTAGCCTTCATCAATAATTTAAAAACAATCCTAATAAAAATTATTTTTTCCGAGTTCTGAACAATTAAGCATATTTTTTCTACGAAATTTAAGGTTTTTTGGAAAAATGCTACTTTTTTTGTTTTCACTTTTTGTTCAAAGTCCATTTGTAAACAAAGTAATGATCCAATTTCGCTAATAATGTATACACATTATCTGGCGACTTTTTAAAAGATAACTTGATTCAAAAAAAAAGTTCACTTTTAAACATAAAAAAAGTTATAAGTGATAATCTGTGTTAGGATTTATTCGATCTCACTTTATAGTTTGTTTAGTTGACTAATATTTAACAATGCTTCAGGGAAATATAATCGCGATATTTGATAACAAAGTCCGAATTTTTTAAACCGAAAAAATGGGAGTTTGGTGTATCTCCAAAACTAGCAAAGCTACAAACCCGAAATTTGGCACGTAGCTTCATCTAATGACCAGAACAAAATCAAAAAAAGCATTTTTGGATAATCGAATGTTTTAGTAGTACAAATTGGCTGAGAAATATAAAAAATTCGATGTTGAATCAAATTTTTTGGAGGGAGTTGGTGGTGGAGGGGGTATACATGTCAACAATGGGTATATATGTCCTGTTCCAGTAAAAATTAAATATATTCACAAACAAAAAGTCGGTATTAAAAATGTTAAAAAGTAAAAATATTTCTGAAGATAGCTTGAGATTAGCCGGTTCGATTCCCGGTCGCGGCACACACTTTGTATAGTAACATTTTACATATAGATATAATTTAACAATTTTAAATATTTTGATCAATTGACACATAATCTAACCACTGACTTGAAACGATGGCAGTCTGATATACGCCTTTGTGTCTCTTAATTTTTTAAATACTTGTTTGCTTTATCCTTTAAATAAGCTTTAAAAATTCCCAATTTTGGCCTGTTTCGTGTTGTTAGATGAATCTGTCGAAACTATCAGCTGTCATCGTGTTTAATTCCCACCATCACTATTTTAAAAAAGTTTCGACTTGAATTCACAAGTTTTGCTTGTTTTTATTGTGTGGTTTCAAAAACGCGCAATATAAACTGTATGTATTTTCCAAGTTTTATTTTAAATGGTTTACGCAGCACTTTAACTGTTCTTGTCTATTTTAAACAATTTTTCCAACATGTTGTACAACAAAAAATATCGTTTGTATAACGCAATTAAAAAGTAAGCATTACATATGAGAGGCTTAAAGCCCAAGGGCTCCATGCACCTTTTTTTTCTAAGACTGAGTTTACACATGGAATTAGTAGATTAAGTTATTAGAAGTTCAGAGCACAAAATGTCAATGTGGAATTCCCATCCTGTAGCGAGATTTGGCGACGAATTCTAGCACTTTTCATTAAAATACCTGTTTCAGTTGGTAGACAAGGGGTATTATAACAGTGCTCTTAGAACACTTAAACCCCTTGTGCTCTACACTCTTATTAATTTTTGTTTAAAATTACCCAACTTATAGTAGGAAACTGTAATCCTGCTTTAAATTGGTTAAATTTACACTATGTGCGTAAATAAAAAATATTACACACATTATGTATGAATGGGTGCGCATAATATGCGTAAATTTACATTACAAGTTTGTAAACTATTTTCAAAATGTTTTCCTAAAAATTTATTTATTTTTTTAACGAAATGTCTTTAGTTTTGTTTTTATTTTCATTTACTGTCGCTTATTGCAACTAAGTTATTTAAAGTTTGCAAAAATAAGTTATCTAATCTCTACGAAGATTAGCCAATTGATTAACAATGGCCTCAATGACATTGTCGGCTGCAGAAACATTTTCTTGATTAATTTTATCCACTAAATGTTCATACCATCGTGGAGATATCAGAGCATACTAACAAGATTAGTCGCTTTGGAGGCTCGAATATTTCACTCATATTTAAGGAAATTATGATGTTTTAATAGTATTTTTAATTAAAATTTGATCATATTTAGCAGTGTCTTGGATACTTGAGAATTTTTCATTTTGGATCTTGATATAGAGTTCAATCTGTTTCTTCGTTTATAAGAGTACCATATTGTCCCAGTAGTATTGGATCATCTTAATTGTATTCGTCGCCATCGTCATTATCAAATTTATTTTTGAATATTTTTTTATTATACATATAAAACCTTAAAAATTAGAATTTTCGACATATGCCCCCTTCAATTTTAGCCAAACTAGATATTGAAGGTAAGTAAGTGTCATATAAATATGTCATCGTACAAGATTTGGGTTTTGAACTCTAACGGTTGTGGAAATATCGTGTTTTAAAATATGAAAAAAAATCGAAAATTTAACAAGAGTAGTCGTACTTAATTGTCCATAACTTTTTAACGGTTAAAGCTACTTGATTCGCTGTTAAATATATTATATTTATTTTTTAAAGCAAAATGCATTTTTTTCAAAATCCGCGGCTAAAACCGTTGTATTTCAAAAATTGTTTTTTTTTTTTTTTAATTTTCAAAAAAAATGTATGTTAATTATAATTTTCTCAACTATGTAGTTGCCAAATTAATATGTGGAGCTGTTACGGGATTCAAAATTATGAATAAAAATCTAAAAAGAGAATAAAAAAAGATATGGGCACCTACTTGTCCATATGTTTTTAAACTGTTAAAGCTACAAGAGCTACCTCATTTTAGAGATACTTGGTTTTGCTAATTCACTTCTTGACGGTTAAATCTTTTTTTTCAAAATCCGTGGATTTCTGAAATTTAAAAAAAAAATATATGTTAATTATAAATTATTCTTCTACAGCATTTCCAAATCCGTATGTGGTACTCCCGCATCTTTCTGAGTTTTCGGTTTTTTAGTTAAATTTTTTAACATTTTTATTCATAACTCAGGATAACGTAAGTGGTCCACATAGGGATTAGGACTCGACATTGTAAGTTTTTTTTTTTTTTTAATTTAAATACCATTTTTTTGAAATACAGCGTTTTGAACCAGGGTTTTGAAAACAATGCAATTTTTCCGTGGAGAAGTGAATAATTTGTTTCTACTAGTAAATATACAATTTAAGTAGCTTTAAAACGAGGTATCAGTAGCTTAAACCGTTAAAAAGATATGAAATATTATGTACCAATACTTTTTGAGCATTTTCGAATATTTTTCATATTTTGAAATGCGATATTTCAAGATTAGCTTTGATTAGCTGTCCTATATTTGGACGAGGTTTTTGTCATATGATGTATATTATCTACCCCAAGTTTGGTTAAAATCAAAAGGGTTGCAGGAAATCGAGTGGTTGATTTTATATATTTTCAGCCAAATGTAAATTTTTTATTACTACTATAAATTAGTGCAGTACAATTGTGACCAAAATGTCGGAATTATAGAGATTACAAAAAAAAAAAAAAATATAGAATTTGTTTCAAATTTAAGTGAAAAATGTTCTTAAAAATTAATGAAAAATCAGGACTTTATCATGAAAGCTCGAAATGTTGGAGGAGCCGTGCAGCTACTACTACAACTTCTTCCAAAAAACAGCTTCAACCCACTGAAGTTCGTGAAGTGCAAGAACCTTCATATTTTCTATATACTCGTATATACACCAAGTACAATAAATGCTTCAAAGCACGATAGAATGGAAGAGATTCCGAAAAGAATCGAAAGCCAAGGTGAGTATGAAGTAGAGCCCGTTGGTATCATGGAATCTTACTGTAACGACTAAAAAATGTAGCAAAACCCAAAGAAACCCTTCTTAATAAACTGTCATTAAAATAATTTAGTCTATGTGGTTTTCTAATTACTAATATTCATGCGGGGTACAAGTTCATTCATTTATACATTTAAAAAAAAAGTAAGAGTACAAGGCGTATAGTGCGATTTTCCTTGCTTTAAAGGTTATTTTTTGATATTTGTGTACGTAAAGATGGCATTATTTTAGCTTGTAACATTAAAATATGTCTCATGATCTCTTTTATTAAATAAATTGTATTCCAGATATCATCTAATATTTTTTTTTTTTTTGCAATTCAACTTTAAGCTTTTTTATAACGCCCCTAAGCCCCTCATTTTGTAAACCCTTAAGCAGATTTAAACGTTACATAAAACGTTTTAATAAACAGCATTACAAATGCATTTTAATTAAAATATAAATTTTTGTCTATTTTACGGCATTTTTTTAATTAAGGTCCACTTTACATGTTCATGTTCCCTAATGAGGATCTATTGAATTGTTTTGAAATTTGTGATACAACTTTTTGAAATTATGTGCCCCAAGAAAATTATGAAAATGATAAACTGATGTATTTTTATGCGGAATACTTCACTTAGTTTTTTCAAATAGCCAAAAGCCTGCTTTTGGGCCACATTATGATACATTCCCTTGATCAATTCTAATTTCTAATTACAATTGCCATTTTATGACGATTACACTCAGAGAAGTATGTGCATGAGAACAATAATTTTTTACATTATAATATTATAATTTTTAAACATATTTTTTGGTTAATGTGAGTATATTTTTTCTTATACTGAGTATGAAAAATGTAATTGGTTTAAATAAAATTGTGTGATTAATTTAAGTAAATCCAAAATTATGGACTGCAATCAAAGAAATTATGTATTTTTATGTCCTTAATTCTATTTTTTCAAACAAAAATTTTGTTTACTTTTTTTTCAATATAAAATCTTCATAATAAAGAATTTTTCTTTAAAATTATTAATTTTGTACACATTTAAAGGAAGTTTTTACTCAATTCAAGAACATATCAACAGGGTTAAATTAAAGAAAAAAAATTCCATATTTCAAAGATCACCAATTTTTGCTTGTACTTCAAATTAGTAAATTTTTCTTCACATTAAAGATTTTTTTTATTTTAAAGAAATATTTCTTAAATAAAAGAAAATTATATGCCCTTAATTTAAAGACATTTTGACCTTAACAAAAAGTTATACTTTTTTTTTGAGTGTAGATGACACGAAGTGTCACTGGAAGTCGTCCATTGGAAAATAACGAAAATTGTTAACTTTTTTTTAAGTGCACGAATTGTGCTAAAATGAAAGGAAATAACAAAAAAAATAACATAAAAATAACAAAAAAGCATTAAAGTAACAAAAAAAAAAGCATACATTTTTAATCCTTTAGGAGGATCGAAAAATGGTAAACATTTTTTTATTAGTAAAAACTATGCTCAAATGAAAGAAAATTGAGAAAATAGATTTAAAAAAGGACTTTTAAGACAATATGAGCCATATTATTATTTTTAAATGTTGTGGCTAATATGTTTGATGTATTGTATTAATAAATATGAAAACCGCAGCAGGAAATATTTTTTTTTAATCTAGGAATTTTTTCCAAAAAAAAAGTATTTTTTTATTAAAAATAAGTCTTGTTTGAGTACGGAAACATTTGTGAGTAATTCCTTGAAAAAACCGCATGATTTTTTCCAAAAGAATTTTATTTATTAATTAAGAAATAAGTTTTGTTCAAGTCTGTAACATTTTGTGTGTTTAATTAAGAAAGTTTGTTTTTTTAAATTAGAGTTGGCAAAAAAGCGCATCAAGCAAAATTTTTAATTTTTTGGGATCTGACTTACTTTTACTTTTATTTAGACATATTCGGCCCACCCTAAAGGGTCTAAAATTTACTTAAATGGCAATTGTACTTTATTTTATACTATTATTGTAATTTGCCTTCATGTGAGCACCGTTTCTACATATAAAAAAAGTTAAAAATTTTCGTCACTCTACCAAAAGGATGTAAAATTTACTAAAATGGCTCTAGGTGGGACTACATTTAATGAATTTTATAAACTTCAGCCGCCTAAATTGCTTCAAATTTTGTAAAAAAAATTTCATTAAAACTAGTTCAAGAGAATCCTCTCTGTGTACAAACAATTTGCCCGATCTCTGGCATTATGTTACTATTAATAGTTAAACAACGAGAATGTATTGTTAAAGACTCATTTTATGATCCTTGCATTCAAATGTATTTTAAAAATTTATTAAAATCTACAAAAAAAATACTTACTTCATTATTTTATAACCCCATAAACAATATTTCTTTCAGCAGAAATGAAACAAACATCTACTTCATCATCGGTAGCAACAGCGGCAACAGCAGCAACAGTGTAACAGTAAGTATCCTTTTTAAAAGTATAATTATTAAGCACTCCCGCTGTTGTTTTAATACACCTTAAACTTTAAATAGTGGATTTTTTTTTTAGCTGTAGCTCATTCACAAGCCCTTAAACTTTATTCAATCGTATTAAAAGTTCTCTTTCATTATTTAACGTTAATATTGTAAATTGTTTAGACTACTGACTGCATGGTCAACTTTAACTTATTTTTTACAGTGGGTGTTTTTTGTTGCTTCTTATTTTCATCGATTTTTTTTTTCTTTCACTTCTGAACAGTAGGGAGTCATTCGTTTAATAAGTTTTAATCACACGTGTTGACAGGCGAAAATAATGCACAAGATTTACTTGATCTTTGAACGTGAAGTGTAAATAGCTTTTCTTTTTGTATTAAGAACGCGTGGTTGCAATTTTGATAGTGAATGATAAATTGTTGTTGGTAAATGGTAAGCAACACAAAAAAAAAAAACTAAAAAAAATAAAATTAACAACAATATAAATGAGGTTAAATGGTTACATATCACAGAATGGAGTTGTATAATTTATTGTTTTACACACGATATAATAAATACCTTATTATCTTATTTTTTGGCAATGAAATATGATATGAGAGACAGAGAGAGTGAAAACTATACGTCTTCCTTTACACTTTAACAAAAAGTGTCAGTTTTTGAAAATTTTTTCTATTTTACAAGGTTGGCCACGAATAACGGTATAGGTATCTGTATTGGTGTCGATTTTTTGTTTGTTTCGGTATCCGGTATTCCATTCGTATCGATATCGGTATAACCGTTGCAGAAACATTAATAGCGGTATGTACCGGTATTATTGAAAAAATTTGAAAAAATATAAAATAATTTTTATTCAAAAATAAAAATTATGTTTTTTCGACCTTTAATTGTGCAATGAAAATGAAAATTATTCAAGTTCGAGGCCATACTCTATATTCCTTTATAAGGATATTGTCCTAACAAATAATCTATAGAGTTTTTTGTTCTCAAATTTGAAGGAAGATGAATAATTTTCATTTTCATTGCACAATTAAAGGTCGAAAAAAACTTAATTTTTATTTTTTAATAGTGCGCCATGGTAGGCTAGTTGGAAAATAGACCAGTACCCACCAGAGGCACTGGTCTATTTTCGCTACAACTCGCCGATGGCCATAGTAGCTAGTGCTCGGCTAGGGTAATAGTATATAATATTTTGTAATAAAAATTATATCAAACTTGTATAAAAGACAAAGTACAGTCTAATTTACTCCGCCTGTTTTGTTATAAACTAAACTAAAAATAAAAAGGAGAGAAAAACACCAGAGGTGGACCTTGCTCATAACAAACAAGTTTTCAATTTGTTTTTTGATCAATGGTTATAATCTTTAACTTCAAGCTCATATATTAGTTCTCATGTAGTAAGTAAACTAGTTATATGAATGTTTGATGTTTGGCATGGGATTGTTACCCCTTTCAAAACGTGTTCTGATGATGGGAACCTAGAAAATTCCCGGAATATATCTATCAACACATTCCTGAAAGGGTCAAATAATAAATTTGAAAACAAAAAACTCTATAGATTATTTGTTAGGACAATATCCTAATAAAGAAATATAGAGTATGGCCTCGAACTTGAATATTTTCATTAAAATTTATTATAAAGTAATTATAGTTTATGTAGGGGAAATGCTTGCAGGTTGTCACAGCAATACTTATTTAATTTAATCTAGCGGTGTTTAAGCTTTTTCCTATATTCGAAAGTATTCGGTTAGTATTTATGCGATTTTTTCCGAAGATCTTTTTTCACTTATTTTTTAAATAATTTAAAAATGTGGCAACTCTGCGTCCATAATATAGGCAATATCGTAAACTAAAGACAAGTTTTCATAGAAAAACAAATGAATATTTAACCCCATTTTTTAACCCTTAAACGTGAGATTGGGCAGCTACAAAAAACGTGTCCCTTTCTCAAAAACATATTCAAAGCTCATTAAAATATCGATATCGGTATAACCGATACCGAAACATTAATAGCGGTATGTACCGGTATTATTGAACAAATTTTAAAAAATATAAAAAACGTTTTAAATTATTAGAAAAAAAAAACTAAAATTTATTAGTTTTCCATAAAGTAATTATAGTTTATGTAGGGGAAAGTGTTGCAGGTTGCCACATCAATGCCCATTTAATTTAATCGACAGATGTCTGTGCTTTTTCCTATATTCTAATATATAATAATATATATTATATATATATAGTATAGGCAATATGGATATCAAAATTTTAGTTGTATTGAGAACTTCAACACTATGTACAAAAAAAACACTATCATTAAAATCTGCGATTTCGGATCGGGATACCTCCCATGAAGTGTTGCCATTTATGTATAGCTGAAATCTTTTCGGGAAAACTCGCATATATCGAGGAAACCTCACATACAACCTCCCTTAAATGCAATAGGCATTTATGAACAAAATTTTAGCTCCAAGTATAATTCCGTAATAAACCGTTTAAAAAACATAAATAATAAAATTAAAGCGGAGTTCGGTTAGAGCAAACTCATACATTTTAATTCGTTATAACACTCTCAAAAAAATTTTAAATTTCATCCAACGGAATCGATTCGGTTGCTGCAACCTAGTAAATTCGGTTGACACGACCGAATTCGGTTCTGACAACCCCCAATTCCGTAACAACAACCGAATTCAGTTGTGAAAGCCGAATTTACGGCGTTGCAGCAACCGAATCAATTCGGTTGGATGAAAGTCTGTTGCGACAACCGAATTTGTTATGTAAAAGCAGGAAGGATCGATATAAGCGTGATAAACAGTTTTAAAATATGATTTTAATTTCATAATTTTTTTTTAAATTCTCATAATTTAACAATTTTTGTTTGTAATATTGAAACAATTATTTTCCATTAAAATGCATTTTATTCAGTTTTAATTTTTTGTATGTGTCCGTTTAAGCGTAAAAGTTTGTATGAAAATTCGCAAATGGGTTCAAAAAATGCATTGGGACCAGCGGCATTCGCTATTAGAGAACTCTACTGTATAAATAAAAATTGAATATTCTCATGTTATTTCCACCATAAATCTTGTAATTCTGAATACATTCTGTTAATATTATACAATAATTAAAACACATATTATTGTACCAAGTTTGTGTCTTAAGTCTTTTGTTTAATTAAAGCATTTAATTTTTGTTGATTTACGATAATTTTATGCACATATACAATTAAAAAACATTTTTATTTTGCTAAATTAAACCAAGTTCTTTCAATCCCAAAGAGTTGTATATTAAACATGAAAAAAAACTTTGGTGCAACGAAAATTAATCAAAAACATAATTGATTTCAACATAAAGTGCGTGATTTCAATTTACATCTGACCCAAACGAGACCATGACGATATTTCTTTTATTGAAATAAAACTCACCGAAAAGAAGGAGTATTATTTATTTATTTATTATTTTGTAGAAGACAAAATCAAGTGAAAAATTTAGTTAACTATCCAGCACTAAAATGACTAATGAGTTTTTGGTCCTTCATTTAATGAAAATGCTATATATATTTTTTATTACTTTGATATACAAGCTTAAATCTTGACGATTTTATTAAAAAAAAATGCATTAAAATAAAACTTTTAAATCTGTACCGCTTATCTTCGACTCAGACCGTGCTTACATGTGCGAGAAAAACATAAATCGTATGACATAAAACATAAAAATCATTAACTCTGTGGTAACTGAAAGTTTAATTCATACACTCGGCAGTCTTTAAAGTTTAATCGCTAAAAAAAAAATAAGATAGCTATTTTACCACTTTTGTAGTCATAAAGTATTTTATTTTTGCATTTTTTTTTTTTTTTTTTGAATGCTGATGAGGATTATAATACCTACGCATTATTGAAGCTTAAAGTAGTCATGTATATCTTAATTATTAAACAAAACATCTTCACTAACTGAAGTTAGTACTTAACAAATTTTAACAACATCATTATTTTACAAGTTTTGACTATGAAATTTCAGCATGATCTTAATACTTACAGTTGTAGTTTACATCAAAATTTATAACATGATCAAAATTTAGTTCATTATGTGAATATTTAAAAATGTCTATTAGTTAACATAAAACAGCAGGTTAAAAGCTTTAATGCTGCCGTTTTAAAGTAACTCTTTAACATTTCGATGGTCATAAGTTGACCTATGTTACTAACAATATGTTTGAAACTTCAGTGAGGCATGGAAAATGAATCAAAAATTACCACCCTTAACTTATTCAGACACACGCCTCTCCAGAAGAGGATTTAACCCAAAAGTGCCAACACCAAAAATGTTTTTCGTTATTATGGGTAAAAATAAAACTAAGGGGTCTATGATTTTTCGAAAGTCAAGATTTTCGATGAAAATCTTTACAACTTTTTACTGTAACCGAGCTAGCAAAATGTGTTTTACTGTAACCGAGCTAACAAAATGTGTAATGGTGGAGTACAAAACAAGAAAAATTTTACAAACTAATTTTTTTTAAATCTTGATCGAGAAGTTGGAAAAATTTTCGAACTTTTAAAATACATCGCAAAATTTTTCGCGTGCTAAGCATATCTTACTTTAGATTTAGTTTTAATCTTCTATGCAAAATTTCAGCTTGATCGTTTAATTAGATCGCCTGGAAAATACAAATTTCGAATGCAACTTCAAAAATATATAATTGGCAATATCTTTTGGAAAAATTAAAATTTTGTTTAATTTTGTAACTATTTTTAACCGAAAAATAATATTCCCAGGTAAAAATTTGAATATATTGATCTATAAAGGTGAACATGCATACATTTATAGAATGAAGGCCAGTGTTATAAATTTTATATGGTGTTTTCGTTATGGGCATATGGGAAAGTGTTTTGAATGAGAAAAATTTGGATCAAGAAATTTCCGAACTTCTAACGTTTAAATATGCAGAAAATTACTCTATTTAAATTTTTACTGTGAAAAATTAGCTATTTTCATGGAACAAACAAAACAATTAAAAAATAGGTTCGCTAGTGTTGCCATATTGTCATTTTATAAAATGGTCTAAAACACCAACATATTTTTAAAAAAAACCTCAAAAATCGTGAAAATCTGATAGATCAAATTGTATATTACAGTTTCATAGTTAGTTTCTCTAGCAATAAACAGAAATTATAATTTAAAAATATCTTAACCCGTTAAGTACATTTTAAATTGTGTAGTGGAGTGCAATAAGTGTACAAAATCTCCATAAAAAGCTTATTAAGACAACGCTACATGTTTCTACAAAATTTCGTCAAAAAATTTCCACGGAATCGATAACTGCTATGAATAAGGGTTGACCATGTTGAGAATACACGCAGAGAAAAAATATGGTTACAAAATGATTGCGGCCACAAAACTATGTTTCCTATGGCAATAAATGGTTGTTTCAATTAAACTATTGTTGTATCAATCTTATTTCACCAATAATATAGTTGCCTTTATCATATTCTGGTAACAATTTCTTTTTTTTCTCAGTTGTCATATTATTGTCTACAATAATACTATAGTATTTATTATCATATTCCTCTATCTAACTGCAGCCATATTAGAGTTGCGCCAACTATAAGATGATCAGACGGTTTTTTGTGAGCGTTTTCGCTCTTTTAGTTTCATTCTTGTTTGAGATTTTGTGAAAAGAAGTTGTGAGAAACATTCAGCCCCAACAAATTAAATAATATCAAACAAAAATACATTAAATATGACAAACAACGTAGTGGTGGTAATTGTAATGGTGATTTCTTTTGTGGAAGAAGGAACAAATTGTAGTCTCAACACGGTCTGTCCTGAAAGTCTAGACAAAATTTTAATTGTCGCGCTCCCCCTAAATAAAGTTATTGTTTATTTAACAAAAAGTGATAAAAAAGTGCTTTATTTTTTAATTGTTTGTAATTACGCAAAAAAATATGTAAAAGATAAATTTAAACAAAATGCACGTGCTTTTAAGTGCAGTACGAAATAATCATAATATGTTTGCAATAATAATAATAATAACATGGTAATAAATGATAACGAAATTCGTGTCCATGATCAAAATATGATAACTAGGACTATAATATGGTTATAATGCAATTATTATGATTGCAGCGAACATGGTTTGATCATTAAAATTGTATTGTGAAATTGTATTCTTAACAATATTTTTATGCGTGCTTTATTCTGTAATCACATGTATAGCTTGTATAGCTGACACAATATTTCACAAAGCTTGTTCTTCAGCGCAAAGACAATTTGATCACTTCAATTATTTTAAACCTAAGTTTATTTAAATATGTGAATTATTAAATAAATATACTATTAAAAACACGCATCTCTTTTTAATCCACCTTCAACAGCATGCTGGGAGAATACTCTAGGGTTCATATTATATAATTCATACAAATTTCCAGAACCATAATATGATTATATTGGGATATATTTGGAACCATAATATGACAATCTAATTATGATACAGAAGCAGATAAGAGTATGGTTTACACAACCATAGTAACATGGTTGTCGCAATCATAAATCCAAAAATGTATGATGCTCTTCGAATATGGTTCCCTTAACCATGTTTTTTTCTTTGGGTGTACAAGCTTATTCCTTCTTCGACAAAGAAAAAATCACCATTACAATTAACACCAGTAAGTTTTCTATTTTTAGTGTGTTTTTTTGTTTAGTATTATTTAATTTGTTGGGGCTGACTGTTTCTCACAAAATCTCAAACAAGAATGACATTAAAAGAGAGTAGACAATCTTAAAAAAATACTGATCATCTTATAAGTAGTTGGCGCAAATATAGCAATGATTGTTACAGATTTAAAATGATTTCTGACATTATCTCCCTCAAATCAAATAATAATATGGTTGTTGTTAGAGAGAGGAATATGAATATTTTGTATACAAGAGAATAATATGATCTACGAAAAATGACAGATGTTTGCTAGAACATAATTAAAGCAACTACATTAATAATGAGATATGATTGATACAATAATAATTTAATTTAAACAACAGTTTGTGGCTAAAGGAAACATAGTTTTGTGGCCGCTATCATATTGCAACCATAGTTGTTCTCTGCGTGTATCAGGTGACCGATACATCTTTCAATCCAATCTCGTCAAAAACATATTTTTGCTGCTAACTGAACAGTTCCGTTGAGGCAACTGAGTTCGTGTGACTATCGTGTTGTTAATGAGACATCCGAAACTCTGCTAATGAGACATCCGAAACTCTCACGTCCGAATCTCTGAATAATATGATCTACGAAAAATGAGAGATGTTTGCTAGAACATAATTAAAGCAACTATATTATTAATGAAATATGATTGATACAATAATAATTTAATTTAAACAACCATTTGTGGCTAAAGGAAACATAGTTTTGTGGCCGCGATCATATTGCAACCATATTTGTTCTCTGCGTGTATCATTTGAGCGATACATCTTTCAATCCAATCTCGTCAAAAACATATTTTTGCTGCTAACTGAACAGTTCCGTTGAGGCAACTGAGTTCGTGTGACTATCGTGTTATTAATGTGACATCCGAAATTCTGCTGTAATAATAAATTTACTACATATTGACTTAAAAGTCTTTCAATTGACATAAATGAAAAAATCATCAACCACAACTGGACCATTCGATTCGCAACAAATTTCGTTGTCATGCTGTTTTCTATGTGTAATTATATAAAAGTCTAATATTTAAAGTAGTTCAGGATAAAAAAAAACATGTGGGTAACAATGAAAGTTTTGCTGGGTTAGTTTTTAATTAGCTTTATTCTAAATTGTATGTTAAAAGACGTTTAACATATATTTAAATTGTTCAAACAATTTCACTATCAATCAGTTTTCTAACAAAGATGTTTAAAATAAATTAAAACCACAGAACTAATTAGTTTAAAAAATTTCAATTTAACCAGAAAATTAGATGTTGAAAAAAATCACCAAACAACAACAAAAAAAAGATAAGTGTTAACAAAACAAATAACATTTTAAATACAGTAGTTCCCGCTTAAATGCTCCCGCTTTAGTGACTTCCACGTTTAAAAGCGCAAAAAGTGCTGAAGAAAATATATTTCTTACAAAACGCATGGACATGATTCCCTTAGGCGGAGTTAAATTAGTAAAGTCTGAACGAAATTGATCGCTTAAATGTGTTTTTGAAAATATGAGTTTTTTAACCCTGCAGTACTATCGTCTATTCAACTTGAGTCATTACTATCGTTGGGTGTAATCCACCCCTACTTCTTAGTATCTGTCATTCATATCAGTTAAATTCAATTATGCAAATAATATATTTTTTTTTTTTCAATATTGAACACCAAAATACCGAAACAAAATTTAATTTTATAAGTTTGGCAATTCATTTATTTTAAAATTTATTTTGTTAATGTATAAATCTCTTGAAAAAATCAAATATTTAACTTGAGTGGATTCCACCCAGACAATAGTACTGCAGGCCCAGGTGAAAAAGTTCCTATATTGTCATATATGGCCACATATATGAGTTCATATATGAATACATATATGTTCGGATCCGAAATTTGAAATTTGATTATTACTTTTCCTATATTCTCGTATAAAAAAGATTTTTTTTCCAAATTTTTTCATATTTGAAGTTTTGTTTTGCGATTTTATACAAAAGTTGCGAATGGATCTGCATCATTTAGGCATCATCGGAAAGGTGTTTTAAATATGTTTCCAAAGAGTAAAATGTCCCCATTCATTAACCTATTACGAGTCAGCTTAACATTTAGTATTTTTTTTTTTAATTTTCCTGTCTTTTTTATTTATTTTAAAATTATCTGTATTATAGGTATGTTTTAAGGCCAGTAATTTATAAACAAGATATTGAGCTTTCATTTAAGGTATAATACGACCCTGTTAATATATAAACTTGGTTAAACTTAAACTTGGAGGTTTTATTAGTTGCGAATTTTTAATAAAAAAAGATGAAAAAATACAAAATTTTAAGATAGCTTGAAATGGGTTAATGAATGGGGACATATTATACCTTTCCAATGGTGCATAAATCGTTCCGACCCACTCACAACTTTTGGATAAAATCGCAAAACAAAATTCCAACTTTGAACCCCTCACCCGGAAAGGGCGTGCTCGCCAACAAATTTTACCAATGGTATATTTAGCGTGATAATATCAGTTGATGGACCAATTTTCATCAATTTTCAAATTTCAATTCAAATCTCATTCTCTGCAATCGTCTTTATAAATCAGTAAAACATTAATTTATATATTTTTGTCAAGAACTCGTAGACCGGCAGAATAAGGGTTAAAATAAAAAAATGTCATCCTCATATATGGTCATATCTGATCAAAAATTAAAACATATTAACCATATATGGAATAATAAATGAATTCATATATGGAGATATATGGCATATATTAACCAATATGTTATCATATATTATCATATATGGTGTCATTCATATCCATATATGAACTTTTCATTTGAATGTATTTACCCATATATGCTCCCATACATTACATATATGTACATATATACCCATATATGGAACCATATATGCTCATACATGAAACCATATATGGCAATATATGATCATATATGAACATTTTCACCTGGGGGGTTAAATAAAAAACAATCCATAAAATACATAATTTTTTTAATTTCTTTTAAACATAAAATTATGTTAAAAACTTGACTTAGTTTACCTAAAACTCAAAACACGAATCCAAAATTTCCTTTAAAGGGAAAAAATAATTTTTTTAAACAAAAAGTGTTAAAAAAAATATAATTATAGAACAAATAATTAAGTGCATTTGTACGCATATAAAATATTTTCCTAAATGTATTACTACGCTTTTATTCGCGTTTTCGGATCAATGATTCCGCGTTTGGATTTTGAAATTTAAATTTAAGAAAAGACCAAAGTTAATCAACGAATTCACCTTTTGGTACACACAGAGAAAAATTTAGCTATTTGCCAACTGAAATTCGGTTACTACGACTCATATTCGGTTATTAAGAATTTCAGTCAGCTGGCACAACTTAACTTTAGTTTTTACAACAACAAACGGTTAATTAAACTGAATATTAGTTGCAACACAGAAAATATTTAGAAATCCAATGTAAATATCGTTGTATTCACTGAATTTAGAAGTTGTTACCATAGACATACACTTTTCAATTCGGTTGGCAGTTTATTTCTCTGTGTGTAGAAAAACTTTCGGCAAAATAGGAAAAAGTTTGAAATTCAGTTGGCTTTATAGCTTTTGTGCTTTTCCTTAAATTTGATATTCAAAATCTCACTTAAAATCTCACAAAAAACAAAAATTTATGAAAAGCTACATATTTTTTATGTGACCAGATTTTTAATGAAACCTTTTCATTGAGTGAAAGAAAATTTTTATAAATAAAATGATATTTCTTTTTAAATTTTTTTTAAAACTAGCCTTAACTTAATAAAAAAGTTTCAATATACGAATTCAAGTGCAATTTCATAGATTTAATGCAAAAAATTTTTAATATCATGCAGATAATTCTCTTAGTGTAATATCTGTTAGGTCGGATAATACACTGAGAGACTTCTCGGCATAATATTAATGAATTTTTGCATATATCGTAATAATATATATTTTTAATTAATCAATGAATCCCCGTTTGAATGCGCTAAAAATTGAGCTTTTTTGATTGCTCATTTAAGCGGGGACTACTGTATACCACTTTGGGAAACAACAAAAAAAAACTAAACTTTAAAACGGATGCGTAAACATTTGAAAACAATAATTTAAAGTTTAAGCAAATTTCAAATATTTCAAACCAACAAAAAATAAAACATTTTTACACATAAAAACCACTAATGACAGGCTTTAGCCACAGTAAAAACCTCATCAGATTAGAACGTGTTACTTTTTTAAAAAGAATACATTTATTTTGGAGTTTTAAAAAATCAGACTACCGCATTAAAAAGTGAAAATTTATATAATTTAGAAATCTGCAAGAAATGAAGGATTTCTTAAATATCTTCGAACCATTCATATGGGGTGTAGATGCAAATTATTTATATGTGTTGTTTGGTTTGTTTGTTTAACCAAAAATAACAAAACCTAAAATTAACCATTTTACTACCAATCGAGGTGGCTGGTTTAAAGTGGCGTTGGTTGCACCTAGTTTGGTGCAAAAAAAAAAATTGTTTCACATTATTAAATTTTGTTCAACGTCTTCCGCAACTATAAAGGATGGTTAGTTAAAAAACAAATAATTTAACAAGAAGTACCATTATGCTTTACATATGTATCGTTATTTTAACAAGATACACTCAAAGTGGAATGATGGTCTGGAGAAGCTCAAGAAGGAAGCCAGAGACTGTTCAATAGGGATTAGGAAACAGGTGACTGGATCATCTATGGGGCGGTACTCACTGAGTACAATTGGGTACTACGATGATCCAAAAGGTCCACTTTGCACAGCAACTGTGAGAAGATCTCTGCTCTTCTAAAGGCGGAGCGACTACAAAAGGCCATGTCACAAGATCATACGAATGGTCTATGTAATTTCAGTAGGCCGGATGCTTTCTATACTGAATCTCAAATGAAACCTGCGAACTCTGCTTGACATGCACATCCTAGGCAGTGTTGAGAACTTCGGTTGTGCTGCGATTCAGGGAATCCCAAACCTGTCATGAAGAGAATTAAGCTTATCAGGTGCCATATTTTACGAGAGTCGGGTAAAATGGGCGATAAGTTGATTGTCATTATTTAAATCTATGTGCCCGGATATTATATTAAGATCTAAGATCTAAGATCTACTGGCGACGAAAAGCTTCACAATATTTATGAAAACCTTATGATGAACGCTTCATTATTTTTCGTCCAATGAAACTGTTCGATAAATATTGATGACTCTGTTTCATAACAATATTGTTAAGGTGACACGTTTCGGAATTTTATCCGGACCTGGCTCCATTTTGATACCGACGTGTGTTAGTACTCCACTACGCTCGGAGTACTATCTGCATGTTATCAATGAATTTGCATTAGATCTGTGGATTGTCACTGGAACTCGTCTATTGAAACTTTTCACTAAATTAATACAGTTTTTTCATAAAATATTATTTATTAAATTTTTCATTTATAAAAATTTAATTTTATTTTCTTCCCCAAAACCAAAAAGAAAAATTAAATAAAAAGGGAAAGCGAAAACAAAAACAAAAAACGATTTAAAAGGAAAGCAAAAAATAAGAGAAAAAAGAAAAGAAAGAGGTTTGCTAAATTTAAAAGTTTTGACCTCAACGAAATTCCCGGCAAAGTGAGAAACTAAAACAATTGAAATTTTCGGGATGAAACAAATCTTAAATAAGTGCTACTAAAGTTGTATTTTAAAAAAGCTCATATATGTATATTTTATGAATAATTTTGTCATTTCGCATTCAAAAAAGAATAAAATACAAAGTTGTGTTTTAAGAGAAATTACACATTAGGACAAAATCATAACTTTAACAAATTAATAAGGTTATGACCTCCAATATATCAGACAAGCTGATTGCAATGACGTTCTCAGTTTTTCGATCTATGGTACAGTTTTTCCACAAAATTACTTCAAAATTTGGCGAATGTAAATGCTGTCTTTAACATATAACGTTTTTAAAATGCAATCAACGTGGCTCCTTTCTGTTGAAATGTAAAGACAACACCAGTATTCATATTTGATTCTCAATACTGTAGATTAAACCTATTAGGAAGAGGAGTTTCAGCCTCATATGCAAAACGCTCGATTTGTCAAAAATTGTATATGGCAGCATATATTTCCAAAATGAACCCAGAGTCCAACTTTTAATATAATATATAATACCTTTGAAAAGTATATGTGCAAAAAATCAACTAAAAACGTTTTATTTAAAAAAGTTTTTCTAACAAAAACACTTCGTTTGTGACAAATATGTACACTCAAAATATTGTGTAGTTTACTGTTTGTAGTTTAATAAAAAGTTTTTAGTTGAGTTAAAAATAAAGGAACATGCATTTATTTTTTAAATAAATATTTATTTCAACTTTTTTTAACATTTGTTCAAAAAATGTTTTTCGTTCATTTAAAATTTCATAAAAATTGAACCACAAAGACCGAATATTGTAGTTTATTTTTTTTTTTTTTTTTTTTTTTTTTTTTTTTTTTTTTTAAAGAGAGGCAACACTCAGGAAATACTTCCTATATTTAGTGTGTTGCTTTCTTTGGAAAGGGATAGTATAGAGATGAAAGGTGGGAAAAGATGAAGGGCTTCAGACATGGCAACACTGTAATTGCGCGAGATGATAAAAGTCTTAGAACAGTTGTTGCTCGCCACCTGATGGAGAGTTGGCGAACTTATTGAAGCTTTTTGGTTCATAGCCCTGATTCATTATTTTACTTCGGTGGGGTTAATTGCTATGGGAACACCGAAGGTGGACATTGCGATACGTATGAGGGATAGAAAAAACTCATACATATTATTTTGATGTTGCCGGCACCGGGGATCGAACCCGGGACCTTCTGTGTAAAAGTCATTACAGTTATTAATAACTAAAATTTTTGCGTCAAAAAAAAATATTCAAAGAATTTGTGTCTGTTTATTAAAATTATTTCTATTCAAATTACAAGGAATTTAAAAATTGAACACATGTAGTGTGTGAGTATACATTTTGTAAACAAAAAAAAGAAACCAAAAGCTGAAATAATTTTAAATAACTGAACATAACTTTTACATCTTCTGATCTGTAGTTAAAATTTGAAAATTTATTTTAAACTTACTATTAATTTGTTCTTGTGGATTTGTGAGTTATTTTAACGATATTTAAACATAAATTACAAGAAACATTTGATTTTAAATGAAAAGGAATTATACCGGCTTTTAAGTGATTTATCATTTAGGTTAAATTACATTTTCAGTTAATTTGAACTGCAAACTATTTTGAGTGTGTTTGGCAAAACAGTTCGATAAGAAAATGTTTAAAAAAAAATAAATTTTGCTGATGGAAAAATGTTTGTTGGTCCGATCGGATTGGATTTTGAAATTTAAATTTAAGAAAAGACCAAAGTTAATCAACGAATTCACCTTTTGGTACTCGTAGCCAAACTTTCGGCAAAATAGGAAAAAGTATGGAATTCAGTTGGCTCTATAGATTTTGTGCTTTTCCTTAAATTTGATATTCAAAATCTCACAAAAAACGGAAATTTATGAAAAGCTACATATTTTTTATGTGACCAGATTTTTTAATGAAACCTGTTCATTGAGTGAAAGAAATTTTTTTATAAATAAAATGATATTTCTTCTTAAATTTTTTTAAAACTAGCCTTATCTTAATAAAAAGTTTCATTATACGAATTCCAGTGCAATTTCATTGATTTAGTGCAGATCATGCTCTTAGTGCAATATTTGTTAGGTCGGATAATACACTGAGAGAATTCTCGGCATAATATTAATGCATTTTTGCATATAATAATATATATTTTAAATTAATAGTCTCAATCACTCATTAAAAAAGTTTTATTAAAAGTAATAAGCTTTCCATTAAGTTTAGGAAATTTTTGGTTCAGTTTATGAAGAAAAGATACATTGATTTTCATTATTTTTTGTCCACTAAAATTTCTTTGTATAAATATTATCTTCATCATCATACTTTTTTAGGTTTATGTGTTATCAAAAACCGCTGAAATTATTCTAAAAACATTTCAATGTAAAAATATTTTTTTTTGTCAAAAATATAGATTTTTGCACAATTATTCTTTACCAAACAAATTTGGAAAATAATGTTTTATTGGGTATTAGGCTTATTTAATATTAGATGCTTGACAAAGAGAAGAAGCATGCCTATTATACAGAATACCGAATAAATCCAATATA
This sequence comes from Delia radicum, assembly GCA_021234595.1. Lineage (NCBI taxonomy): Eukaryota > Metazoa > Arthropoda > Insecta > Diptera > Anthomyiidae > Delia > Delia radicum. The sequence continues at coordinate 112,653,360 of CM037852.1, forward strand.
TTCCAGAAATAAGAAAAAATATTTATTTAAGTCAAAAATTTTATTTCATAAAACGATATATATCAACGATCTGCTGCTGGTATAGGTTCCTTTATACTTAGGGAACTCGTTTACACGAAAGGGGCGACATAAAGGATGACATGATCCCGAGGATGATGAAACAATCTCGATGGATATTTTAATGTGATGCTGCTTTACAGGGGCATGTGGACCAACCGTTCCTGATAATCGGAGCTGGATTCTAAGGTGTGACTAACTCAAAGTAGGGAAATATGTACACGGATGCAGATGTCTTTTTACCCCGTTTTCAGCCGGAGGAACCCGTCGGCCCTTTATTGGCCTTGAACCATTCTTTGGAATACCTACGGGTTATATTGGGGAAAGGATCCGGCTGTGGAGAAAGAATAAATTCTCCAGGCACTAAAAAAATTATCCTGGTCAACGCCAGGATAAAAGATTTAATTAATTTTATAGTTTTGCATCGAGGCGATGAAATCCTTAATTAACAGAGGAATTTAAGAACCATGACGTCGTACCTCACCGGACACTGTAATCTCAGATAGATTAGATTAGATTAGATTACCTACCTATAAAGCCAATAATCCTATTAGGCAAAATCTTCATAATGTCCGAAGGGGAGACAAAGCGATTGCCAAGAAACTTGGCACGCCTTTCACATAGCCTCGGACATTCGCAAAGAACATGCTCTGATGTCTCAGCTACCAGTTCGCAAAACCTACACTCATCCGTGTCCTAAAGACCCCTTTTGCGCAGGTGGTATCTGAGATTGCAGTGTCCAGTCAGGTAAGACACCAGGGTTCTCAAGTCACCCCTCCCGAGGGACAAGAGTCTCCTCGATCCTGCACTGGAAAAAGAAATTAATCTCTTAGCCTGTCGTTGGCCAAGAGAGTTTTCCCAATAGAGAGAGAGAGTTCTGATTCCCTCCACGACCCGAGCTTCTCCCTAACATACCCCAAAGGTATACTACAGAATGGTTCAGGGCCAATAAAGGGCCTTCGGGCGCCGCAATTAGCAAGACAATCTGCCCTCTCGTTGCCCTCATGCCCCTCGTGACCAGGAACCCACCATAAGGTAAGCGAGTTGCGCCTGCCAAGTCGGTTAAGAGCCAGAATGCATTCCATGACCAGACCAGATGACACCTCATCTTAATGCCGCCTGACTGTCAGAAAGAATGTAGATGCGAGATCTAATAGTGCCCCTTCGTAGACACTCCTCCGCGCAGACACAGATAGCAAAAATCTCTGCCTGAAAAATGGAGGGGTATCTACCCATGGGTAAGGCCCGTTGGAAACCTGGTCCATAGACACCCGCACCAGTGTCACCATTCGCATGCTTTGAGCCATCTGTGAACCATATCTGAGAACCCCGCTCTGGCTCCCAGGATCTGTTGGTCCACATGGCCCTCTCGAACAGCATCACTTTAAAGTTCCTATCAAAGATGTACTCCGGTGACCTCCTATCCGTAACCTTTGTAATCAGGTCATCAATTAGGATTCTAGCGATCCTCATGTGACCCCTTACCTCCCCTCATGTCACCGAATTCTCTAAGTCTGGAGGATCCTATGCAGGCAGCCTCCATTACAGAAATATGCAATGTTGGTATCCCCAGCATAACCCCCAAGGCATCCGTCGGGCAGGTTCCGCCTGCCCCCGTTATGCCAATACACATAAGACGGTAGATCCTCTTGAGAGCATCCCTTGCCCCTACCTGTTCAACCTTTGGCCACCATGCCATTGCAGCATAGGTGATCATAGGTTTAACAATGGTGTTAAACGACCAGTAGACCATCTGCGGTTGTAGGTTTTGTAAGTTGGTGGCTGAGATTTCGAAGCATGTTCTCTGCGAGTATCCTAGGTTTTGAGACAGAGGATTTCGATTTCTGAGAGAACGCTTCATTCTGCCTTTCTACATTTTGAAAATATTGCCAATAAGATAACTGGATTCAGAGGTAGCTTGAATGTTTAAGGAAACACAAGCCAGAACTAAAGTCCAATACTGGTGGCGATGCATAGTAACATCTGATCTAACCTAAAGTTCAATAAAAATACTTGTTTTAGGCTCTTAACATAACATTTGTGTTAGTCACGAACATTTTGTCATAAATTTGTTTAACTTAAACAATTTTTCTTCACTTTGAAATATTTTTTTTACCAATATAATATTTTCTTTTCTCACTTAAAGTTTTTAAATGATTATATTGAGAAATGTTATCCATTAATTAGTCTAATTATTGAATATTTCAACTGTTGTATTATTTTGAGTGTAACTCTGCAAAAAAAAAACCATTATATTGTTTGGCATGTATAAGTAGTTTTGGGCTACTGCTAAAAAGGCTATATAGACTGGATGGTGTTGTTGGTTTTTTTTTGTTATTTTTCGCGCTTTCATACCTTGTTATAGTGTTAATAGTAGCAAGTGTTGTTTTAGCCACTTGTGGCGTCAAGTTTTGCATCTTCTTGTTTTATTTGCAGTTTTTTTTTTTTTTTTTGATTATACACTTTTCATATTGATGCATTCAATATTGTATATTTTCGTACTTAAAGGAAGTTAAAGCCCTTACGTGGGCTTGAGCTAGTGTTACCTTCTTCTGGCCTAAAGTTGAAGTTATGGTTATGTACTTGTGGTATCTCTGGTGACTGTATTTAACAGTTCATTAAAAAAAGTATGTGTGTTATATTTTAAAACAAACATAATATTAAGTTTACTTTCGCCTTTGTTTGGTTTTATTATCTTGCGAAAGTATTTGCAGCAGTTGTAGCAAGTCCAGCCCCGCCCACATGCAGAGACCGCCAAAAATGTTATTACAGATATAAATCATATCACAAGGTAAATGTTTGCTGTTTTCTGGTAAACCGTGGTCAGTCAATCTTTAAATCAAGCAACGATTTTTCTTTTACAATTAAGCTTATCTTGTTCTGGGACAAACCTTTATCTCAATAAATTAAATATTTTGGGTAATGTTTGTTATTTGGAATACTAACGTGAAAATGATTGCATTATGATATGGTCCTTAGTGTTAAGTTAAAAATCATTCTCATCAATCTTAAACTTTGGATGACAAAAAAAATTGTTTTGTATTTCGTTATTTTTACATCAGATTTTTTTTGTACAATGTTGTTATCTTTTAAGAAGTTTTTGTTAATTATACGTATATCTTTTACATCGCACTATAAGCTAGAATTTTAATACACTAGAAAAAAATTTTAAATTTTGTAGATTTTCGCCATTATATGTAGAGTCCAAGGTGTGGGCTCATTTTCTGGCTAAACTTACATAAAAGGTATCGCAACGTGAATTTCCTTTGACGAGTTTTAATGAAATTTTTCATATAAAAAATTAAATTTTTGTTTACAAAGTGAATGACAAATTCCTTGAACCATACATGAGACTAATTAATTGAATTGACTAATTTCATTGACATTTTCATTAGCATTTTTTTTATTAATGGTAAAGCTTTTCATTGATTTGATTTCATTGATTAAAGGTAATGATTTTAAATTTCATTACCATTGGTAGTGCATTAATTAAAGGAATCAAAAATTTTGTCCGTTTTGCGATATCTTGCTTAGTTTTTGAGATACAAGCCATTTTTCAAAATGGCGATATTTTAAAATGTCCAGTATCTCTAAAACTAAGCGAGATAGAGCAAAACGGACAAAATTTTTGCAAACCTTAACAAGACGTGATGCATCCGACAACACAAATGTGTACAGAGTTCCGATTCCAATCGTTCCCCGTTTCATTCCATATCGTTCCATTTTGGACCAATGTTCCATTCTATTGTCGGAGTAATTAAATTTTTATTTTCACGTACGTTTTTAGGTAAACAAATAATTAAGATACGCTGTGGTTTTTCATAAAAAATTAATCAATCGGAATCTTTCCCAGACCTAGCATATTTGCGTTCAGTCAATTGCAATTTTCTTCCTTTAATGAATTCTCTACTAATGTTAATGAAATTTAAAATCATTACCTTTAATCAAAATTGTTGCTCCGTGGGAGTATTAATATACTCTTATAATAAAAATAGGTTACGTAAGAGAGAAAACAGCCACAGGGTGATTTCATTATTTTACTTATTTACGTGATAATGCAAACATAAACATATGTTATCGGATAGTAGAAGTTAGTTCCTCGTTTCATTTCATTTCCCGTGCTCAGTGTTGCAATTTACACTCCATTTTTTTTTTTTTTTTTTGTAAACAAATGGTTTTTTTGCTCAATTGTAATTAATTTTTCAGACATTCTTGTGATTTCATTAGCAATAACATTAGTTAACTAATGCTAATAAAATTCCAATGCTAATGAAAAAATCCCAAGTATGCCTTGAACATTATGAAAAAGCTTCATAGTTGTTATGAAACTGTTTTAATTTTTTTTTTTATTAAGAGTATAAAATTTTAAGATTATAAAATTTTTAATAATTAATTTGAAGTTTTTCAAAAACTTTACTGAAAAAGGGCATTAAATTAATGAAAATTTTCAGTGGAGAATTTCAGTGACATTTCATAGGTCTAATGAAAATAATTACTTGTGAAAAAGAGACAGGATTAAGAAGAAAAAACATTCTAGTTGAGAAATGAATTGTGCATTGGTATTAGTTAATTCTGTCTCTTCTGATCGAAACAATACTTGTTTGTATGTAGTGTGACCAAACTCCACTTTAGCCACAGTCATCGCTGTGTCGACCGTGGCTTAACTCGTTAAGAGTGAGATTACGATGCATAGCTTGATGCTAAGGCAGTGAGTTCAAATCACAGTACGACACCAAAAAATAAAAAGTTTTTCATATAGAGCAAATTAACAATATAAAATACTTTGTTCAATTGACACATAAATTAACCACTGACGAGTCCCAGGAGGGGGACGAAACTGCGGCAGTCTGGTGTATCCCTTGTGTCCGTAAAATTTTTCAATAAAAATGTTTACTTCTTCTTCTTCCTGTAAAGGGACTAACTAAAGAAAATTCATTGTTATCGTGCAGATAATTCTCTTAATGTGGATAAATCGAAATTGGAGATTGTTGTAGAGCAGAAAAAATATGTAACACCTACACTGAGAGAACTATCTTCACTTCAGTTATGAATTTCTCCATAGCTCTAATACAAATTTGTCACTGCAACTCTTCCAATGAAACTTTTCAAGGAATATATGTAAATATATTCAGATATGATCATATGTATTGATATGTTTCGAGACATAAGCAATATCTTACTATATATATATAAACTAATAACCCCTTATATTATTAAATCAGTTTTTAATAACATTGAATAAGTTTGAATTAGATTATTTGTTCACGAAATTTAATTAAACTGCAAGTTTTCATAAAATTGTATGACAAATATTATTTCATTAATTAATAGTTTCATTCACTCAATGAAGAAGTTTTATTAAAAAATAGCTTCATAAAAAGTATGTAGGTTTTCATTAATTTTAAGAATATGTTCGTTCACATTGTGAAGAAAAGTTTCATTAGCTTACTGGAAATGTTCATTATTTTTCGTGTACTAAAATTCTCTCTGTGTAGAAAATTAACAAATAAAAGAAGCATGCCGATTATGCAGATAATCGAATAAAGACCAAATATTCTTGACATATGCAAAAAAAATATTTTCAATTGAAAGATTTTTGAACAAAAAATTCTTTGAGAAATAAAAAAAGTCAGATCTAACATGTGTTGAAAATATTTGAGATTAATCTAATGACTTTTAATATTCTTAAAAACATTTAAAAAAAGTTAGTAGACTGTATGTATGTAAGTATGTAGAACGTTTTATATCCCAATTTAAAGATTGTGAATTAATTTTTAGTACAAAGTCGTTTTTAAGTAAAAATGTTTCCTATTCTCTATTTACATCCCAGCAAGCATGGAAATACCAAGAAGATTCGCCAATCATATCATATAATCATTTTCGTATTGCGGAAGTTTCTTCCGTTGGGAACTACACTCAAATAAAAAAGTTTGTAAAGTCAGCAAAAAATTTTGCTGAGTCAGCAAAATTTTAGTCAGGAGGGTGCTTGCAAAAATATTGCTAATGTCAGCAAAATCTTTTGCTAAAAATCAGCGAGCTGTTACTTACAATTTAGAAAAACAAACACTACTCCCTCTTTCCTCCTTCCCATACCTTATTTTCCTGATCAATACAATGCACTGCATGAGTAGGGGGCATCCCCTGAGTATTGGTTAATTTATAAAAAAAAAAAAAAAAAAAAAAAAATTAAAAAACCCTTGCTAAACATTAATAAAATTTTTGCTGAATATTAGTAGACTGAAAAAAAAAACTCAAAAAATGTTTAGAAAATTTGTACTTTAGTTAATTTATTTTCTGAAAATCATAAAACATATTTTTGTGATTCTTTTTAAAGTAATTTATCTTTCAACTACTTATATCATTGGTTGTCTAAGTGATGCTATCTTTTAAAGGAACGCTAATGAAGCAGAGTATTATAGAAACGAAACAAAAAAATACCAAAATGTAACATATACAACCCTTTTTTGCAATAAGAAAAAGGAAACCTGCTGTATATTTGTTATCTTTTTTAAATTTATATATTTTATTTTGTCTTTTATTTAATTAATAGAAAATTACTTTCACAAGCCGGTGAAAACGCAAAATTTAAGTTGTTTCAATCCACAATTTTGTTTTATGTATGAAAAACAGATACAAAATCTTCCATGGTTGATATTTTTTAAGTGTCTTACTAGAGTTGTACTTTTTAGTATAATTTTCCTCGTCACTACTACATCTTGACATCTAATTCATTCTGCGTATAAGTATTAATCTGGTTGTCGTTCCCACTATTGATGTGCTAGTCAGCACAATTTTTTTTAGCAAAATAAATTAGTAAAACATTAGTAAAATATTAGTAAAACATTAGTTAAAAACAGTTAAGTACTTACTAAGTATAACTAAAATTATAGTTTAAAACATAATTTTAGCAAAAAATTTGCTGAAAAATAGTATACCTGATTTACAAGATGTTTTACTGACGTTTCTATTAAATAATTTTTTGAGTGTACTGTTGCCCGAAAGCTACACATCCAGGCAATACGAAAGCAATTCCTCTAGAAGATAAATCCGCGATATTATTTTGCGCCGAGAAAATGAGTCGGTTATAGTTTAAGACGGTGTTAATAGCCAAACTATCGCCGGGAAGATAAATCGGTGATATTGCCTAAATAGCACCTGAAAGTTAAAAAGAAGATATCGCCCTACTGTCATACAAGAGATAAAAAATACTTTGTTTTATGTTATTAATATTGACGTTCTATTTTGTTTTTACAGAAACAAAATAAGGAAAGAACCACCCTACCAAAACACTATCCTTTGCAATCTTGGTCTTCAGTCTTTTTAGATCTTCATTATTTACGTTTTCTCTTATGCGACGACTGGAACGTCTGGCGTGTTGCTATAAGGAAGAAAATGCTGATTTTTATTTATTATTTTTACTGAAAAATACCAAATAAAACTTACACTGAACACTGGTTTGTTGAAAAGAGGTGCAGTTAGTAGCGCAAAAGTCCATTATCCATCAAAATGTTTGTTGGGATAGATTTTTTTTTTTATATGACAAATTATTTTATTCTTTTTTATCTTCTGGAAGATAAAAAAATGAGACATTCGCAACAAATAATTTCAACATGATATTAAAATACATTTTTTTGAGGTTTATTTTCCAATATCGCCAACATATCTTCTAGCTAATAAAAATACGATATATACAAAATTTCCAATTTTCTAATTATTTGAGTTAAGGTTTGTTTTTTATATAAAAGTTTTTTTTTATTTTCAATATTTCGCTACTCCTTTGTGTAGCATCTTCAGGAAAATAAATAAATTGAAGATGCTACACAAAGGAGTTGCGAAATATTGAAAATAAAAAAACTTTTATATAAAAAACAAACCTTAACTCAAATAATTAGAAAATTGAAAAATAAGAAATAAGGTTAAATAAACGAAAATAATTACAAAATTTTACTTTGATAATTTCTTTATAATGATATTGCCGCTATATCTTCTAGGCGATATATTTTAGAAATGTTTAATGGGATATTACAAATTTGTTTACTAATTTACGTATACATTTTTAACCCGATATTTTATTAAGATTTTTGGGTACCCAAAAAATTTAACCAATATTTTAAAACTTCTCACATGAATCAGTCGCCCCATAGTTCATCGGTTACAGTGTATGTAATTAACTGTTAACAAAAGACATGATATAAACGATAAGTGGTCGTCTGCCAATTTTACTGCATTTTGTTTGACTTGTTTCAGTATCGCAACGTGTGAATTTTCACAGTCAATGTGTTATAATACAACGTGTCACAATCATATTATCAGATTTTTTTTTCGATTTTTTCATTTTCGCTCAAAAACAAGATGATCAATTTTTATCATTATTGATAACCAAGTTTGTTGTCTGGTCTTGTCTTGCTTTTTTTCTTTGTAAATTTAAAATACATTTAGGTCATGGTTTATTTGTTTTGCTCTTAAAGACAAATGTTCTTATCTTTTTTCTTAAACGTTTTTCACATAAAAATAAATGCTTTTAAATTTCTTTTTAATCGATAATACATATTTATTATTTTGATTAGCAATTTAAAAAAAATTTAATTTATAATGATTAATATTTTTTCACACATAATGTATGCTTTATAGTTTTATATCTTTCGCGATTCGGGTATTGTGTTAAAACGTGATTTTAATAAATGATTGTTGCCCTAAAATATGCTGCAAATGTTTTTGTTACTGACCACTGGATAATGTTGCCACCCCTCGTTGTTGGATGGTCTTATTATAGATATTTTCTTATATGAGAAAATTAAATTCATTTATTATACTAATAGTCAGCAAAAAATTTATTAATTTTTAGCAAGGATTTTTTAATTTTTCATTTCATTTATTTATTCAAATGTTAGCAAAACTTTTGCTGAATTTACAAATTTTTTACAAATATTGTTGATATTAAAAATTTTTTGCAAGTACCCTCTTCAATAAAATTTTGGTGACTCAGCAAAATTTTTTGCTGACTTCACTGACTTTGAGTGGATTTTGCTTGGTGTGGAGCATAAGAAGTAACTTTTGAAGATTTTCTGTTAAGGAGCTATAAACATGCCCTATAAGTGTTTGGTATTATTGGAAAGAAAATTAAATGTAGATTACGAGATTTTTAGAAAGAATCCCAAGTAGCACTATTGGTACAACAAATACTTGGGAAATCCTAATAGGGAGATAAAAATGTATTTATTTTTTATTACTTATATATTATATTATTATATTATATTTTATTTATATATATTAGACATATTTCAATGATTGTTTGGACTTAAATAGACTTTTAAGTCAGCAATGTGAAATTTATGTCCGAATTTATAATTTGATGTAAGCAATCCCACAATTCCCAAAAATAAAACAAAAATCCACAAATACGATTTTTTCAGTTTTTGCTGTCATGTCTACATTTAAAGCGGGGATTGGAAGAGACCTGCCTAATAAATTAGATAAATGTTGGAGTATCTACAATGGCTTTCGCTACCGAATTGGAACCATGCACAATTTTTAACAGTGGGATGAAATTGATATTTGCATTTAAAATGCGGAAACTTTAGAAGCGCTTGGGAAAACTGGGGAATGCAAATGCAAATCAAAAATTTTATTAACACAACTTCCTTTTGTATAAAAAGACCATTCAGAATAGTATGCACATTTTATAAGTTCAGACAGAAAATATTTATCAGGAGATCAAAGGCTGTTTATACTTTTTGATAAAAAATCGCCAAAAATTTTCTTTCTTGTAATTTCTACTTGAAACGAATGTAGTTTTTGAGTGTAACAAGATATTGCATTCATATTTTTTTTTATTTAATAAAGAATTTATTTAGTTAAATCATAAATTTTCAGATTTCGTCCCGATATTCGCAAAAAAATTTAGCTGAGTCGGATTAGAAACACAAAAATGGCGAGTACTCAAAATTTTATATGCTAACAGTTTCCTATTTTGGGCGGTCATATTACAACCCGCTGGTGTCTTATTATGTCTGTTCTAACTGTTTATTGCAGTCGGAGTACTAAGTAAGAAATGTCCCAATTATTTCCAAAAATTTTGTGATATATTCCACTGTGCACCTGGTCAATATGTGCATTGGGCATTTGTGGATACTCCTAAGAAACGAATATATGTCCATTTTATTATATTTCGCTTAGTTTTCGAGATAAGGGCCATTTTATTAAATAGAATATATTTCGAAAAAATATTGTTCGTCCAATTTTGCCAGCGTCAGAAATGGGACATAATACTAATATTTGTGTATTTAATTACAGGCCAATTACTTTTTTATGTCTAATTACATATAATTGGGTGTAATTGAGTAATTTTACAAAATTCGTAAGGAAGCGTTTAAGCTTACAAGTGTGAGCGTAGGTCTGATATTATTTATTATATAGAAAAATATCACAAGTGAATTATTGTGAAAAGTAATTGACGTCGCCCAAGTCTGCTGCAGGGTAATAGCATATTTTAGTAATAAATTGTGTAAAATTTAAAAAACTAAGTTATAAATAGTTTCAAAAAATAAGAGTGACAACTGATTAAAGACTTTTAGTACTTTGCTAAATGAGGATAACTTAAATCTATGCTTAAATTAGTGTTTAAACAAAAAATCGGTTTAAAACTAGTCGAATCGATTTTGAACAGGTTTGACAGATTTCTCAACTGGTGCATTATTTTAAGTGTATTATTTTTCAAATACAGGTATTTTGTTCTGAAATTTTAGTATATTTTTTTTGCCGATTTACTCAAAAAATATCGATTTATTTAAAGCTCTTTATCTGAACCCCCTTAAAACTGAAAAGTGAAAAATTTTAGATATTTATTTAGAATCGGAAGATAAAAATCGTCCCGGACCAAATTATTTTTAAATGTTAAAAATTTCGTATTCATTTTTTTAAGGGGAGACATTACATTCGCGGCAGAGAAAACAGCCCTTTTTTGAAAAATTCATAACTCAGTCAAAAACAAACATTTTTCCAAAATTTATTATTGTAGAGAATTGAACAAATTACAAGAAAAAAATTCAAAAAAATATATTTTTCACTCCAACATGGTTTTATAGAGCTCCAAACTGGCGGCAGAGAAAAAAACGGGGCCTCGTGTTTGCAGCTCTGGGAGTCGCAAAAATTGTCCGTTCTGGAAAAAAATGACTTTCAAAGTTCAAAGTTTGTGAACAAAGAAAAAAAAGGTTACCTTCAATCTGCCATGCCTCTTTCGTACTGTATGCCTTTGTTATCTTGTGTTGTGCTGTTTCTTACAGTTTTTTGCAATCGTTTAGCAATTCGGGCTTCTTTTGAAGCTTCATATGCCTTCACTCTGGCGCATTTCAAACGATTTTCATCATTTGCTTTGCAAAAATTCAATGCTGTAGTAAAACAAGTATATACCAGCTGCCGTACGTAAGTAGCGCGAAAATTAAAAATGCGCTCTCAGTAATCCGGCTGTAACGTTTGAACTCGTAGGAATTTTTCCATGAAATTTTTTTCTTAGAATCTTAAGAATATTTACTAAAATACAAAATTATAAAAAAAGTCGATTTCAAAAAACGGCCAATGTCATGTCCCCCCTTACAAGAGTAAATCATTTAGCCGCAGTAGGAACCTAAAAATTTCAAGTGAAGGTAACTTTTACCTTTTTTTATACAGTTAAGTTTTGAGAGTCCAACATTTTCTCTATTTTAATTTTTATTATCACTCGAGTATCTTAAAGGTCCGAGACATCGTTACATGTAGTTTTCAATACCGGAATGCATTTAGAAGGAAATACAGTTTCTGTTTAAACAAATTTGTTTAACCCTTTTGTGAAGAAGACACTTTTTTCATTTAAACCCCATTTATTTCACGTTTCTATCTAAAATGCAAAAACTAGATTTCAATGAATTTTAGATTTATGGCCTAAGGGGTTTGGTTGAGGCGCTAAGGGGAGACTTTCCCTTTTTCCTCTTCCTTCATAAATTTCCAAAAATTCGTTTTCCGTTCATGTCTACACTCAGAGAAAAAACTACTAAAAATGAGTCAAAAATGGCCTTGCAGAAAAAACTGCTAAACTTAGCACATTTTTTGCTAAATATTAATAAAAATAAGAACAGCAAAAATAAATCTGTTAACTTTATAAAATTTTAGTTATATTTGATGTGAATTTTAGTTAAATTAGTAAAATAAGCACAAAAAATTTACGAAATATGTGTAGACCCTAGATAACAAACAATAACTGTAATATTAAAAAAATTTGAGCTATATTTACCTAAATTTAGTGGAGTGCAAATAACAATGCAACAGAAAAAAAATCAACAGAATTTTTTTTTTTTAATTGTAGCTTGCTGATTTTATAACGGTAGACTTTTATGAGCATTAAAAAAAAAAACTGAAAAAAACTTTAAATATTTCACATTTTTAATGATTTTTTTTGTCTACAAATACTTAGTAAAAGTTTTTGCTGATTTTAGCAGATTATTTTTTTACTTTCAATTAACTAAAATCAAATATAACTGAATATTTGTAAATTCAACAGCTCATGAATTTCCCAATAAAACAACTTATTATTATTATCATCAACAATTTATATCGAATTAGGATAAAAAAAAAGGTTTTACAGAAAATTTATGAAAATCAGAAAACTTCATATTTTTATATATAACTTAAATAATTTTCGATATAATTTATTAGGCAAAGCGTTTTACATAAATAAATAAAGTAATTATAGAGTTATGGCAGTATTTTTGAACTCTGAAGTGGGATATTCTGGGCGAAAATACTACCCTAAAAACTTGAGTTTCGTACAGGTACCCAGCAAAACCACACATTACCAAATCATGGGTAAAGTAATGTATCGCCATAGGGCTCCATGCATTACTTTACACGTTACTTCACTGATGAATATTACAGGCGATGAGCCTTAAAGTAATGGGTCCTTTCTTACCAATATGCTTACAAAAAAGTAAAGACTAATGGGTTACTTAGTTGAAGATACGAGGTGAAAAGTAATGGGTTACTTATATGATTAGAAAATAGTTAAATGTAATGGGTTACGTATATCCCTATATCGATTGAAATAGTAATTGGTTACCTATATAATTAATGGAAGTGAAGGGGTACTCACAAAGTAATGTATTATGTAACCAATTACGGGTAACTCATTACTTTATGTTCCACAATAATGTTTAAGGTAATCAGTACATATTACAATGTTACGCATTATGTAACCAACCATAGGTAACCCATTACATTATGTTTCATAATAATACTAAAAGTAATGAGTATAAATTACAATGTAATGCATTATGAAATCAACCATTGGTAACGCGTTACGTTATATGTCAAAGTAATGTGGAATGTATTGAGTACACATTACAATGTAATGCATTATGTAACCCATTACCGGTGAGTAATTACCTTTTGTTGGAAAGTAATTATACAGGTAAGGAGTACACATTACAAGTTAATGCATTACTCATTACTTTATCACACCCCTTGCCAAAGTTTTCCTGGATAATAAATATTTATGTCTTTAATTTTCAATTTAACACAAAATCAGGAAATTTTTTTAAGGACATAAATCTACACAAAAGTATTGTTCATTTGAGTATAATCATGTCGGGGTTTTTTTAGGATATTTTACCGGTATTGAAAGGAAGTTGAAAATTTTGAACAAATAAAAATTTTATCATTAAGCGTAAATTAAACATTCCACTAAACTAATTTTTGTAATAAATTCCAAATCCATTGCAATTATCTTGAAATATTTAGAAAAGATGAAAATTTTTATATAAAAAATGAAATAGGGTAGAAGGAGGAGGTTTCACCACTGGTGCACCGATTTTTAAATAAGTTATTAAAATGTTTCTTTCCTTAATTGGTGCAATTATTGATCATCTTTCATGTCACCATGCCACTTGTACTTCACACGTGGTCAAGCATAGACATGTTGTTTGGTTTTTTAGGTTGAATAACTTTTTCGTTTCATGTATTAAAGCAAAATGTCCTTTAAGGTGTGCAAGCGTTGTTATTAATTTATAATATTAACAAGAATTTTTTAAATTTTTTTTCTAAAACGTGTAAACATAAGAAAACTTATGTGTGCCACTAACCATACTGCACATACGCCAGACCACCAGATGGGGTAGTTTCGTCAGCAAAAATTGGTAACACTTTAAAAGTTGTATACGTTGAATTCATTCGTTACATTGTTATATGTGTTTTAAGGCTCATACACAATTTTGGTGAAACAAATTCGAGTAAAATAAACTTTACTGAAATTACAGCTTCTGATATCAACCTTTTTGAATATTTTGTATAAAATATAAGTTTTTTACCAGGAACTTTATATTTATCGCTTACAAATGTGCAATATCAACTTGGTAAATTTACCCCATAGGTGGAGCAGTTTAGCCGATTTGAGTTAGTTTCGAAACCTTAAAAAAATAAATATGAGCATTAAATATAATTAATGTTTTAAACACGCAAATTAAAGTTAAGATGTTTTAAATTTTAGATAAACAATAATTTTTCCAAAAAAAAAACTGTTGGTTGAACGACGACAGCGCTTAAAAAAAAGTGGCGAATGCTCCCCCTTCTACCCTATATAACGAAAATATTAATATTTTAAAAACTACATTGATAGAGTTTTCTTTCAAAGTATTAATGAATCGATTTCATTAAAACGGATTCTGTCATTTAATGAATAATTTCATTAACTGAATGAAAACTGACTTATATTGTTAATTTTTTCATAAAATTATTATATGATTTTTTTAATAATTTCATAAAAAAAAATAATTAAATCAATGGGAATTTGTCGAATTTTTTTCAATAAAAATTTTAACTTGTAATAGAGTGACAACACGACAACTCAATCACCATTCGGATCGACCATCTCCGATTTCAATTAAATTCACCTTAACTGACATACTCGACAAGAAATCGACGAAAAATACATTTTAGATTCCTGACCCTTTCGGTTTTCAAAATATGACGTTATAAAAATTATAAAAAACGGTAAATTTGACTAAGATATAGTTACAAAATTAATTATTACATTTAGACTATAAAAACGTGTTCTTAAACGTGTTGGAAATATTTCAATGTAATATTTTGTTGTATTGAGATATCTCGAAATGCGCATTTATTAAATACTTAAAAAAACGCATGTTTATCATAAAACACTCTTCTGCTTTTGAGAGCAAAATTCAGGGTGGTATCTCGATTGGTCTCTGAGTTATAGCCAAAAACGTGATAAAAGTGTGAGAATCGTCTTAGTTTATATGAGTTGAAATAACGACGTGGTATGCCTACGGTACTAGAAATCAAGTTTGAATTTTTCATAAGAGCGAGCTTCTAAAATGTACCAACGGGCTAAAAGTGGCTCATTAAGGTTAACGTTAGGAAAAAGCTATTATTCACGAAAAATCCTAGATTTTCGTCCTTAAAATCTAAACCATTCGTTTTAGGAAACAGATTTGAGTCTTGTAAGATAATAAATTGTGTTCTTATAAATTTTGATCTGAATATTATTTTTGCTAAAACTTATAGATTTAGTACTAGTTAGTATTAATTTATTTATTTACCAGGTCACAGTGATTAGGCAGGCCAAAGCTTTTTTAATTTTTTTCAAAAAATGTTAATGTCGAAATAGTTTTTATACTAAATGATAAATTAATCGGCACATAATAATAATAATAATAATAATAAGCCATGCGCTAAAATATTTTAGAGCTACCTCATTGTGGGTATAGGCTCTCAATAAGATATCTCCATCTGGAGCGTCTATTTGCAAAACTTCTTAGTTCTAATAAGCTATTTATCTTTCTCTTACTAAAATCAGGCAGGTTATTAATTTCACTCAATGTTGAGCGACGCCAAGAGTTGATCGGCTATAGATAAAATTATATTTTCAAAAAAGTATAAAAATCTGAAATCGGTTAAGAAGTAGCCCAGTAATAAAAAATGTCACAAACCACTTATGTGCCAAATACCACTTGACCACGAAATTCGAGGACACATCTTAATCGTTTTTGAAATTATTTACTGTAACATAATTTTTTTTAAAGCTATATTAGTTTTTTGTTTTTATATACATACATCGAGATTATTTTTATGTTATTTTCAATTTATAACGAGCTTTCAACCTCCGTATATTTACAAAAGTAAAGCAAATCAAACATATTAGCTAGGTTGATACTAGTATTTCGATCTGGCTAAAGATCTCATCAGAACCCGAAGTTTTAGAAAAGCTAGAGGCTCCAGAATAGGCAGAACTTTAACAAAAAACCTATTAATAATCAATTTTGCTCCATGACGTTACTAAACTTTGAAGACCAAAAATGTTCTATTTATATAAAAAAATTTTAGTGTGTACTCTGGCGCAAGTAATATTTTTTACAGTTATATTAGTTTTTGTTTTTATATACATTGAGATTATTTTTATGTTATTTTCAATTTATAACGAGCTTTCAACCTCCGTATATTTACAAAAGTAAAGCAAATCAAACATATTAGCTAGGTTGATACTAGTATTTCGATCTGGCTAAAGATCTCATCAGAACCCGAAGTTTTAGAAAAGCTAGAGGCTCCAGAATAGGCAGAACTTTAACAAAAAACCTATTAATAATCAATTTTGCTCCATGACGTTACTAAACTTTGAAGACCAAAAATGTTCTATTTATATAAAAAAATTTTAGTGTGTACTCTGGCGCAAGTAATATTTTTTACAGTTATATTAGTTTTTGTTTTTATATACATTGAGATTATTTTTATGTTATTTTCAATTTATAACGAGCTTTCAACCTCCGTATATTTACAAAAGTAAAGCAAATCAAACATATTAGCTAGGTTGATACTAGTATTTCGATCTGGCTAAAGATCTCATCAGAACCCGAAGTTTTAGAAAAGCTAGAGCCTCCAGAATAGGCAGAACTTTAACAAAAAACCTATTAATAATCAATTTTGCTCCATTCCTGTCTTTTATTTATTTTTTTTTATACTCTTGTAGAATATGACTGTTTTGGTGAATTTAATTTAAATCTGAGATGGTCGATCCGAAAATGAAAATTTTTTGTATTGAGTTGACATGTTTTCACTCAATATGAAAAAAAAAATAGTTTGGTGTAATTTTGTGATTTTTTTTCCTATATAAGCTGTGCGTTCGAAAAAATTAATAAAAAGTTAAATACAAAATCTATGGTCCTTAAATCATTTTTTATTAATAAAAAATTATTCTAGCAAACAAGTATCAGTTTTATTCTCACTTTATAAATTTATTCTCCTTTTCGGGAAACTTTTTCATTATGGACTTTAAAATACTTTCAGTAACCTTCTCGGAGCAGGTTTTGGATCTCAGCTCCGGGCAGTTGGGGGAATATGCCTCTCTTGGTACCAAACAATGTTATTTGCTTCATACCACTCAAGGGCTCTGTTGCTGTAGTGGCAAGATGCCAAGTCAGGCTAGAAGTATGTGGACATATTATGTTGACTGATAAATGGAAATAGCCTTTTAAATTTCGGTTTTTATTGTCCCTGTTGTTATATTACATATTAACGCGTGAAGCTTTTCTATACTGGGATATTGAACTAATATTAAGAATATTATAGTTTTTGCATAAATCCAACTTGCTACCGTTTTACACTAAATACTTACCTTTAACACAAAAACAAATCAAATCCGTTCCTCCAATTTTTTTTTTTTTTTTTTCAATATTATTAACTTTATTTCACAATTTACATTTTTTTAATTGTATAAATATAAAAAAATGAATTCACTATAATAAAAAAAAAAATTATGTAATAAATGAATATGCAATGGAAAATGCAGCTTAAAGAAATATTTTGAAATTATAATAATACTTCGGATTAAAATGAAAAGAGAATAGATTGAGCATGTGTGTAATGTTGTCCTACAACTTTGGCTAGATATGCACAAAATAAAATGATAAAGAATTAATGATTTATTTATTACACTGACAAACACAGTAATACACTTAACATTTATTTAACACAATATGCCATAGTAGTTAGAGGGGAGGAGGAGCGGAACTTAAACATTTAATGATGATGATGATTACGCCACCAATTGGAACTACGAGGGCTAACATAATTTTTCAAACCCTCTGGTTGAGCTTGTTGGCGGGCAAATTGTATTGGTGGAAATAGATGAGGACCATTGGAAACATCATAGGATAAACCATTCTGTTGACTGTAGACAAATGTATTAGGAACATCGACTTTTTGGCTTTGATAAGATGGCAAATATGATTGAACTGGTTGTATAGCATGTTGAATGATGGTACCTTGTACAGGTTTTTGTTGAACGGGTGTCAAATATTGTTTATTATATAAATTATTTTGTTTAGGAATTGAAACAGCATTCGAAGGACCATAAGCATTACTACGCTGATCACAGACAGTACCCTCAATTAAAGTGCTAAGAGGAGCGGTATAAATACGGAAATTAACATCATTGTAATCAAGTTCGGCCAATAGGAAAACAGGCATACGATCTGACAGTACCCAAACATTTTTATTTTCATCAATTTTAACATCAGCTGGAAATACCAAACCAACATCATCACGATCTACAATACCATGGAATTGTGGTGAATAGGGATTAGAAGAGTGCCAGCAACCAACAGCATTTTGATCAATTAAATTAAATAATTCAATGCCATCGTCACTCATAACACGAGCAGTAGTATGTGCATTTGGACCACGTTCATCCAGAGCAATAAAATCATGATAACTGTCTTCCACACGTGTTTCATCTCTTAAGATACGAGTCGATACAGCAAATTGTCTATGACTAGCCAAAGGACTGAAATACATAGTACGAAAACCATCTGATTTGATGGGTGTCAATGCCATACCAAAGATACCTTCTTCACCCCATTGGAAATTTAAACCAGCAACATTGTAATCACCTCTCAAAGGATCGGGGAAGAAATATGAGTGACCCGAAAAACGCCATGATTTATTTTGTTCCCACGAATAAGCAATCAAACCATAACCCAATTCATCAGAGAAGTAGGCAAATGCATCATCACATGACTTTCCAATATCCACAGCAATATTGGCAATAAATGTATTCGCATTTGTATCTTCTGGTCTCCATACGTAGCGGCGTATACGTGTATTTGTTTGTAAATCAAATACATTGATAGCATAGGGGCAAGGATTGGTGGTGGTATTGCCAATACCTACAGTACCTGTATCTAATACCCACAAACGACCACATTCATCAGCTTTAATACGATAAGCAGTGGTTATACTATTGGCACAATCACCCGCTGTATTACTACGCCAATCTGGATAAGGTATCAATGCGGGAGAACCGGTAACACTATGATCCATATTAATGTAAGTCAATGTGGCTGGTATACCTGCAATAAACCCAAAGTTTAGAAAAGAGATTGTTAGTTAAATTATGTATGACATTAATGGGAAATTGTGAAAATCTTTAAGAAAAAAAAAGCCTACGCTTTAGTTTTATTTTAATGTCTTTAATGACAGGTTTCTTGAAAAAGTTTTGCAATTTATTTTTAAGTTATAGCATGGTTATTATCTTAGGCTTTTAAATTTGATAAATTGTCGCTATGCTAAAATACGAATTTGAAATTACTATATTTGTAGTGTTATTATAATTTGTTAAGTTAACAAATGTATCCATATATATTATGTTATTGAGGCTGTTGTTATTTCTTAACAGAAAATGTTGTAAAATTAATGTTTATAGAAAGAAAAAAAACTATTGCATAATTTTAGGAAGTTAATTTAACAGCTATGTTAAAAATTTTAGCACACACAGAAAAGTTTTCCATTAAATACATGTCTGTAATTCGTGTAGTCAACGGTAAAATAATTAACTGCTTTGTTAACTGTTTTGTTTAGTCGCAATGTTTTCTTAATATACAAAGTAAGTAGAGATTAACTATACAGTGTAAAAAAGCATTACCATATAAGTGGTTATATAAGTACATGTTTGGTAATGGCAAGTACTTACAACTGTCATTACAAATCTCATTACTTTTATATGGGGGACTGTAGCGCAAAATAATAACATACGAGGGCGGATCAATAAGTCCGTGACTTTTCGAACTTCCCTCGTAGTTATATAAAATGCAACACTGCTCCCATCAACTACCACCTGTAATATCCGAGTTTGCGTAATAGTAACTAAATTTCGGTTGGCAAATAGCTAACTTGTCTCTGTGTGTAATACCACATTTCGAATCTGACAATTCAGAGTGAAAAAATATAATAGAACAAGTTCAACTTTAAGACTTCAGTTTCGATCTGAATTAAATTATTCTTATTAATTTATATCTTAATAAAAATTATATAAATTTAAAACATAAATTATTATGTAAATAATAAAAGATTTAAGGACACATACTTTTCTTTCATCTTGTTGTGTTTGACAAAAGACTTAAGACACAAACACAATTGAATTTTGCAACATTTCTGACTATTATTTAATTTTGGGTATTTTGTATAAAATTTCTTATTTTATGTTCGTTTATGTAACAATCGCATTTAATATTTAATGTTTGTGTCTTAAGTCTTTAGTTTAAATGAAATTTTTATTCTAAAGATTTTAAATATTTTGTTTGTTTTATTTAACCCAACCAAACATTTCTTACAAACTAATAAAACACGGAAAAATTATTTTTAAACACAATTTTCAAGAGTTAAGTTGTCAACTTTCTATGAACATTTGTTTATTTAACTTGTTATTTTTGTAACAAAACTGTTCGAAATTACATGAAATACATTAATTTCATTAAGATATTATTTAAATCGCATCTTGTCAGAACATTTTTCGCATAACATCATAAATTTTAGCTTATAACTGGTGACATACAAAATAATCCGCATGTTATCTTATCCATTCACCAATAAACTCCTGAACCAATAAATTCCTTATAATATATATAGCAGTCTAAAGACACAGTATTATGAGATTATTATCCAAACTGGTATTAAATTTTCACGCGCTTATTTTCCTATCCACATAAAATAAATAAATTATCTGAAGTAGCAGATAAAAACAAAATGTTTAATTTCAAACTAATGAGGTTGTTATATAAAAATGTAAACTTGTAATAAATAATCCTTGGCCAATTAGCTTAATCCAGAAAATAAATGTAAATTTATTTAATGACTAAAAAAATCATGTCGAAGTGATTAATTATAATAAGTATTCATCAGACGCGGGAGAAATCAATTACATTTTGTGATTATTTGCTTGTGAAATTTTTGTACAATTTTTTCTTTAAACCTCCGCTCTCATTTATGGGGTTAAATCCATCCTTGAGAAATTAAGAATTTTTCTGGTACGCGACGTGGGGACAAGGGCTAGTAACCCCTTGTTTAACTCTCTTTTGAAAATAGAGAGAGATATTCATCTAAAATTGAAAATATAACACAACACTGTGTATTAAGGGGGGACATTACATTCGCGGCAGAGAAAACAGACCTTTTTTAAAAATTCATAACTCAGTCAAAAACAAACATTTTTTATTATTGTAGAGAATTGAACAAATTACAAGAAAAAAAATTCAAAAAAATATATTTTTCACTCCAACATGGTTTTATAGAGCTCCAAACTGGCGGCAGAGAAAAAAAAACGGGGCTCGTGGTTGCAGCGCTGGGAGTCGCAAAAATTGTGCGATCTGGAAAAAAAATTACTTTTTTAAATCTTAACAAAATTGGTTATCGTATGACACGAGTTTTTTTTTAATTTTTTTCAATTTTTGGTGAAGTTCTAAATTTAAAAGTGTGTTTTTTCGAAAAAAAAATATTGACTATCATACAATAGCGAATCAAGTTTAAAAAAATACAAAAAAAAATAAACAAATTTCGTCAAAAAATGAACCCGCCAATGTCATGTCCCCCCCTTAAGCACAATGTTGGGCAGCAAGTGATCTCCTGTTCGCAAAGTATTCAGCGATTGTTTTTTTTAGCAATTTTTTGTAAAAATCATTAATACTTAAGAATCTCACTTCACATGTTCCATACACACTTTTTAAAAAATGTGGCATTTATCTCCTAAACTGACAAATCTAGATTCGGCTTGTAGTGAAACAGCTAATATAGTAGTAAAACAGCTAGTATAATGACAAGGGCAAGGAATTTCATGCAACTAAAAACGAAAATAAAGAACACTTTTTGACCAAATCAAAGCTAAAAATCATAAAACACATGGGGAAAAAAATCTTACGCTTTTTTTAGTTTCAACAAGATTTGAAAATGTTAAAGTCTATTCAAATTGCACAAATATTCACTAAATAGCACAAAATATGCATTATAACAAAGCATGCCCTTATTCAGAAAATTGCCAAAATATTTAGTCTACACAAAGAGAATTTCTTGGACGAGTTTTAATGACATTTTTTCACTGAACTAATGAAGTTTTCTTCACAACATAAATGAAAGTTTCTTACACTTTATAAAAAAAAGCTTCATAGTTTTAATTAAACTTTTGTAATGAAACTTTTTCATTAGTCGTATGAAATTTTGAATATATAATATGAAATTTTTTATTACATTTTATGAAAAACTGCATTTATTCAATGAAAAGTTTCAATGGACGAGTTACAGTGGCAATTCATAGATATAATGAAAAATTTTATTGATACCTTGTAGATAATTCTTTCAGTGTATATATCGAGAAAAACCATGCAATTGCAAGAAATGTTTTAATTCTAACTTCTAACACTGTGGTTTTTTATGGTGAAACAAAAATTTTGAAGGGAGGATTTTGTTTTTGGACTTAAAAATATTTATTAACATCTAAACTACAATTATTTATTTTATTTTAAATAACACTTCAATATATAATTCCAGCACAAATTAATGTATGTTACCTAATTCATTTAAATGAAGATTCATTGAAATAGTCAACACATTTTTTAATAATTTGGTATGTACAATTTAAATTCCTATTTTATCATAAAATAAATATTAATATAATTAATCAATCCATCATCAAGTTTATATTAACAATATAATTTAAGATGATAAAACACTTGTTTTTCTGATCATGATGACAAACTTCCATAAGCAGTAGTCCGAAAATGACCATTTATAAAATGGCATATTTATATCAAATACATTAACCAAGTCATGTTAACATACTCTACTACAGTCATGAAAAATTGAATTAAATTGAATTAATCGTTTTCAAACAAATTAACTTTTTTGGCTTGAAATTTATGGTTGTGGACCAAACCGGAATAATGGAAACAAGTTAGACAAACGATCCAAAGATAACATCGTGAAATGCATCTGCATCCTTACCAAAATAAATACATTTTCATTTTTGTTTTCCTCATTTCAAATACATGGAACAAAACAAGTTTGGAAAATTCACACACATTTGTTATTTTATTTTTTAATAGTGTGGAAATGTTAGAGTTGTTTTTTACATTTTTCTTGAAAAAAGTATTAGGAGTGGACGACAACTAAAAATCTCTTGAATATAGCGAATAGTAAGTTTTCTTATGTTTGCATTGATGTTTTCTTTGTTAATTTTATGGTTAATACCATTTATAAATATTAACCCTGAAAGGATTAAAAAAAAAACATTTTTCCCATACACGAGTATTTTTATTTTCAACTGATAATATGAAAATCAGTGCTTCGAAAGAAATAATGCAATATGAGCTTAATTCACAAAAAACTTAAGTACAATTTAAAAATATTTATATATCATTCCGTTAATCTATTCCCTGGCAATTCATTTACTAGCTTCATTCAAATTCTTTAATTGGCATTGAATAAATTCCTAATTTGGCGTTACTTTAAAGCAAAGGGCAACACCTACTGCAAAGGTCCGAAAATTCTGAATGGGAGGGAGATATAATAAGTCAGTAAAAAGCAAGTTTTAGCTCTAAAAAAATTTTAATATAATGTTTAAAACTTTTGTTCCGAGGTTGTCGTATAATTAATTTATAAATGCAGTTTTTGAAAAAATATTAATTTATAGAAAGAAGACCGGTAGTATAAAAGTTATATGCTGATTTGGTTAAGAATATATGGTACAATTTATGTAAAATTAAAAAATCGGCTCAAGAAATTTCCGATCTAGTAAAAACTTTAATATTTAGAAAATTACTAAACTTTTTTTTTTAATGAAAAAATTGGTTATTTTTTTTCAACAAACAAATTATTATTATATTGTGATTCCATCCCTGGAGGTCGCAATATCTGTACAAAAACTACAGACAAAGCTTATTGAGACACCATTATATATTTCTAGCAAATTTCGTCAAAAAATTCCCACGGGATCGAGGTGTGGTATGAAATGGAATAAGACATAACACACAAGCAATAACTAAGCATAACATATTTTGTTTTGTTGTAGACTAATTTTAAGAAATTTTCATTTCTTTTGTAAATATTTCAGTTCAATTAGGACAAAATTTTGTTCATTATTTGACCTAATGAATGAAAACAAATCTTTCTTCATTCACCATTTTACTAAATGAATTAAGAAAATTTTTTATTTTTATAAATATTTCAGTTCAATTTGGTCAAAATTTCGTTCATTATTTGACATAATGAATGAAAACAAATCTTTCTTCATTCACCATTTTACTAAATGAATTAAGAAAAATTTCTATTTTTGTAAATATTTCAGTTCAATTAGGTAAATATTTCTTGTATTATTTGACCTAATGAATGAAAACAAATCATTATTCATTCACCATTTTACTAAATGAATTAAGAAAATTTTGAATCGTTCAAGAAAGAATTCATTCAAAATAGAATAGAATACATACTATTATTCAAAGCTTTAAAGAATTAAGCTACGAATTTATTCTTGAAGAATGTTTTTTCGGAATGAAATTTGAGTAAAATTTCATTCATTCTACAAATTTGAAGTGAAAATCAAGTTTAACGCTTTTGTTCATGTTTAAAATTATACCCTATCTATTATGTTCGCTGGGTGAAAATGACCCAATTTTAAAATTATTAAAAATCATAATATAACTTGTTTGTAATTACACAGAGAAAAATGTTGCTATTTGCCAACTGAAATTCGGGTATTGCGACTAAAATTCGGTTAATACGAATTTCAGTCGGTTGGTAAAACTGAACATTTGTTTTCACAACAAAATGCGGTTAGTTCAACTGAATTTTAGTTGCACACTCAAAATATTCAGAAATCTTAGGTTTATATCGTTGTACTAACTGAATTTATAAGTTGTTAACATTAATGTACACTTTTTAGTTCGGTTGGCATTTTATTTCTCTATGTGTATGTTTTTCTTTCACAATTACACACTTAGGATACCTTTATGTGATAATAGTAAAAAATAGTAACATTAAAAAGGAAACAAGAAGTGAGATCAGGCACACATTTTACCATGTAAGTTCTTTTACATTTTTCAAATTAAATTTTTTTTATCAAGTTGGCTTTGAAAATATCCTAGCAAAAAATAGTGCTTATCCAGAAGCACATCCGGAAGGCATTATTTAATTACCTAGCTCTTCCAAAGCAAATTCATAAGGCATGATTTTGTTCGCGATGTTCCACTTAGTATGTCTCTTTTAAGCATGTGAAAAGCTTAAAAGAGACAAATTCATGCCTACATAGGCAATATAAATCGATATTTTGTATGTTGACAAAATTAATGCTTCATGGCATACATTCGTTACTGATTCATCGTAAATATTATTCACTGCTTCAAAGAAGGCATTTTGGGAAGCTCACTAATTGCTTTATTGTATGCAAAGCGGTGAAGCGCTATTTTAGAAGCATACACTCAGGGAACTTCTGCTTTAAAAATATGTAGTTGTTTCAACAACTTGTTTGGGTTCTAATA
Source organism: Delia radicum (assembly GCA_021234595.1). Classification (NCBI taxonomy): domain Eukaryota; kingdom Metazoa; phylum Arthropoda; class Insecta; order Diptera; family Anthomyiidae; genus Delia; species Delia radicum. The sequence continues at coordinate 112,679,255 of CM037852.1, forward strand.
CAGTGTCTTTAATTTTAATGTAAATGTCAGTCATTTGTAGAATAAATTAAATTTTTTACTAACCCTGTAGTTCAAAAAAAAAAACCACATCAAATGACTGTTTTATGATTTTACATTCATATTTTACATTCATATTTTACAGTAGTTTTTTGTTATTTAAAAAAATAAATGTTTGTTTATTTTTCACTTACATGTGGTTCATTTTTACTACAATTGTTAGTCATTTTATGAATATTAAAAAACAAATGACAATGTTAGTTGAATTTACTGAAATGTAAGTCGTCCTTTCTTTAAGTGAAATTTTATTTGTTTTTAACTACATTTGCAGTGGTCTTTAACTACAGTATACAAATGAAGTTACTGCTTACCACATCTAATCTATTTTTTGCTAGGATACCTAAATTGTGTGTTAAAACTATCTTATTAAAATGATTAGTTAGCTAACCCAAAAATGGATACTCAGCAAAAGTAAGAGAAAAAAATAAATGAAATTTACAAAGAAAAACCGGGTCGCACTCTTACTGCAATTGCTAAAAAATTAAAGGTTTTACTAAAAAAGGGGTTCAATCTTTGTTAAAAAATATAATGACACTCGTTCTGTTAACAGAAGTCCGCAAACCGATATTAAAAAGGGTATTCCTGATCCAAATACTGCTAAGAAACTGTCAAACACATAAACAACTGTAGAGCCAACTGCTCTAAGTTTTTGGTAAGAAAAGGTAAATAAAGTAAACGATATTAAGTGCAAAAAGGGACGAGTCGAAATTGCAGAAAGAATCTGAGCGAGCCAAAAAACTGGGTCGTAATTTTGTAACAAAATATGTTTGTTGTGTAATTGTTGAATAAGCCATTATCTTTGAAGACCTTTTCCAGAGCAGAAATTGTGTATAGCGGATGCAAAAGAAGATGTTGCGGAAAAAATTTGGACAAAAAAAACAAAGTTTACAACTAAATTTTTAGTTTGACAAACAATTTGCACTTCCGCCAAAAGTAGTACTTTTTACATAACAACAGGCACTATAGACACCGATTTTTCACTAACGAGCGTTTGAAAAACGTACTAAGGATATTTTGTAGGTAAAAACGACAGCAATTGTAGTCAAAAAACAAATGAAATTTCACTTGAAGAAAGGACGACTAACATTTCATTAAATTCAACTAACATTTGTCATTTGTTTTTACTGTTCAAAAAATTATTAACAATTGCAGTAAAAATTAACCACATATGTTAGTAAAAATAAACAAATATTTATTGTTTTTATTTTTATAAATAACAAACACCGAATATAAAAATAATGTAAAATCACAAAACAGTCATTTGATGTGGTTTTTTTTTAAACGAACTACAAGGTTAGTTAAAAATTAAATTTGTTCTACAAATGACTGACATTTACATTTAAAATAAAGAAACTGTATTACAATCCAAACAACTACATATTTTTTAAGCAAAAGTTCCTTGAGTTCAGCATTAGTCATTTATTGCTTTACATGAGGTATCTACTTTCTTAAGGCCGGACCTATCTATCATTGTAGCAAATCACTGGTAGAATATAAAATAATGTGGTTTTGGTTTTATACCACGAGAGTCGATTCCACTTAACTGCCCAGAACTGTGGCCAATTGGAAAATATTGGACTCTTTTGAAAAGACTTATAATGCACACAAACCAAGTCGCAAAAGTTGCTAAAACTTTTATAACTAAATCGTAGCTGAAGAAACAGTAATAGCCATAATGGCAATAATATAGAGATTTTTGTAATGCATTTTATAAAATATCAATTTATATAAAATACTTTTTATTAAACCGTTATATTTATTAAAATTGATTGATTAGATCAAAAGTTATAATGATTTATTTGTGCACTAGTTTGACTGATCTCACTCCTTATATCAATTTTCATGATTTTAAAAACTTGTTATAAAAGCTTTGTTAATGTTTTTCTAAAGAAAACTTAATAACTTTTGAAAGACTAATGGGATTTTGATGACATTTTCTTCAGACCAGAGACAAATAACAGAAAACTTATATTCCCACAGAATGTAAGAAAGAAATGCTGCGGTAAAAACACATTTTTTATGTAAAAACTAAATTTGTGGATGAAATAAAGTTAGCTTTAAAAACAATTTTTAAGGTGAAATATAAATCTATGCAGAATTTAATATATTATTCACGTCAATCGGTCTACTGAAAAAATATTACCTACTATTTTTTACAGCAAATTGTAAGGAAAACTTAGAGGGGCCTTTATACTTTCACTCAAAATTTTTTTAACCGCTGAATCAATTTTGTTCATTTTCAACGCCAAACATTCTGGGAAAATATCCATACATTGGTTATGGCAAACATGAGAAATGTCGCTCATTGGACTTTACTAAATTAAAAATGAATAAAGATTAAGAATATATTACCAAATTAAAGAATTTTCGACACTTTGAGTCGAAATATTTTTAAAACATTTTTTTGTTGGATATGTTTAATCTGTTCGCATTAATCATTCATTATTTAAAGGCGCAAAAAGTTATGGCGATTTTAAGTTTCAAGCTAATTTAAAATATTAAAACTACAGTTTTTGCTACATCAATTTATAGAGTCTAAAAATAGACTCAAAAAATGTTTTTTCGTATATTAGAACTTAAAAAGAAACCCGCGATTCTCTCAGTTTTTGACAGTCCTAAAATATTTACTGGGACTGAGGGATACTTATTTGTAGGAAATCATACTAAATACTTTTAAATTCGCAAAATTTAGAAATTTGTATAAAGATGCGTTTTGAGGATATGAAAATGTTGTTTGCTCCATAAATTTTAAAATCACGTTACATTTACCAATTCAGTCCGTGCACTCTAGATAGCTTACTATGTTATTAAGCCATGTTTTTTTTTATAAAAAAAAAAATTCCGATAAAAATTAATTAACTTTCGCAAAATTTTTAAAAAGTTCATAAAATGTTTTCGTTTACTGTTTACTAAGAAACTCAGTTCACGCAATACGCTAACCAATTTCAAACATAATTGTAAATGTCAGATGCAAGAAACATTTTCAAAAAATTTACGCCAATTCCTTATAAGTTTGTGATGTTCATATCCAGTTACTGGTGCACTGACATCAACTTGGTATACCTCTAACTGTATAAAATTACACCATTATTTAAATACTGTTCCCAAAACTCAATTCCATTAATTGGCGCAAAACCCCTATGGAGAAGACTGCGAAAGTTTTAAAATCGTGAAATTTGCTTTCACTTGTAAACTACCATACAACTTTTCACAGCGTTACAGAGATATGAAAATTGTTTTTTAAGTGAATGTATATCCCAAGTCTACACTTAGAATACTATGTAGGTAAATACCACTGCAAATGTAGTTAAAAACAAATGAAATTTCACTTAAAGAAAGGACGACTTACATTTCAGTAAATTCAACTAACATTGTCATTTGTTTTTTAATGTTTAAAAAATTAACCACAACTGTAGTAAAAATGAACCACATATATTTGTACAAAATAAATATGCATTTATTATTTTTTAAATAACAAAACACGACTGTAAAAAATTAATGCAAACTCATAAAACAGTCATTTGATGTGGTTTGTTTTTTTTAAATGAACTACAAGGTTGTTCTACAAAAGACTGACATTTACATTAAAAATAAAGAAACTGTATTACAACCCAAACAATTACATATTTCTAAAGCAGAAGTTCCCTGAGTGTAGTTAATCCGCATTGTATTGGTTTGGATCTAAAAGTTATAAACTATGAGCAAAAAATAAAATTTATGAAAAACCTCCTGTAAGTCTCAATATGATCCTTATAATCATATTATGCTCCTAGGTGGTGATAAAATCGTCATCAGTGATCGCAGTTATGATAATTTCTTGTCCCCAATATTTTCTTTGCGTGGAAATTTCATTGGTCTTTTTTGCACTTCTATACATTTCTAGGTTTAAAGTTTGGTATTTATGAACCTGTTTTTGTCATTTAATGTATTATAGCGTCAAAATTTAATAAACATTTGTTAACCTTGTTTTTCACGCAATGTTTACAGCATTCAAATGATTGACCAAGACACTGTTTTCAGGATGGACAGATTTGTTTTTTAAACTTTTTATGCATTAAAGTATATTTTACAAACATTTTCTATGCATTGATGACATTACGTACGGTAAATGTACGAATACACAAAATATTATTCGTTTTTACACAAAACTTAAGTAATCTTGTTGAAAAACGAATAATTTTTTTATCACTTTATTGATAATTTCTAGAGTAATTGTGGTTATTTTTGCATTTATTTGTGGAATTAAGTTAATTGGCCAGTTGAGGATATGAATTATTTATTGCAAATTATAATTATTTTAATAGCAACCTCATTAGTTTGAATTTAGACACAATTTTGTTTTATTTCGAGTTATGTTTCTTGAAATAATTTATTAATTTTATGTGGATGGAACAGCTTTCGGGTGTGTAAATGGTAAATCTAATACCAGTTTGGTTTTTTTTTTTAAACTGTATTTTTAAACAGCGAAAAATATTGTAAAGAAATTTATAAGTCTAGTGGATGGATGTGATGACATGTTGTTTTTTACATGACACCAGCTATGAATTAAGATTTATGGTATTATGTTTGAAAACTAATTGGATGTTTTGACAAGATTAAACTTTAATTATCATGTATTTAAAGCAGGATAAGATATGATTTGCAATTATGGTTGAAACTGGTCTGAATAATGGCAAGATTAAATGGTGGAGAGGGAAAAATGTAGAAATAAATGTTTTCTAAATACAAATTTGATTTGGGATTTAAATATAAGTTATATAAGAAAAAACTTTTCTTTATTAACATAGGAAAAAACTCAACTTTTATTTCATAGATAAAAATGATTCACTTTACAAGACAACTACTTAACTACTTAATTATATATTTTAAAACACAACATTTTTTCTTGTTAATTTTTAAATATTTCGTTATGTTACGTTAAAAAAATGTTTGCCTTTAAAATTGCTGATTTCTAGAAATTTAAATTTTCAACTTTAATAGTTTTAAGCATAACTTCAAGTCACAAAAAGCATACCAAATATCGGCTAAAAATATATATAAAATCAGATATATTTATATCCAAACAGATTTAATTTTATGTTTCGGATATGGACAAATCTAGGATAAAATTATATCTCATTTGATATAATTGGATACTTGTAGAGGACCCATTTTTCGGAACAATTTGTATGGGATCTTATCATATGGGATATACTTATATAAGACTCCATATTAAAATTTTTACCCGGAAATAGTGACATTCAAACCAGATTTCGCCATATGCTTAGATTATTTTCATTATGTTAAATACCATGAATTAGGACAACCTATATTTGTATAAAAAATATTATGGAATCCGCTTGATAGACCACAAAAAATAATTGTTGGCAAATTTAATTTCAACCTGTGATCAAAACTTTCTTATATTTTCTAATTTTCAATGAAATTCCGGAAAAAAAAAACTTTGTTGCATTTAATGTGTGCGGATTGATAAGCATTAAAGCATAGTATTTGCTCCTTGAAAATATTTAAGCTGACAAATTTTAGTGCATTTTTGAACTTTTTGAAAAGTCAGACTCTCAGTGTTAACGTTCTAGATTCAAGTCAGGTGGATCTAATAAGCATTGTTTTGCCATTTTTAGACTTTTCTACATATTCGCTTTTTAATTTAAAATTCCAGAATACATATTGCGGAGCCCAAAGGAATTTCGTTCACTGTAGTATTGAAATAACTGGACAAGGCACTTATATTTAATAAATTTTACAAAAAAATTGTCTATGCATTAATTGACATTATGTACGTCATATATAGTGTTATTAGTCATATCGACATTGATTTTTTTTGTGGTTTTATTTCCTTTTTGCATTTCTTTACTAAATTATGTTATTTGGCCAATTGTGGGCATTGATTTCTTATTACTGGTTAACATTTTTTAGATAACCTCCTCATTATTTTGAATTTGCATAAATCTTTTTTATAAATAATTTATTAATATAATGGTGATGGGAAAAAGAAATGCGTGTTAAAATGGAAAATTTTATACCAGTTTGGATTTTAAATAAACTGATAATCGCGTAATATTAAAGTTTAAAACATCAGTAAATATAGCTAGATAATTAAGTATTATATCAGTTAATGGATGTGATGATATGTTGTTTTCTTTTTGTATATGACACCTGTTATAAAATAAGATTTATGATATTATGTTGAAAAACTAATTGGATACTTTGACAATAAGTGGCTTAAATAGATGATGTTTATAATAAAAGTTTCGTATTTGCATATTTTAATTAAGCTCAAAGGACTTGTCTCATTAGAAAATTATTTTTATTAATATATAAAAAAAAAACGTAATATTAATTACAGGTTATATGAAAAGAAAAATCATATCAAATCAGTGAGAAATTTCATAAATTTTTAAAGAAAAATTAGGCAGAAATTTTAAACAACAACAAAAAAAAATATCATCCAACTTAACTATTGAATTTTGTCATGAAAAAGTTAACAATTTTCCCTCCTCTTTTATTAGCATGTAGTAAATGCTTAATTTTATTGTTCAAAAACACATGCTAAAAAATAAATAAAACATTAAAAATCTTTAAATTCTACTGAACTGAAGACAAACATTATACAATAATTGCACTTGTATCAAAAGACTTAAGACACAAACTAGAAACAGAATTTTTTTGTTAAACACCGGTCTTAAAATCAAATGATAAAAAAAATGTTTTTAAAACTCTATTGTGTTTGTGGCTTAAGTCTTTTGTTATACGCATCAAGTTCAATTGGTACACACATAGAAAAATTTTACTGTTTGACAACTGAAATTCGATTATTTCGATTCAAATCCCATTATTACGAACTTCAGTCGATTGGTACTACTCAACATTAGCTTTCACAACAAAATTCGGTTAACTCAACTGTAAATAACTCAACTCTAATGTAAATATCGTTGTACTAACTGAATATATAAGTTGTTACTATTAAAATACACTTTTAAATTCGGTTGGCACTTTATTTCTCTGGGTGTAAGTATGTGTCTTAAATCTTTTATTATCTATATGACTTTTTTTTATGTTTTAAATTTATATTATTTTTATGGAGATATAAACTAATAAATAATATGTTTTAGTTAAAATAACCACGTTTATTTTACAGTTCACATTTTATGTTCAAAATTTTTGATATATATTTTAAAATGTCATAGACGTCATCATTGTATTTGGCTTCTAAAAAAATAAATTTGTGTTGCTGATAAAACATTTGTTCGTAAAGAAAGTTAATGTCACAGATAAACACTAAAATGTCGGAAATTTGACACGTATCAATTTTGATAGAATTTAGGATGTAGATCACGAATGTGAACACCAAATTTTAATATTAGCTCCAGTTTATGAAATATTCGTGAAGTTCACTTTTACAAAAATTCACGCTTTGCAAAAATGCACTTTATGGGGCGTTCCTCAAAAAAAAAAAATACCCTTTTTGGAATCAAAAAATTATTTATTTTTTTCTTTGAGGGGCCCGGGGCCCAATAACAGATATGCGTAGAAATATATAATTGAGGGAACTCAAATGAAAGGAAGTTTCCTCAAGTTAATAAATACTGTAAAGGGGACTAGACCAGAGGATAGAAAAAAATGTCGATGCCAGAACATATAAAGATATTGAGTATACTACAGGCAGAGTTATTTTACTGATGATTTTAATTGGGATAAAATCACATGCATTTTTAATGCACGTATGGGGTTGATAAGTCTAAACTTCAACAGATTTGGCGCTGTTGATGAAGATAGATACTGTAATATATGTAGCCTTTACAGAGTTCATAAATTATATTTTTCGGAAGTCCACCTTCTCTAATGAAGAAATTATAGATATTACAGATGGTCAAAAGTAACATAACAAAACCTTATTAAATATTGAAAATATACTTTAAAATCTAGACACTTTCTTATACATATACATGAATTTAATTAAGTTAATATTTCGATAGACGTTTTATTTTTAAAAAATATTGTCGTTGACATTTTCAAATTATTTTTTTACAAAAATATTAAATGAATTCGAAAAAGAGAAAAAAGCTTCGCCAAATTGATGATATTTTTCATAAATCGTTTGTCATCAATTACTCCTTATATTTATAAAGTTTTCATAAATATAATGAAAAGTTTCATAATAATGTATGACAAATGTTTCATAGAACTTCATCATGTCATAAAAATGTTTTATATTTAAGAAATATATTATTTGAAATCTAGGCTTTTTAAAAATCAAAAACTACCAGAAATTATTTGAAATTCTGAAACATCAATCAAATATAATTTGATGTGATCTTAATTTTTATATAGAATTTTTTGAATATACACTCAGGGAATATCTGCTTTAAAAATATGTAATAATTTGGGTTGTAATACAGTTTCTTTATTTTAAATTTAAATGTCAGTCATTTTTAAAACAAATTAAATTTTTTACTAACATTGTAATTCATTTAAAAAAACAAACCACATCAAATGACTGTTTTATGTTTAGATTTTATTTTAAAAAATTAAAAAAAGTGTGTTTATTTTTTACTGCATATGTGGATAATTTTTACTACAATTGTCGTTACTTATTAGAAAATTTACTACAACTGTGGTTAATTTTTTGGACATTAAAAAACAACTGACAATGTTAGTTGAATTTACTGAAATGTAAGTCGTCCTTCCTTTAAGTCGAATTTCATTTATTTTTTAACAACATTTGCAATGGTCTTTACCTATATAGTATTCTAAGAGTAGGAATGTGAAATTTATATGAAAGGTTTTTTAATATTTATCATTGAAAAAGTTGACAACATTTAACAGTGGAGTAAAGAGCTTGCAACTCAACAAAAATTATATTTTTGTTTAAAATCTCCGGAGGATGATCAACAAAATTAGATCGAAATATCAGGAAAATAACAAAATGTGATTAAAAATTAAGAATAAGAAAACTTGTTTTTATTTATATATTTGTACTTTATTTCAACAACTAATAAATGACCTTAAGCCGAACCAACATTACCACATTTGTGAAGCATTTCATAAAAAATAATGAAACATTTCATACAAATTTATAAAACTTGCATAAAAACTTTTGAAACTGCTTCATCTATTTATGAAATATTTAATAAAATTTATGAAGCATATCATAAAAAATTATGGAACTTCATCATATCTATGAAACATGTCATAAATATGAAAAAGCCTTTGCTAAGTTTGCACTTTTATGAAACAGCTTCATCATATTTATGAAGTATTACATTGGACGAAAATCAATTAAGTTTTTCATCATATTTTTTAAGTTTTTTGTAAGTATGATGAAGCTTTTTCCCTGAGTGCATAGTAGAGTGGGTCGCACCCCATACAAAAAAAAAAAGTTGTGCCGGTCACCCCCTAGAATTAAAGATAATTTGAAGAAGATTTGAAAAAAATTTTTTTTTTTTTTTGCCACGCCCCTTGACCCCGCGCATTTGGTTTTTTATTTCCTGTGGCTCCATTTATAGTCCGATCGTAACGTGTGATATATCATTGTTTTTGGAATGACAACGGCTACATTTTCTACTTTGATCACTTTTGACTCCGACGTCAAATTCTAGAAGTGACTTCTGGAAACTCGATTTCTACCACCCTCGAGTACCAAATCGAGTTTCCAGAAGTCACTTCTAGAATTTGACGGTGGAGTCAAAAGTGATCAAAGTAGAAAATGTAGCCGTTGTCAATCCAAAAACAATGATATATCACACGTTACGATCGGACTATAAATGGAGCCACAGGAAATAAAAAACCAAATGCGCGGGGTCAAGGGGCGTGGCAAAAAAAAAAAAATTTTTTTTTCAAATCTTCTTCAAATTATCTTTAATTCTAGGGGGTGACCGGCACAACTTTTTTTATCGACCCGGCCTAGTGCATAGTATACATTTTATGTAAATAAATATTATATTATTATATTTACAATTATTACAATTAGATAAAAAAAAACTGATACAATCTTATACAATTATATTGGATCATAATTCGGCTAAAATTGTATTGGCTATTTATCTAATTGCATCAAATTAGATCTAGACCATGCAAATTGATACAATTACCATATTTCGGATGAAATTAAATAAGATTGCATATGACGTCATAGAGAAATTGATATGACTACATTAATTTCCATATCTATTTTGTTTAATCGTTCGTATAAAATATAATATAATTATATATTATTATATATGTTCCTGATGATTAATATAACATTTTTTTTTTTATTTTATCCAAAAATTACATATTTTTTTGGATTTAATTAGATCCAAGTAAATCAAAATTAATACCATAAGATATTTTCGGATCCGTCAGAATTTTAATTTGATATTGCTGGATCCCTCTATTTTGACATAAATTTTTATCTAATTTAACTCTTATTAAATGAACACTTAGTCTTAAGATGAACTTGTATAAGATTAAACATCAATCTACTTTAAATAGGCTATGGTTTTATATTTGAGATATAATTTTTTTTTTTTGATTGGGCTATGTAGATTCTTCATTCACCATAAAATAAATGTAAAATTTATAATGACAAGATTATTCAAGACGATAAAACACTTGTTTTCGTTAAGTTTGATGACAAATTTCCATAAACAGTAGTCGAAAAAGTATATGAAAAAAATAGTATATTTACTCCAAAAACATTCATCAATTCATGTAAACTTACATACTTTAAAGCCATGAAAAATTTAATTTAATTGAATTAAACGTTTGCCAATAAATTGACTTTTTGACTTGAATTTTATGTTCGTGACCAAAAAACCGGAATAATGAATAACACCATCCATAGATAGTATCGCGAAAAGCATCTGCATCCTTAAGAAAATAAAAACATTTTAGTTTTTGTTTTCCTCATTTCAAAAACATGAAAAAAAACTAGTTTGGAAAATTCACATACATTTGTTATTTTATTTTTTGATTATAACGAATACATTTTTTTATACCGTGTTGATCCATACGTTTCTTTAAAAAAAAAATTATAAGGAGTGGACGAACACCAAATAAAACTTGAGTGTAGCGTATAGTATGTTTGTTAATATTTATAATGATGTTTTTCTTGTTGACTTGATAGTAAATACAAGACGTAATTTTTAACCCTGGAAGGATTTTCAAAAAGAGAAAATTTTGTCTATATATGAGTAAGTTTATTTTTCTACTGACAACATAAAAATCAAGTTAAATATATACATACAATTGAAAAACAAATATATCAAATCATTATGCAAAATTAAAATATTTCAAACTTTGAAAAAAGTATAAAGTACCAATATTTACTAGAAAAGTACTCTAACCTTTACCTTTCCAATTTTGAGTTGTGATAGAGAAATAAATTTTAGTTTTCAATAAGATCCTCCACACAAAATTTCATAGAAGAATTACGATATTCGTCACACTATTTCGACCATTTTCTACATTTTAGTTAATGTGGAATTCGGTTGTCACAATGGATGTGGTATTACAGGTCTTTTTAATACTTTCATAACTTTCTAGGTTTAATATTTGGAATTTATGGACCTGTCTTTGGTATTGGATGTATTATAGCATTGAAATTACACATACATTTTTTATCCTTGTTTTTTCACGCAATGTTTAACATCATTGAAATTATTGAACAAGATACTTGGGTAAATATAATTATTTTAAAAAATTTTCTATACATTAAAAGAAACTTTACAAAAATGTTTATGCATCAACAACATTTTGAACGTCAAATGTGTTATAATTGGTCATTTTGACACCATGACTTTTTTTGCAGTTTTCTATTGGTTTGCATTTCTTTTTGTGGATTAAATTAATTGGCCAGATGTGGCTTTGGATTATTTACTGCTTGGTTACATTTTTTAAAACTAACTTCTTAGTTTGAATTTAAACACAATTTTGCTCTAATTTGCGATATGTTAATTGGGGAAAATGTGCGCATGTGTAAATGGAAAATTTAATATCAGCTTGAATTTTTTTTTAATAAATTAATAATTGCATGACTTATTAGTTCAGTGGATGCATGTTTTCATATCTATCATCAGCTTTGAGTTATGATTTATGATATTTTATTCATAAACTATTTGGATGTTTTGACAATCTGTGATTTAATTTATACAGGAAGACAAAATCATAACTTTTAAAAATTAATAAGGTTTTGCCCACCAATTCTATTATGCACGCTGATTTCACTGGCGTAGTTTATTTGTCGATCTATGGTACAGTTTTTTCACAAAATCACTTTAAAATTTGGCGCATGTTAATGCAGTTTTATTTACATATAAAGTGCAATGCAATCAATCTGTCTCATTTTTGTTGAAATATAAAAACAACCACTGTATTCTCATTTGAAGTACATATTAATTCACAAAATGTACAGTGGGGAGCACTTGTGAGTACATGTGAGTACATGTAAGTACTTTTTACACCTAAAGATTCAGGTCGAAAATGTTTGACACTAGAACTAAATTATACTTTTCTAAAGGTACAAGGTACGCTGAATCCAAATCTGGCCTTAGATTCACTCTCCGACTTATTTCCTTACGACATTATTGTAAATTGAAATTGAGGTTGTAACAGCAATTTTAAAGTCCCGCAAAGCAAAATTTTAAAAAATTCAAATTTATTATCAAGTTCAACCGACGATAATGTCGTAAGGAAAAAAGTTATCTTAAAAATTGAAAACTGAAAAAAAATGGTAAGAGTAGTGTGTTCAGTTGCCGTTACAAGTATTATGAAAAATACATTTCCAGCAACGTGAAAAATCGCAGCATTTTAATCAAAAACTACACTTTTCTCGTTAATATAGCTCGAACGTCTGATGTCGGAGATTGAATCTAAGGCCAGATTTAGATTCAGCGTGCCTTATACCTTTAGAAAAGTACAATTTAGTTCTAGTGTCAAACATTTTTCGACCTGAATCTTTAGGTGTAAAAAGTACTTACATGTACTCACAAGTGCTCCCCACAGTATATTAAATTTTTATCCAACCGAATTCAATTGTGACAACCGAATTTAAGATGCAGTTACCGAATTAATTCGGTTGGAATGCTGTTGAGACAACCGAATTTATTATGTGAGTCTATTAAGCGATTTTTTTTATTTTGGCCAATTTTTACGATTTAAATGAATTTGTGAATTGACCTTGGTTAATAAATTAGACAAAAATGTTTATATTTGAAAAAGTTTTTCTAACAAAAACACTTTTGTGACAAATATGTACTAAGACCGAGGTTTTTGTTAGGAAAACTTTTTCAAATATACAATGTATTTACATATCATACAATACTAAAAGCTGGATCTCGGGGTCATCTTGGAAAGCTATGCTGCCATATAAAATTATTGACAAATCGCGAAATTTTCATAAAAAAACCCTTTGATAAAATAACTTTTTTCTTATTTATACTCTTTGATATTGATACCTCTTTAATGCCTCTTTCAACTGCGTGATTAGCACGATGAAATATTTGCGAGAGAATTTGCGAAAACCGAAAAAATTAGAAAAAAAAATAGGAATTAAAGAAAAAGAAGAAATCAGATTTATTGCACTTTCAAATTTTTGTATATAAAAAACGTCATGAATATGAGTAACCTTTAGAATCATTTTGCGGAAAAATTGTACCACTGATCGAAAAACAAAGTACGACATTTAAATCAGCATATATAGAATTGATGGTCAGAATCTAATTAATTTTCAGATGTCAAGCCGTGTTATAGATAAAGTAAATATATATCATAAGAACCACCAAAGAACAAAGAAACCGTATATGTTTACTTTATGTATTTCTCGTATCCGCCGAGTACAAACCTTATCATGCAACTTAACGAAATTACAATTTTTTCAAACAAGCAATAGAAATTTAATAAACAATAAATAAAAATATACAAAAAATTATAAAATCTGGCGAAAATTTCAAATTTAAAAAAAGTAAAATTTGGTCGTTCTGAAATTTAATGAAAAATTAATTAAAATTTTGAACAAAACTTACAAAAGTTAAGTCAATTGTGGTGGAAGCCTTAATCTTATCCAAGAACATCTCAACATTAAGGTACCCAAGCAAAAAAAATCTTTTCCATGTAAAAAGTTTTGATATAGAAAAATATTGAAAAATATATTTTAAAAGGAGATTCAGTGCGCCCCGGTAGACTTGTTGGTAGCGTGCTGTCTTGTCAGTGCGGTGGTCATGGGTTCGATTCCCATCAGAGGCACTGGTCTGTTTTCGCTACAACGCGCCGAAAGCCATAGTAGCTAGTGCTCGGTTAGGGTAATAGGATATAATTTATAATTATATGACTATTAATAAATAAAATAAAAAATAAAAGAAGATTCGACAAAAAATATGTTGAAAAAGTTTAAAAATAATTTTAATTTTATTAAAAAAAATCTCTACATATTTATATTAATAATATAAATAAAAAAAAATATTTGAAAAGATCAGCCCGATCAAAAACAAGTTACATCTCAAATACAAAGTCTGATCTCATAGGATATAGATCGATATTAATTCTTACCCAAGTTTATCTCAAAATTTCTGTATCCAGTAATGCCCGATTAGATCCCTCAAATACATTACCGGAATAAGTTAGATTAAAATTGATCTCAAAATTACGGTATCCAAAAATATCCAATTTAAGATCCTGATGGATCCCAAAATATCCCTTTAGATGAATATAGATCTACTTGGATCTAATTAGATCCAAGATTATTAGTAATTTTTGGTGGATATAATGGGATCTTTTGAGATTTAATTGGATTTACTTATACTTTATTTTAAAAAAAAATATAAAAAAGTTCAATGAAAAATAATTTGAATATTTGCGCATATATAATTATATATCTTACATAACACCCAAAAAATTTCTTATTATATCATAATTATATAGCTTATATGTTACCATATTCGATGACATATTAAATTATACTCGTATATGAGAATGTATTATTTTATATGACAAAAGATTTATCATATCTTATGTATATCATATATGCTTAATATCTTATTTTGTTAAGGTTAAGATTTAACAATATATCGTTATATATGTTACCACATAAGAAATATATAAAAACATATGGATATGCATGACACCATATATAATCACATATTATTAAATATTTTAAGATTAAAAAATATAAAACCATATATAATTTATTTTACTCGGGAGGTAATTTTATTTAAAATGCCGTCTAAAAAATCCAAAATAGGTTAAAAAATTAATTAGTAACAATTTTTTAAAGGCGGCTTGAGGTTTTTTTACGGTTTTGATTTTGTTGTGTAGCATAGAGAAATAAATGGCTCCGCATTACACCATATATATTCACATATTATAATACTTTTTAAAATAAATAAATAATAAAACGTAAAGATATATATATATATATATATATATATATATTTTTAACAGATATGTATTTTTTAGTTCTTTAAGATGAAAAAGGACACTGGTAGGAATTAAATAATTTTTTGAATCAGCGAAATACGATACAAAGTTCAGGCATATGGCTGTTCAAAGTTACATATTTTTTTGAAAATTTTTATTTATTTCTTTTTTTTATTAAAACGTGCAAAAAATTACGATTTTATTTCTTCAATTCGAAAAACAAAAAGCTTAAAATTGTCTTCATACGAAATAAATGTTATTGTAAAGTTAAACTTCATATGGTCAGAAATTATAGTTTTTTTTCTGTTCTTTAGTGGATTTAATGATATATTAATAAATAAATAAATATTATAAAAATGTTCCATTATTTATAATACATTTTACAAGCATTGTCGGTAAATGCGTATTAATTGGTTATTTCGACACTATAACAACTATGTAGACTTTTCTAAGTTTTTTCTTTGAATTTCTTGTTTTGATTAATTTAATTGGCCAACTGTGGGCATTGATTATTTATTGCTAAATAGCTAATATTTTTTAATAAAAACATCATTAGTTTGAATTTAAAAATAATTTAGTTTTAATTCGCGGTATGTTTCTTGATGACATTTTGTAATTTTATGTGGATGTGAAAATGAGCGCGTGTTTACGTAAATGAAAAATTTAATATCCGATTGAAGTTTTTTTTTTTTTTTAAACTAATTATTGTTGGTATAACTTTTGTATTTTTAAACTGCGATAAATATTGTTAGATATTTATTGATGCAGCAGATATATGAGAGACATTTTTTTTTTATATGACATCTACAAGTTAAGATTTATGATATTATATGAAGAAATTAATTGGATGTTTTAACATGATGGGATTTAAATTATTGTTGCGATTAATATATTGATAAAAATGGATAAAATATAAAATATATTTTGCAATTTTGTATGCAACTTGTTTGATTTAGTCTATAAATATACTGGAAATTTGAAAATTAACATTTTTTTTCACAAACTGTTTTTAACCCAAAACTATTTGTCTAAAATTTAAAAAAAAAAAATCATTATGCATACCCAGGCAGAAAAATTAACAGAGAGTTGGTAAAGTGTCGGAGATGGTCCATTTTATCATTTTATTTTCATCCATATTAAAAAAAATACCAAAAATATCCTAAAAAAGAGTCAGAGACTTCAAAAGCCTATAAAAACAAAACAAGAGCAAAGATTTCAAAACCCTTTGGGGGTTTTAGTCTACTAATGGTCTACTTTCATTTTCCGTTGGAATGGTCCGGGATGTCTGCCATGACCCGAAATTTTTGCACAGTGTTTTTAGTAAGTCCTTATTATATGTGTTAAAGTAATAACATATCATTAAATTTTTACACTGGGTTTGGAATAAAAGAAGAAAGATAAACAAGTTGCATTCCACTAAACGACGACAAAACTATTAAAGAAAAAGACCTAAGGTTGCTTTTGAGCAAAAAACTTGCCCATTTAAAAAAAAATGTTTGCCTTTGCAAAATAAAAGTAAAAAAGTTTTTTTTAATTTTTTTTTTGTTTAATTTTTTAGTATTTTGTAGTATTTTGAACAAAATTAGTTATATTTTTCCGAAAAAGTGGATGTTTGACCAAAATGTCAAAATTCAACACCCTTCAACTCGGAGAGTCCTTGCCCCGTTGAAATTTTGTGTCATAACTACAACCCACTAGGGCTAGGTTTTATCCCAATCGGTTTCAAAAGTTCGGTTCCTTGAGATAAAATCTCCCATTTAGAAATAAAACAAATTTCTTACCAAAATCAATTTTATTAACCTGCATTAAATGTGGAATAGTGTTTAAGCAAACACCTAAACCTAACAATATTTATATGTATTTGTATTTGTAATATTAAGAACTTTGCTGAATAAAAATTGAATTTAAACAAAAGACTTAAGACACAAACATTCGCCAATGAATGCACTTGTAATAAAAGATCTAAGACACAATCTTAAAATTTCAAATATTGTATAACAAAAGACTTAAGACACAATCACAAATTGTATAATAGTCAAACATATTGTATCTATAAACTCTATTGTGCTTGTGTCGTTAAACACAACATTTCTCACTTAAGCACGTGTCTTAAGTCGAGTTTAATATTACAACATGTTGAATTGAAAGTTTGTGTCTTAAATCTTTTGTTATTTAAATGAATAGCTTTTATGTTTTGCAAATATAAACTAATAAAAATATACAATTTTTATTTAAAATACTCACGTTTATTTTACTACAGTTCAAAGTTTTGTTCGATTAATATTTGATATCTATTTTGAATATGTCATGGAGGTCATTGTCTTTGTTTTCTAAAAATACATTTTTTTATTTAAATTTTTAGCAATATTTTGTTGTAAAAAAAAGTTTATAGTATTAAAAATTATGATTGACTAGCTTGTTTATTTAAAGTTGTTAGGGAAGTGAATGTAAATGTATCAATTGTATCGCCCACTGTGGTTTTTTGGACGTATAACAATGCAGTTTAACACAACAACTAATAAAAGTGTTCGATATAAAAACGAAAAAGTTTTAAAGGGAGGGTTCAAAACCAAATTAAGACCCTGGCCTTTTTTTTGCACTTCAAACCAAAAGAAACGCCTTTACAATTTTTTGTTATTTGCAAAACTAATAAGTAAAATGTAAGCACTTTAACTAATTAAAAAATTAAGTTAGCAGTATTAGCAATTAACGGTTAAATTATAAATCATAAACTTTAACCGGAATTATGGTTGGTTTTGTAATACAATAAACAATATTTCTATTTCTATTTCTATAAATTTTTAAAATTATTTTAATTTTTTCTAACAATATAATTAGCCGGTTCAAACCAATTTGTCAATGAGTCATGATTAATGGAGTGAAACATAACAAAACTAAATTAAATCAGAAACTAGTGAAGTGCAAGAACAATAGTTGTTAAAAGCCTAAATATATTAATTTTTTCAAACCTTTTAACACACAAGAATAGGTTCAAGGCTATTTTGAGTTTAATGAGAATTAATATTTAAATTTTTGGCGTTATTTTTGGTTTTTTAATTGGTTTTGCGGTTTCTTTTGGATTAGAAATGTCTTGACAATTTATGTTATTTTTATTAAACAACATATTACCATAACATTTACAACAAAAGCTTAATTGTTAACTCATTATTGATACAGTATTCCTTTTTGGACCCAGTACTTTTAAACGGCTATATTTTTTTTACTAGAAAAAGTTAATTAAGAGATTTAAACACCCTAAAATTATACAGTACCTTGATTATAGACTTGCCAAGTAATTATTTGAAAAAATAAATGTTTAACCTTTCTTGATGGACCACTTTCAAAAATTATTTAAAACTATAAAAAAAAACCTAATATTTTACTCTTTTGATTGTTATATTGATGAAAAATATGAAAATATAGCTCCTTCCTAAAAATTTGTTTATCGATTGCATGTAATTTTTGAAAATCTGACCGATCGGAAAATTAAATTTTCAAATACAAAAAGTCTAAAATATTCCAAAATTTATTTCGTTTTCACTCAAAACATAAATACTGGCTCTATATTAAAGAAATTCTATTACATTTATGAAAATCATAATGTCAGGGTTGCCATATGACAATTTTATAATAATATTTAAAATATACTATCACCTCTACGCAGTAATCACTGCGTAATGCCAAAAAGTCACATTTTTAATGACGCTTATTAAAAAAAAATCATGAATTTTACCATAATTTTGATTGAAAATTTAACAAAAAAAGTGGCATAAATAACCTCAAAGTACAAAATTCGCTCTTATTGATAAAATTGTTTGACTCCTTCCCCATTTTTGTACCTAATATGAGTAAAATGATCCTAAGGGGCTCCACGTATCATGGTTCATAAAAATATTTTTATTTTTGAAATCCTGAGCAAAAAATAGTGGTTACCCGGAAGTAGTTCTGGAAGTCATTACTTAATTACCGAGAGCTTCCAAAGCTAATCCTGAAGGCATGATTTTTGTTAGCGATGTCCCTCTTGGTATATCTTTTTTAAGCAGGTGAAAACATTAATACTTCATCACATGCATTATTTACTGCTTCAAATAAGGCCTTTAGGAAAGCAAAACAAAATACCTTAAATAATACCTTTATTAGATGCAAGGTGGTTAAGCTCTATTTCGGAAGCATACAAATGTAGTGACTGCTTACCAAATTGAGGTTATTTTTGCTGGGATGTTGTTACTCCTACCGTTTGTTGGACCCTGGAGGGTTCCAGGGGTCCGGCACCACTAACCGAAGATAGATTTTTATTTTATTTTTTACTGCAGAGGTGGTCATATTATTTTTTTTTTTTTTTTTTTTTGAGGAACGCTTGACAAAGTGCATTTTTGCCAAAAATGTCATTAACTTTTTGCTTGCAGTGTAGAACTCCATACGTGAGCCTCCCATACGCATTGTAAAATCACTACTCATAGACAAATTAGACGTTGTTTTTTTTTTTTTTTGCAACATTCTTTTCTTTACATAACAACTTTATAATTTAGCCATAAGGCAAGAAAAAATAACAAACCGAATGAAACATATTAGACTATTAAATCATATGGCAGTGGTTAGGATTTCGTACGTTGCTAGTACGTACATAGATAATCAAAAGACACAACTAACGTATGTGTTTGTAACCCATAGTCTAACATATTACTACATAATTGTTGGCTATTTTTTTAGTGGTTTTAGCCAAAGAATAGTATTTTTTCCATTTTTGCCTATTGCTGTGCTGCACAGTGGGACATATCACAAAATGTAAGGAAATAATTCAGTAACTTCCAATTGCAATGAAATTTGGAACATGCATAAGTGACGTCATCCCATAAAGTGTGCATGTTAAAGCCTGTTGCGTTAAAATAATCTTTGATTTGTATATAATTTTCGCCCTAGCCGTCTCTAAAATTTCCACATTTTGAAGGCAAATATCAATATCACCCACTGTTCCAAAATTTTCGCTTTTCCAATTAGGTATCGGAAACGGTTGCAAGTTCTCCAACATAGACCTAATTTAGTTTTATAAATTTATAATGAGCCTACAACCTCCGTGTATATTTTCAAAAAATAAAGCAAATTAATTATTTTAGCTAGGTTGATACATGTATTTTGATCTGGCTAAAGATCTCATCAGAACCCGAAGTCTTAGAAAAGTATAACAGTATATGCAGAGCTTTAACAAAAAAACTGTTAATCGTCAATTTTTCTCCATAATTTGTTGAGAAAGTTTTTTCCAATCCAGGCTTTGAATGTAGACATCGTAGCAAAAAAAATCTAAAAAAAATCCCAATTTTAGATTTTTTTTTTTTTAATTTTTGGGAATTATGTGATTGCTTACAACAAGCCATAAATTCTAACATCAATTTCATATTGATAACTTTAAAGACTATTTAAGTCCAAAAAATCATTAACAAATATTTTATTGAATAGTGTAAATTTACAGTTTAACAAAAACAGCAAGTTACCCCTTACCCTTCAAATATGTCTTATAAGTATTTCCTATTATGAGTGTTTGTATATACTAGAGTTGCCATTTATCGTTCATTTTGGTGACTCGGTCATTATCGTTCAATTCGATCAAATCTTTCAATTGTTCCTTTATGTTATGACCTGTGATTGAGCTGCGTGTTTGACAATTTATTACCTTATTCATGTTTTACGAGTTTTTCACAAATTTTACTGAACATAGATAAAAAGTATTATAAAATTGCAACTTTTCTAACAAAAATTGATTTATTGTGTGTAAAAAACATTTTCTTTTTAGGACTTTAATTGTTTTTCCTAATTTGGAACAATATTACAAAATAATTGCTCTTGCAAGCAATTTGATTGAAGTGAGATGAATTATTGAATAAAACTAAGTAAATTAATGAAAAGATCGAATATTGATGAACGATTCATATCATTCAATTGAGTGAATCGTTCAATTGAACTAGTTCGTTTATGAACGACACAACTCTAGTATATTCCGTAATGCAATATTTGAAAACAAAGACTCATAATAACGTTTTCTTCATATTATGCCTTCGGAAAAAATCGCATAAAGGACGAACAATTTCGAATGTAGGAAAAAGCTCAGACACCCCCTCGATTAAATTTAATAGGCATTAATATACATATTTTTTTAGCTTAATCCAAATATAATTCTTTAACAAAACGCCAATTTTAATATCATCTTTAACACATTTTTTTGAATAACAGAAATACCAGAAAGTAATAGGCCATGTTTCGTATTCCAGTTAATGCGCCTAAAAAAGCTCTTTCATTTAGTAGCTCATTCTCTGAGACAATTCGAAATATGCCGAAAAAGAACCCCTAACATGACTATCAGATATCCATTAATTGTTTTCTTCTTTATCATATCTCCAAATTTTATTAAGTTCGGAGAGAACCCAAAGGAAGACTCCCTTTGGAAAAATGGAAATGGTTCGAATTATTTTCAAAAATGTTATTATATATTCCACTGTGTGTATAATTGCCATTGATATTTTTACCCGTAGATAACAAAGAAAACGTGCAATATGATTTTAAGTAATTTGTTTTTTCATACAATCAAACGCTTTAATTTGATCTAATCGTTTGTGTTAGTTCGTAAAGTCTTGTCACAATTAACAAATTGATTTCTTAGACTGCCAGCTTAATGATTTTTATTTAATTTTTTCTTGATTGATTTTTTAATATTTGATTTGTAATATTTAAGTTTATAAACATACAAATTGGTAACAGGTGATATTTTAGACCGCTTTAACTGACATGACATATTGTAAAATAGTTGACATATTGGACATGACAGGGGCAAACAGAATTATATGAAATAATCATAAAAGTGTACCATTTGTTGTCAGGCTGGATAATTCCCATTTCATGTTTTCTGTTAAGATCATATTTAAATTTTTTTTTTCTTTTATGATAACATATAATTAGCTATGATGAGGTTTTCATATGCAGGTGTCTTTAGCTATTATATTATTGCAGTTTTAAAGTAATCAACCAAGTTTGTTTTAAAAAGTTCCATTAGATTTATGCAAGAGGAAATGTTTGAAAATGTATAAATTTATTACATAAAAAGTTGAAATATAATAGGGAAGACAACTTTTTGTGAAGTGAAATTTGACTAAAATTTTGTATAGTTTACACGCTTTTTCTGCCACTATCACTTGCAGATTTTCTGCAACTTTTATAGATTTTTGTTACAATTGTTACACACGCGCAAAGAATATGACTTTGTTGTTATCCAGTTACTTTTAAAATTCATTGAGTCTTAGGTTTATTAAATTTATACGTCACAAGCTGTCTAAACTGAAACTTTTTTTATCCAGTTGCTTTTCAAAGAATCTTAGTTGAGTCTTAGTTTTATTAAATGTATACGTCATAATGTATCTGAAATATGTCAATTGACCGCCTCATATGACAACTCCAAGTTAAAGTGACCGATTCATATTAAAAGTCCGACCAACGACAAGTTACAACGCTAATAGCAAAAATGACTAAACTGCACTTTATGGGGCGTTTTCAAAAAAAAAACTAGTTGGTCCCCTCTAACATGAAAAAGTAAATTTGTTTTCTATTTTTGGGTAAGGGGACCGTGGCCGTGTAGTAACACTTAAATATGGGTACTCTAATGAAAGGAAATTCCCTTAGGATTTCAAAAATTATATTATTTTTAGGATCTGTGGTACTTAGCGCCCTCTACACTCATTTTAACCATTTTTTCCTGCAGCGCTTTTTTAAAAAACACTTACAAATACATCGAAATTACAAAAAAATATTTTTTTTTTTTTTATA
This sequence comes from Delia radicum, assembly GCA_021234595.1. Taxonomy (NCBI): domain Eukaryota; kingdom Metazoa; phylum Arthropoda; class Insecta; order Diptera; family Anthomyiidae; genus Delia; species Delia radicum. The sequence goes on from CM037852.1 coordinate 112,702,514, forward strand.
TAATCTCAAATTTAAAAACTTTACTCAGTGAAGCCGAGTACCTATCCTATCACAACGGAAAAAAACCCCTAAACCCGGCCAAAGGACAGTCACGCAGAAAAACTTTACTGAGCGAAGCCACTATACAGCCTATAACATAAGCGCGAACCCCTAAGTCCGTCCGAAGGCCTGTCACGCATGCAAGCTTTACTCAGTGAAGACACTACACTACCTATAACATAGGAACCCCCCCCCCCCCCCCTCAAGTTCGGATGAAAAACTTTCCCTTTGGACAGACTGGAGAAGACTTTGGACAGACTGGAGAAGAAAACCCTTAAGCCAATAAAAAAAGTCATATTTTCATGTAAAATTCATTATTTGAACAGTTACAAAAAAAAACCAAAAAAAAAACACACTAAAAAACTTCCTACCCATTTTGTTACTTAAAATAGCTCTAGGGGGCTAAAAATAATATTATTTTTGAAATCTTGAGAAAATTTCCTTTCGTTTGATTACCCACACTTAGATGGGGTCATATTTTTTTATTTAAGAACGCCCCAAAAGTGCAATTTTGCCGAAAAAATTAGTAAATTTTTTTGCTTAAAATTAGTTTAAAATAATGTTGCATGAAAAATTCATAAAATACTTACTGTTTTTTCGTGCATTTTCTAATAGATTGCGTACAAAAAAAAACAGCTTTGTCGGTCCAAAATTGTTTAAATTGTGTGTTTTTGTCAAAGTACATTATTCGCATTATTATTATGGCGATCAATTATTGGACATTTTTCGATAACCGGTTTCTTTTATTCCGAATAGTTTAAATTTAAAAAATAAAGGTTTTGGTTTCTGGCATTTAATACAACCCGGTTAACCGGTTTTTAAATTTTATACAACTTTACACAACATTTTTTTTTGTTTTTTAATTTAAATAATTTTAATTTTAGTTTTTTATTTGAAATTCATAGTACAATTTGTATCAGTACGAGAAAACTTTTTCTATGATTTAAAAAAAAAAATAATTTTTAAAAATCTTTAAAATGACTTAAATAAAACATATAAAAAAAAAGAAATAAACAGAAATTGTTTAAAAGTATCAACAAAATAAAGAAATTGAATGCTTTTTATTCACAAAAAATTAAGTATTTTTTGTTTGTAATAACAATTTAAATCTCTAACGTCGTAAAATTCAAAATAGTATCTTAATATACAAAATAGTCATGTATAGTAAGATACAATTTCACTTGCCCCTGTAATTTCTCGTAAAACGGCATATTTAATTGTATCTTAGTGCTCCCCGGTAGGCTAGTTGGTAGCGTGCTGGCTTATCAGTGCGGGGGTCGTGGGTTCGATTCCCACGAGAGGCACTGGTCTGTTTTCGCTACAACGCGCCGAAGGCCATAGTAGCTAGTGCTCGGTTAGGGTAATAGTATATAATTTGTAATTATATGATTATTAATTAATAAAAAAAAAAAATAAAAAAAAAAAATTGTATCTTAAAATAAGGTATACCATACGTTATTAGACGGGCAATACATTAAATCTTTTTTCGGTCACATTTAACCTCTCTTTGGAAATGCCCATATCCGAATTTTATTCAGTTGGGGTAGTAAGGTGTTTTTTAGTTGCTATAGGGCACAAAAACCAGAAGTATGGCCAGATTAGAGAACAATGCATGCCTTAATATTTAGTTGCTTTAGCTAACTGCCACATCTACAAATTTTTTTATTAGTGTTTTTAATAAAGGGTCCGCCAAATAACTTTTTTTTTTTTGAAAATGCTATAAAAAAAACTACTGAATATTTTCTCAAATTTCTTTTTTTATTTGAAAGTACAATCCTTCCGGTTAATAATGGAAAATAATTTCATTCAAATGGCTGCCTTGGCTGGCTATGCAGTAGCCTACACGATCGGTCCAATTTTTAAGCACATTATCGATTGTGTGCAGGTGTATTTCACCAATAGCTTCACGAATATTGTCCTTTAAAGCGTCAATTGTCTCTGGCTTGTTGGCGTAACACTTATCTTTGACGGCACCCCACAAATAGTCCAACGGTGTCAAATCGCAGCTCCGAGGTGGCCAAACGACATCAGCTCTGCGGCAACATTACCATGATTTTCAAAGTAATGTCGCAATATTTCCCATATTCGTTCAGCGGAAGGATAAAACTAATTATCTGTCAAATCAGACATGAGCTAAGTGTTACCATTCACGAAATATGCACTAGTTGAAAAAAAAACGTTAGATGGCGGACCCTTTATTATGTTGGTGTTAAAACATAAATAGTTAACATGTTTGACATAACAGGGGCATTAACATTTTTTGAAAATTTTACCAATTGTGCATTTGGTTATTTTACATTTGGCCATTTACAATATGAAAATTATTAAGTTTTTCTAAACAAACATCAAGTGTTTTAATAACAATTAAGTAATTTATTTATTTTCTTGCTATTTTAGTTTCGTGTACAATTATGATGCAGAAAAATTGTATAATTATGATGATGTTTTGCAGAAAGTGACTTGTTAGCTTATTATCTGAGTTTATGAAGTGGTTGAAGTAAATTTGTACATAAGATGAATTATAATAAGAGGAAACTCACTTAAATCTTGAAATAAATTTCAATATAATCTCAAATTATTGTTATGTAGTTGTAACCCAAAATTTACATCCTGATTTTTTAAGACTTGATTTGCATCACAAAAATCCCATTTATATAATAAACTTGCAAGCAAGTCTTACTTGCAATGAACGAACAAAAAAGATTGGTTTCTATCCGATTTTAATGAAATTTTGATAGTTGTTTTATGATGTTTATGGGTAAAAACTGAGATCTAAAATTACCCAAATGTTCGGTTTATTTTAGACTGTTTAAGAGAAATTTTAGAAAAATGGGGGTACCAAATGCAAGAGTTTTTGTAGACGCATTAACTGGTAAATGAAATATATCCGATAACTTTCAAGTATTTTTGTTATTCAAAAAATGTATTTTAAGTGACATTAAAACTGACGTTTTATTTCGGAATTATAATTGGTTTAAGCTAAAAGATTATGTACATTTATGCCTATTTAATTTAAACAATTTTTTTTTCTACACTGAACAAAAAAATTTTTGTTTTAGAACTGTTGAGGTTAAGAAGAGAACAAACGTTTTTCTCTAAAAATTATAAACACTATTAATTTTTCAATCAGACTAGACTAGTTTCTGCCTTTTTGTGGACAGGCGTCATCAGTGATTTTCCGTTTAAAAAATTGTATTATTATTTGTGTCTTATAATTGTCAGATTGTCTCTATATGATAAATTTTTCAACAACCTGCTGCTGTAAGAATCAAACCTGCGCTCTTCTTACATTACAAACGTAACAATACCAAGTCATGACCGTTTAGCGAGCACACCCAAGTATGGCCTCGAATCTAATGCAGCTAAATTGCAGTTATCTTTCCTATTAGCTTTTCTGTTATTGTATATTAACTCAAAAGTGACCAACACTAACAAACACAAATATTCTATTTTTAGATTTTTGTTTTTTTTTCTAATCTCCTCCGTCTCTATTTCACAATGTTACCAGATTGACGTATGGGTTTTACGTTCAGTGTTGACAACTTTTGCGTTTTAAGTTGGTTGGCTTTTTTTAATGTTTTCCTATTTATTTTTATTTTTTGGAAAAGGGTACAACTCTACAAAATTATGTTCATAAATGCTCTAATATATGATCATATATGGATATAGCTGATTGTATATGGAATATATATAGTTCAGAATGCTACCAGAAATTTTCTGATATACATACATATGTCCAAATATTTTGAATCCGAAATTTTATATGATTAGATATGTTCATTTATTTTGTTTTCCAAACCAACTGTCCAGCTAAAAAAAGTGTATCACAACAATGCCTAACTAACAGTATTTGTTTTATTATAACAGAGAACAAATAAATGAAATAAATTTTTAAATTTTTGTAAAAAAAAAATGGGCCGAATAGGCGTGGTGAAATATTGACAAATTTTGCGATCATTTTTTGTTTATTATTATTATTTTTATTTAACTGAATTTGACAAATGCTAGTCATAAATTAATTTATTCTTTATGGAGAATTTAAAAAATAAAAACCAAATTTTTTAAAACAAAATTCAGAACTAGTTCCGAAGTCATACAAAATTCAATTTATCTAAAAAATTTTTTCGATTTAATTGCTTCTAGAAGAAGCACAGATGTTTTATTTATCAACCTAGAAAGTTTTTTAGTGTAACTCGTATTAGTTTCGGAGCAAATATTTTTTGTATATTGTTCTTCATACATATTTTAATACGTGTGTGCTAACAGAGCAGCTACGTATGTGCCTACGTGGCGTATGATCAATAAATAATACATATAATAAAAATACACAGAAATATTGAAATATATGGGAAGGACAATATACAACGAATATTATCTACAAAAAAAAAATACGAGTTAGACTATGAAACTTTTTGGGTCGATAACAAATATCTACACATTTTATCGAAATAAAAAAAAATACAAAAACAATTTTACGGATTTTTAAATCAATTGAATTTTGTATTACACTGGGAATTCGGCACTAGTTGTGAATTTTTTTGAAAATTTTTATTTTTTCACAATTATCTAGGATTTGCCAAATTCAGTTAAATAATGATTAATTATAAACTAAACCTTATGAATTTATTTTTATTTTCTTCATCCTTTTTATCGAACTGATAAGTATTATTTAAATTGTGTCGTTTGCAAAAATTAGAGTAGGAATATTCTTTAAAACGCGTTTGTTATTCAGTTTTTATATTAAAGAAAAATAACATTTTATGTTTCGTGTTTTTGCAACGACACCTTCAAATCATAAATGCTGTGCATTCACGAGAAAACTTTTTTAAAATAAATATAGAGGAAATTGTCCTTGATGACAGTTGACAGTTTTAAAATATTTATGCCTCAACACAAAAAAACCCGAAAGGTGCGAACAGTCCATGTAAGCAAACATTCCCTTAGTGCAATATTTTGAACAAATGTATAAGAAAGTTGGAAATGTCTTTTAGTATACCACATCTTAAACATACGATATCTTAATGCAACAAAAATGAAACGTATTAGTTACCTAAATAAAATTTATTTAATAAGATTTGAAAAGTTATATGACATGCCAAACTAATTTTAACTCTTTTTACCTACAAAGTATTATTAAATTAAAAATACATGCAGAACACAATTTTTCTTGAGGAAGCAACTTTTTTAACATGCAATCGACGTTCACTGTATATAAGTACAATTAAAGTGACTGCAAAAAAAAAACCAATTTATGTCATTGATTATAGTATAAAATTAGGCAAACACTAAGAGAATGATTTTGAAAGAAATATTATATAATAATATATTATAAAATGTACACACAGTAGGTATATTTCATACAAATTCATAAAAAAAACATATTCATTTTCTATAATCCAAAACTGACATGAACTCAATACACAAGGTTATAAAAAAATTGAATTCTTCAGCACACTAAGTGCACCTTTTTTTTCTTCTTGTGTGTTTTGACCAGCTAAAATTACGTTTCTCCCGTACAAAAAATGTGTTCATAATCACAATATTAATTGTGCTATTTTTTCTGTGTATAGAAATTTGTTTTTAAATTAATGTTAATCATACGGCTTGCGCGAACTAGCCTGGGAGTATGAGTGTAACAATACAGTCTTAGGCGACTTCAATTACATTTCATAATCGTTCACTTGTGAAATTATTCTTTATCATTAGTAATTTAGACATACGCTTAGACTTGTGGACTTAAACGCTTCCTTGAAAAATTTTAAATTTTGTCAATACCAGACATGGGACATTTTTTCATATTTTTTTATTTAAAATTTTTCTTTTAATTTTACAAATTTTCCAAGGAAGCATTTAAGCTCACAAGTGTGAGAGTAGGTATGATATTATTAATGGCATACAAAATTTCACAAGTGAATGATTGTGAAATGTAATTGACGTCGCCCATGTCTGATGCGTACACAGTTTTTATTGGAATATGGGAACTACGTTATTATTTTTTTTTTTATTTCAAATTATTTTTTTTTTTGAAAATTTGGATTTATTTGAAAAATGATTTGTCCATAAAATAATACAAAATTAAAATTTGTTGAATATTTTTAACAGTCAAGAATTCGTAACATACATCAATCGAAGTTTTCACATTTTTCATATACAATTTTATTTAACTTTTTATGTGTCGCGAGAATTGTGTGAATTCCACAACACACTAATAAAATTTTGTTAAAATATAGTCTTTTCCATGTAGGTAACTTATTATCTGCTATAAGTTGGTCAAAATTATACACAATTCGTAATATCAAAATATATAAACACATTGTGTTTAATTTTTTTAATTTTGAACGAGCTCAAGATCCTTTACTAATAAATTATAATTATTTTTTTTCCAATATTTCATCTCCACATTGGGTGACTTCTTCAGGGAACAATTATTATAAGAAGAAGAAGAATTAAACAAAAGAAAACATTGTGTTTAAAAATAATAATAACAATGTGTCTGACAACATTTGAATTTGTTGAAATTTAAATTGTTTGTGTCAAAAAAAATTATACTAAATGCAAAAACCTCCACATAAGATGTGTAACAACACTCTTAAAAATGCAAAAATATACTGCGAATATATTTTTATTAAATAATGCATTAAAAATTAATATTTTTAATAACAAAAGAAATTCCTGAAAAAAAGATAACCATAACAATTAATGAAACGTACACCAACAATGATAATATCTACGAATTATTTCTTCATAAAATCATCAATTTACTGAGTTTTTTTCACAATTGGCAACAGTCCTCAGATTCTCGATATAAAATTTACAATATGAAGATTTTCCTACATGTTTGTTGAATCTTAGAATGTTTTCACAGAAAAAGTCTTTATGATTTATAAGTTTTTGTAAAAAAAAGATTTGTTGGATTTTCTATGTAAAAAGTCATTAAAATTTGACGATTTTTCTAAAGGAAAATTTCATCTGAATATAATTAGTTTTCCTAAGGAAAATACCTTAGCGTTTGAGTCGGTTTCTGTAGAAAAATTAATTATAGTTTCAAGGGTTTTTCATATAAATCTGAGGGTTTTTCTAAAGAAAAAAAAAATCAGAGTCGGTATGTTTTTATATAAAAAAAAAGATATCAAAATATAAGAGTTTTCTATATAAAAAGGCCTCAGAATATGCAGGATTTGCCCCATGAAAATGTCTTTAGAATAATAAAAAATTACTATTTTTTGAAAATTTTAAAAATTCAATATGACGATGTGTTATATGTAGACTTCGCAGAGCCTGTGTGCCCAAAAATTTATCAAATGTAAAGACCCTCGGTCAATTCCTATGTGATGTCTCAAAGATCTCGTAATATTTTAAGTGCATCATATTGACATGACATACAAATAAAATTATTATATTTTTTCAAGTTTTGAAAATTCCACACAGCAAAAACAGTGCAAACCTAATGAAAAACTGAATTTTGATGGCTAGAACCAATAAATTCGGTTAGTATTTATTCAAATGTGATTTGTGAATATTTTGGGTGCTGCAACTAAAATTCCGATGTATAGACCGACTTTTGTTGTGAAATGTAAGATTTAATTGTACCAGACGATTTCACATTTGCCTACATTTTTCTCTGTGTGTATGTTTTTCTCCTAATATAATATTTAATATTTTTAAAGATTTTTCATAGACGCATTCTTCCATCAACTTACCATCTCTCCATCTAGGAATGGTAACAAATAAACGATTACCCCAATGTTCAACACCAACGGGTAAACCATTTTGAGGTATATAATCTCCACTTGCAATGGCTTGTTGTTTTAATTGTTCATTGGGAAACGCAAAATCCAACTGATTCCAACTATAACGTTCTTGTAATTTATAAGCAGCATGATTCAATTGTATGCAACACACAAAAGCCAAAAGGCCAACAATAAACAGTTCATTTTATTTAATTTTCAATTGGTTAATTTTTTTATATAATTTTTTTTTTTTTTTATTTAATTATCCTTTTTGATATCACAATTTTTTTATAAAGTTCGTTTTGAATTCGTTTTTTTTATTATTTTTTTTTTCTAATATTTTTGAATTTAAACAATTAACGGTTTTTATGTTCGCGACGTTTAACGCGCAACTGTTTCGATTATTAGGCCGACTCTGATTTATATAAACTTAATTTTCTTTAACGTTACTTGTTTTTTTTGCTTTTGCTTATTTCGATTTAAAGACAAGAGATTTTTGTAGGTATAAAACAGTTTATTTCTTTTCACTGTGTGTAAGTATGGCAGTACCGTGTAGTATGTATGTGTGTGTTTTGATTTATTTTTTTTTGCTTAGATGTTTGATTTTTTTGTATAGATGTTTAAAGAGTGATGTTAACTTATTCATTTACAAAAAACGCTAAAAAAAATTAATTTGTTTAAATTGTTCACTTGTAGATGGCGTTATTTTTTTATATTTTTTATTTTATAATCATAAAATAGGCTATATTTCGGATACTAAGCGATATAGAAGCAATGGACCAAATTAAGTACACTTAATTACATATTAAGTACTCTTTATTAGTTATTTATATTTTCGGTAATAAATATGGACCTGCCTCTGGTTAGAACCGTATTGACTTTTTTAGCATAAATTTTCTGTTGATTCAGTTTAAAAATGTTCTTGATTTTGCTAAGTTTTGCTTAGTTAATTTAACTACAACTGTCACCTTAAATTAAGTTATTCTAAAATTTAGGTAACCTAAATTTAGCAGACTGTGACTTTCAACCTTATTGAAAATTCTGCTGGCTATTTTCTATTGTCGTAGCTGAATTTTTAGCTACATATACGGACTTTTTTATGAGTCTACGTTTTGGCGGATTGTGTTTGAAAATAACTGCCGCTGTCACGCTACACACAGAGATATAAAGTGCCAACCGAATAGAAAATTGTATTTTATTGGAAACAACTAATAAAATGAGTTAGTGAAATCATATTTAAATTAGATTTCTAAATGTTTTTGGTGTTGAAACTAAATTTCAGTTGTATTAACTGAACTTTGTTGTCGAAACCAAAATTCATGCAGAATCAACCGATTTTAGTTGTTATAACCGAACTTAAGTCGGCTTAACAAAATTTCAGTTGGCAAATGGCAAAATTTTTCTATGTGTGTAGGAATGAAAAAATTGTTTTTTTTACACTTTATCAATATGGTCCGGTCCGTCTTGAAGATTCATTCTAGATACCTCAAGCCATGTTTTTATAAAAATAATGCAAAAAAAAAAAAATGCAAAATTTTTAAAAAGTTCGTAACATTTTGTTGTGTAAATATTTTAAAATGCTTTTTTCACTTAGAGGTGTATTTTACTAACAAACTCAGTTTACGAAATATTCAAAATAATTTCAGATATTATTGTCAGGCACAAAAAATAAACATTTTCAAAAATCTACACTAATTCTTTATAAGTTTGTGATTTTCGTATTCCGCTATTGGTATGCTGACATAAAATTGGTATACCTCAAACAGTTTAAAATTGCACCGTTTTTTAAAAATTATTCTCAAGACTCAATTCCATTAAACCGAACAAAAACTCTATGAAAAAAACTGCGAAAGTTTAACAATCAGGAAATATTGGTGTCACGTTTAAAACACCACACAACTTTTCGCCAAGCAGCGATATGGAAATAACTTTTTTAGCGAATGTATCTCCCAAGTCTAGTGACTCCATTTTGTGATGGTTTGGATCTATTAAAAGCTTTTGCCAAAAAAATCCTTGTAGTGAAGACATTTCAACGCGAAACTTTGCACGCCATAGGTTAGGTTTAGAAGGCTTATGCGCCCAAGGGTACATCTCCACTCGGAGACCAATACGGTCCATTGTGAATTCCTTTAGTGAAAAGGTAAGAAAAAATAGGAATAGACAGATAGATAGATTGACAGATTGACAGATAGTTTGATTGACATATAGATAAATTGACAGATAGCTATGCACGCCATAGCTTTTAAGTATATTCAACCTCAGCCTGTCCATCGTTGCTTTCAGTACATACAACCTTGAGAATAAGAGGCATCTTAAGTCAGTTTCAACAGGTGTCGAAAATTTTTTGAAGCATCACATATATTTTATTTGAAGCATATTTATAATTTTTTAGCAAATTTTTTATGGGCAGAATGGATTTTTTAAAGAATATTTATGCTTGCCATAGCAATAATAATATCAAAATCACTTTACAATTCTTGTTAAACTTGCAGCACATCTTTCTTATAATTGTTTCATTCAGTCAGGCGCGTTTCTGGGGGTGAATGGGAAATATCCTCCCCCAAAATACTATTTTTCAATACATAAATGTAAAATAGATTAAAAAATTAATTAAAAATACTCTAAGTTCCCTCCCCAAAACCTTTTCCTGTATCCTCGCCTGCATTCAACATACTTTCGAGTTGAAAGAAACCGCGTTTCTGGGGGTGAATGGGAAATATCCTCCACCAAAAAACTATTTTTCAATACATAAATGTAAAATAGAATAAAAAATTAATTAAACATACTCTAAGTTCCCTAGACAAAACCTTTTCCTGTATCCGCACCTGCATTCAGCATACTTTCGAGATGATAGAAACATCCTGGAACCTTTCCTTCGCTTTTCGAGTACCACGTTCCACCAGAAATGTGGCTGCTGGTTATGTAATGCAATAAAATTGTTAATTGGGTTAAAAGAATTTACTTTTAACCGATTCCTTTATTGTAATACTACTAAATTGGCATTACTAAAGCTTGTATGAATATGTTTTGTTAATATTTTTTTTTTTATAATAGTTTGTCTGGTAAAGTTGTTCAGTTGACTTGTGGGTACTATAGATGAGAGGTGGTATAATTTTATTTTATACGTGTAATAATAATTAAATACATTATTTCTAGTTTTATTTTTGTGTGTAGTTAATACTTCTTGTAGTTAGTTTTTTTTTTTTTAATATTTTCCTATACTTTAATCTAACTTAGTTCGCCGGTAGTGTTGTGTCTCTTTGAATATTGACTTATCCTAGACTTGAAAATTTGCATTTACGCATGCACACCTGTAGACAGGCGATTAAATTTCAATACGCACTTAAGTGCTTTATTTAGTAAAAAAAAATGAATGGTATTACTTTAAAAAAAAAGTAAAACTTTATTTTGACGCTATTTTGTTTGTCTACTCTACTTAAGGACTGGGTCATGTTAAAAATTTTATCATAAGTTTGTAACAGCTCAGGTAGAAAATTCCAAGGGTAAAAAAATAAAATACAATAATTAAAAACTGCTTTACCAAAATTTACGAAGGTTTACTAATTTCGTTTAAAAAAGCAATTGAAGCTTTTTCAATATACAATTGAATTCCGGTTTAAAAATGTCGATTTAATAATATCCGATTTATTAAATGTCAATTTTTTATACTAAATTAATATATCATATAAAAAAAATCTCGATCTCAAATCCCAAAAATTAATTACACTACTCAACTTATTTCAACTTTTTACAGAACCTGTCTTTGAAATACATATTTTTTGTTAAAATTTTTTTTTCTCATTTCGCTGTTTTTGAATTTATACCATTCACCCCGTTTTTTTCCCTATATTTTGCTTAATTTTTCGAAATATAACCGGAAAATCATGAATTTTTTTAAGAATATAAATATACACAAAATTATCTTTCATTTGTGTATTACCATGTGGTTCTTTGTTTAGCATATCGTACCGGTATTTCAAGAAAGTTCAATATTTTGCATAATTATAAATTGTATGTATACTAAACAAAATTTAAATTTGATAACTATGTGTTAACTAAACATTCCAATGAACTCATATTTGTATTAAAATTGCAAATCCATTGAAAGTATTCTGAAATATTTAAATAAGTCGAAAAACTTACTTGAATTTAAACCGGTATGCAATTCTCATTTAGTTAACAGATTTATTTATATTAATGTGAACAAATTCTTTCTATTGGAGCGTAGGAACTATGCTATCATAGCACATCTAATTTACTCACAATATGAAGTTGCCCCATATATTTTTTTTTTACTTGGGTAAATATTTTTATTAGAAATTTATTACAATTTTGATATAATTTTTATTAAAACTAAAAATTATGTTTTTTTCGACCTTTAATTGTGCAATGAAAATGAAAAATTATTCAAGTTCGAGGCCATACTCTATATTTCTTTATTAGGATATTGTCCTAACAAATATTCTATAGAGCTTTTTGTTTTCAAATTTATTATTTGACCCTTTCAAGAATGTGTCGATAGATCTATTTCGGAAATTTTCTTGGTTCCCATCATCAGAACACGTTTTGAAAGCGGTAACAACCCCATGCCTAACATTAAACATTCATATAAACTAGTTTACTCACTACATGAGAACTAATATATGAGCTTGAAGTTAAAGATTACAACCATTGATCAAATTTGAATTTAAATATTTTGTTAGGACAACAAACATTGTCTTAAATTCGTTTACAAATATACCAATCATTAGTTGCTTCTATAAACAATGCAATTCACAATTCGGTTGTTACTACTGAATATCTAGTTTAGTGTCATATTTGATTGCGAATACCGTATTTGCAGTAACCACTATTGATTATCGACAATTTTTTAAAAAATTTGATAGAAGTTGTCACAAAATAAATGGTTGCTTCTACCGTACACAATTACTAACCGAATTTTATTTGAAAAGTTCATTTGAAATACCAATTATTAAAATAGATTGTTTTCTAGTTCCTTTTGATTGTTTTTTAGTTCCTTTTCCGTCTTTTTAATTTTCAGTATAGTATTTTTGATTTATTAATCGATTATTGGTAATTCCAAATAAAAGAACATTCTATCAAAAAAATGTTAATGGTTTCGACCGAATTCCAATCAATCCTTTTTCTGGATGTTGAAATGGTACATACCTCTACTTTTATATTGTTTAAACAGATTTTTTAACGTCAAGATAAGTGCATTTTTTATAGAATTTATTTTAAAAATGCATTATTCTAAAACTTTGCCACTCTCGATTGAAAAACAGTATGAATATTTTCAAAGTTTGTCATTCTTACCAGATAGCTACACTTTAAATTTTTTGAGTACCCGGGTTTAAATATTTTTAATGATTTTTAGAAAAAATTAAATATAGTGTTAGGGCGACCCTTTAAATGCATCTATTTTCAAAATCACACACTCATAAAAAAGTTAGTAAAAAAGTCTTTTAAACTATTTCTAATTCAGTTGACCTAAATTTTTATGCTGCTTACGTTTAAATCAGTTATTTGAATTACCATTAGTTAATTTTATTTACCACTAGAACACATTCCATACGTACTTTAACTATTTTTTCAACATACTCTTTCGTGATTCTCAAATTTACAAAAATTTCAGATAATTTAAACCACAATTGCTTTCAAAAAAATATTTTTTTTTGTGACACCGCCATCAGTCTCATTTGTAGATCTCGTTATTTTCTTATACATTTTTTATATAATCTTAAAATAGGATATTAAGTAAACTCACAAGAACTTTTCCATAAAAGTTTAACAGTTATTTAAAAATTTAATCGGTAAAGTTGTTTCAATGGAATATACAGTTAAATTACCAAAGAAATATATTTTTTAACTTTCTGTCTGTTATTCACTAAATAAAATAAACAAAAAAAACGAACCTTCGGTAATAGTTAAAATATTCAGTTAAAATTTTCTATTTAAAACAAAAAGTTGTTATATTATATTGAGTATTGAAATAAACGAAAACAATCTATTGTTTTTATCGGTTTTGTCAATTAATTTTCAACAGTTCAAAATAAACTGTAAAATACAATTGTTTTAAACGAAAAGTAAGTAGTCATTCTTTTAACTGATTTTTAATTAGTTTAATGTGTATATTCAGTAGTCTTTACGAAAAAAATATTGTGATTGGAGGAGTGTTTCCTTGTGAACATCAAAAGGATTGAACTTTCATTAAACCATAAGCATTGTTTAAGATGCAATGAATAAGGATTATAAAAGGAAACTTCCACCATATGACCTATATAAAATGCATTGGTTCCGATCTAAATTTTCATAACATCGAAATTCAAATCAATGCAATGTATTGCTTCTTTATCTATTCTTTTGATGCTTTTTTGTCTGGGTAGTGATTTTTTAAAAATGTTTGGATGTGGTATATAATTTTTTAAATAGTTGACATCAGTGCACTATGGTTTCAAATATAACTTTTCTTTGCCAAAATTATAAAAATGAAAAGAATGGAGCAAAATTGATGATTATTAGGTTTTTTGTTAAAGTTCTGCCTATTATGGAAGCTCTAGCTTTTCTAAAACTTCGGGTTCTGATGAGATCTTTAGCCAGATCGAAATACTAGTATCAACCTAGCTAATATGTTTGATTTGCTTTATTTTTGTAAATATGCGGAGGTTGAAAGCTCGTTATAAATTGAAAATAACATAAAAATATTCTCGATGTATATAAAAACAAAAAACTAATATAACTGAAAAAAAATTATATTTTTTGGTTTAAAATAGAATTTGTATGGATATTGTAATCCTTTTATGCATTTCTGTCTCATTAACCCTTTAAAGCGTCTTCGTAATTTTTTTGTGTGTTATATTACTTCATTATGGGGTTGCAATTTTTTTTAAATAATAGTATATTTATATCTAGTAAACCTAACTTTAAATTTAACCCTCTAACCGGTAAGTCCGCCTCCAGGCGGGTTATTTTAAACAAGAATTTAATCTATTTCGATAGAAAACTAAATTTACAAAATATTTTGTGAAGTAATTTTTTGTGTGCACGGCACAGTTATGGGCCAGCTTCTACACTCACAATATTTTTACCGTAAAGACTACTGAATATACACATTAAATCAACTGAAAATCAGTTAAAAACAGGACTACTTACTTTTCGTTTAAAACAATTGTATTTTTAGTTTATTTTCAACTGTTGAATATTAATTGACAAAATCCATAAAAACAATAGATTGTTTTCGTTTATTTCAATACTCAATATAATATAACAACTTTTTGTTTTGAATAGAAAATTTTAACTGAATATTTTAACTATTACGCAAAGTCCGTTTTTTTTGTTTATTTTTTTTTGTTGAATAACAGACAGAGCGTTAAAAAATATATTTCTTTGGTAATTTAACTGTATATTCCTTTGAAACAACTTTACCGATTAAACCTTTAAATAACTGTTGATTTTTTATGGAAAAGTTCTTGTGAGTGTAGGTATAACCGGAGAGACCAATTTAGCAAAAAAAAATTCTGTTGATTTAGCTAAATTCTTAGCCAATTTACTGTCAATATATTTAACAGTCCGGATAGATCAAATTTTGAAATAAATTTTTTAGCTAAAATTTAGGTCACCATAATTTAGCAGAATACGATTCTCAACTTCATAGCAAATTCTGCTGGCGCAAATTCAGGTACTTTCTATTTTTGTGTAGCTAAATTATTAACTATTTGTACTAGCTTTTTTACGAGTGCATATTTAAGTTGTATGATTTCTTTTGTTCTTGATAGATAAAAGAACATACTGAAATAATATATTTAAAAATTTGTATTTTTAACCCTTTAAAGTGTCTTTTATCTTCCAAGCACATCTTTGCAAATATATATTCTTTTTTAAAATCGAGAGTGGCCAAATTTTAGAAAAAGGGATTTTAAAAATTTATTTCACAATACAAAAGTAGAGGTGTGTACCTTTCCAATGGAATGGAAATGGTAAAGATTCGATGAATTTAAAAGAAACTACGAATGTTGAAAGTTATACACTTTTTGCATATTTTCATCGCTAATACAATCCAGTTTTTCGAGAAAATAAAAACGCCAATCCGTAAGTGGCTCCATAGAGATTCTGTGTGCAAAATCTTATTTAAATCGAAAAATCCAAGGTCAGATTTTGGCCTGCCTATCCTTGAATGGCCGATATATTTTTTGGTACCTTTACAAAATTTCGATACCGATTTTGTTCACAAAAGTTAAATTCTATTAAAATATTTATTTTTTAATGAATAAATTCCTAAAGAGTGTATAAAATTCGTTCTAACCGATTATTAACTTTTACTTTACATTAGTTTTTCTTACACGTAGATTAGAGTGTCCCGAATAAAAAAAACTTTAATCAATGCCTATGAAAGAGCTAAATATGGGAAAAATAACTACAAAATTTTTTATGTGGATCTTTAGTTCCCTACTAGTACTGGCTGAAGTTACCGGTTGTGGTGCATTTGATCAAAAAAAAAGTTTCGAAATTTTTTGCGAAATATGGCTCACAAATTTCGTAATTTTTGGCTTATTACTGGAAAAATATTTTTAAAGAGAGCAGTTTTGGTACACCAGAAGATTTTTAATTTGGAGCAAGTTGAGTATAAAGAATAGAAATTGTTGCTTCTACATTAAAAAATCCTCTGGTATACCCAAATTATTGTACACAATATTTAGAAATAATTTTCCGGTAATAAGACCACAATAACGAAACTTTTGATCCCTATTTAAAAAAAAATCTAAACTTTTTTTTTGTGAAAATGCACCACAACTGGTAACTTCAACCGCTGGTACACACAAAAAAACAAAAACCCATTTCAATTACGAAAACCACCGATTCAATAACTTTAATTGCTGAAATTCTGACAACAACGTAACTTGCTAATTTAATTAGAAATTGATAGCTCTTTAATTGAATTATTTTTTAATTAAATAATAACTAATTTGAATAAAAAGTGATCAATATTGTATACTTTCCCAAAAACCAAAAAAAAAATTGTCGTTGCCATACCAAATGTTTTGTTGCCATACTAAACGTGTTTTTATAGCTTGAATTTTATAACATTGAATTTAAACCGGCTTGCAATTCTCATTTAGTTAGCAGATTTATTTACACTTATGTGAACAAATTCACATAGAAATTAGTTTTTTCTTTCTACTGAGGAGTAGGGACTATGCCAAGACTTTTTTGGATTTTTTCTTTGCAGAAATTAGCCATTTAGTTGAAATCAGAATATTTTTTTTTTTTTGTTTTTGGAAATAATTTTTAATTTAAATTTTTTTATTAAACGAAATTTAACTTTATAAATGACATTATCAATTTTATGATAAAGTTTTAGAATAAATAAATAATCAGGTTTAAGCAACTGAAACTAAATTATTTAACTTAATAATGTAATAAAACTAATAAGATTTAATATCTAATCTAATTAAAATGAATTTAAAATATAATTTCACTAAACATAAACATTTATAAAAAACAATTACATAAATATTACAAAAAACAAGAAACTGTTTAATTGATTCAATTAATTTCTAATTAACAGCTTTTAAAATTTTCAACAAACCGATTTAATTGAAAAAAGTAGGGAAATATTTTTTTCTGTGTAGGGAAATAAAGATTCTCTTAAAAAATTGTTTAATTATTTTTCTCATGGTATTCCTTCATCCAAACAGTGCTCTATTTGGGACACCCTAACGTAGATGTAGAAATATGTAGATTTTTTGGAGTTTTTTCTGGCGTTATCATTAGAAAAACTAGATAGATTGCTTGTAAAATAACAGAATTTCAATTGACCAAAAATGTTCTGTTACTATTGCGTAATTTCGAACAACCAATGAAGTAACAAATTTGCAAACATGCAATTGTTGATTTTGTAAATTTGTTTTTCTCGTTTGCAATATTGGAAATGTGTTGACCAAAAGCATAAATTGTCCACAAGAAATAGAAAAACATGTATTTCTTTCATATGGAGACATTGACACTGTTTAAAATTGTTTTGCTTTTTTAAAGATTTAAAAGTTTGATGTATAGCAGCCTGCTTAAGTAGGTTGTAAAATCAATGCCTACATTATTTATTAATATGTTTATTAGAAACACATTAAATTACACAGAGTTACAAAGAAAAAAGCTTAAGTGTTTTTTTTTTTGTCATATTATAAGGAGTTTTCATTTTATCCAACTTTTCGAGTCTTTTTTATCACCGGTACTTTTAATATTTAAAATAAGGTGGCAACTCTGGAATAAGAGTATAAAATTTAATTTCCTAGTGGGTCTTTTTTTTTGGTGAAAAGTGAAAACATTAACCCTATATGGATCATGTTACACAAACTAATTATTTTTATCAAGTTGAGATTTTTTTATCAATTAAAAAGCTTTACAATTTCGTAGTCATGAAAATATTAAGATTTTGTTAAATTTTTTACTAAATAAGCTATTTTCATAAAATGTCCTAGAAAGAAGTCGCTTCAAATACAAACTCGAATTATCAATTTTCAAAGTTATTTTTGTTCTTTAATAACAACTGTCATATTATAATAATAGCTATCGACATTTTCAAATTAGGCATTTTAAAAAATTTTAAAAAAAGACGTTTTTGCATTTTTTCTCAAATTCGTTGATCATTTTGGATTCCAGGCTAAAGTAGGTTAATGATATCCGATGAAGTCAAAATTCCATATCTGAATAAATTTGAGTATCTTAAATAAAAAGTATCACAAGTAATTGAAATATAAAATAAATATTTTCGACTTTTGGAATTTATAATAACAATACACTTTTTCCAAAATTGGCCACTTTCGGCCGTCTCGTTAACGTTTTCAAAAAAAAAAAAAAACTATTTCTTCTATTTGAAACCATTTGCAATAAAACTGGGGGGTGCAATGCACGAAAATCGACAAGTCGTTATTTTAAGGGACCTCTAATATACATATCGCACACCTAGTTCAAAAGTGATTCAACTCAAAATTTTTATTTTTCGGGTTTATATGCTTAAACTATGCGCAATACACTTTTTTATCTATAAAAAAATATCAGTTTATTTTGTCGTTGTTAACTGTTGCTAAAAAACAGTTATGTCTTTCTTTATGTTTCAATTGGTATAAAGTTGCAAATGTTTTTTTTTTCGATTTCTGAAAAATTAAAAATTTTGAGTTGAGTCACTTTTGAACTAGGTGTGCGATATGTTTTTGATTTCAAGAAAATCGGAATATATTCTTTCAAAAAACATATAACATATATAACGATATATTATTATATATTCCCCTGTATACAATTAAAAGATATCTAGCATTACTATACATAATAAGATATGATAGATCTATTGTTATATACAATAAATAACATTCTCATATATAACATAATATGTAATCGTATATAATGACATATAAGCTATATCATTTAAGATATAATAATGTATACTGTCTTATAAAAGTATGTTTTTATGTGATATAAGACATGTTTAAATATGGTGCGATATGTATAATACAACTCAAGATATGACATTTAATGATACACAGACATAATTTCTTGGACAAGTTTTAATGCAATTTTTTCTCTACTTTAATAAAGTTTTCTTCACAATGTGAATAAAAAATTTTTTAAACTTTATAAAAAACCTTCATAGTTTTAATGAAACTATTTTTAATGAAACGTTTGGTTTAGTTGTATGAAATTTTTAATAACTAATATGACATTTTTCATTAAACTTTATGAAAAACTGAATTGACTTAATGAAAAGTTTCAATGGACGAATTGCAGTGGCAATTCATAGATCTAATGCAAAAATTCATTGATAGCATGCAGATAATTCAGCGTACAAGATATAATTATGTGTGATTGCATATATTGTGCAAGATTAGCAATTAAGTTTAAGATATGATGTATATAGTCTAAGACAATTAATATTTTCTTTGGGTATAAGATATAAGTATATATTGTTATATTTAACGCCATAAATAATTATATAAGGGCCTGATAAGTAAATCTTTTGTTACAATTATTTTAAATTTTATTAAACATTAAAAATTTCATTGGATTTAAGTAAATCCAATTTAATCTCAAAATATCCAACTCGATCCACCAACAATTACTTATCATTTTAGATCTAATTAGCTGAAAGTTAATTACATGGGATATTTTGGAATCCATCAGGATCTTGAGAATTTTGAGATCAATTTTGATATAATTTAATGCAGTAACATATTTGAGGGATATAATTGAATATTACTGGATACCTCAATTTTGAGATCAAATTGGATAAGAACAAATATTTATCTATATCAAGTAAAATATGATTTCATATTTGAGATATAAATTTTTTTTATCGGTAAAAATTCTAACCGTTCACAAAAATCCGTCATGTCAAATTCTTTAAAACTTGTTTGTTATTTCCTTATTATGTTTAAGAGAAATTATACTTTATATTGCATTTTGAAATGACACAATACCACCAAGAAAATCGTGTGCATTGAAGTCGAAACTTTTTTGAAATAGTGATAGCGGAAATTAAACTCAATAACAGTTGACAGTTTTGAGAAAAATAGTTCCATTACTATGCCACAATAGGGAACATTAAGCACTTGTTTTTAAATCGGGATTAAATATTGTATTTCGGATTTCGAAATTTATATAGTAAAATTTTGAGCTTTTAGGCAAAAAATTCTTGCAAAATATTGTTGTCTAGTGTAAATTATGTGGGTATTTTCCACTTATCAATTAGCTACTAAATAAGTAACTAATTGTAACGTATTTTATCTTTAAAAAAAAACAATTTTGTTAAAAGTTTTTAATTGTAAGTTAGATTTGCGGTTAAAAAAACAATTTTATTAACAATAATGTCGCAATATCCTTTAACATATTTTTAACTTAGTGTAATATTTTTTAAATTTTATTAAATTTTTAATGATGTAATAGATTATATATTAATGTTGTAAATGTTATAATTTTTTTTTTTTTTTTTTTTTTTTTTTTTTGAGCCCAACAATTTTTAATATTTTCTTGCCATACAATTTGCAAACATGTAATTAATGGTAATCAACTTTTGTTATGTCATTGTAGAATTCAAATTATGTATATAAGATTTGGACACTGGCACGTGTTCATTTTCATTTTAAACAAGACATCTAGATACAGTCGTCTATGTGCTGGATTTCGAGTCGTTTTCAAAGCGCAAACTTTTTTAAAAACGCATCATGTATAAATCGGTGTTCTTAAAAACGCTCGTTTTGATATATTCGAAGTTTTGTTCGAAAAAAATGTTAAATGTCAAATGCTCAAAAACATAATTTTAATTATCTGTTGTATTTTATCAAATAAAATACATGCAATTTGAAGAGATTTTAAAAAATCTTATTTTAAATTAAAAAACGATATTGAATGATTATTATTTGACTTAAAATAAATAAAAAAAAAACATTTCAAATTTTTAATACCAAGTGTTGTTTTTAGTATTCAACAAACATTTTTAAGAAAAATTCCACATTCTCTTTACTTTCGACAGGGTACAAGTGCTTAAATTAAAAACGAGAAAACATACAAAACTATCTAGAAATTTATAAGGTTCCGCGCTTTGAATATTTTTTTAGTAAACCCAGATGTGATCACATATAGTCACATTATAAAGTCACATTCAAGTATACGTGGTGCCATATAAACATTGCTTTCTAAATGATTTTAGATACAATTATATAATATCCGGACATAAGATTTCGGAGTTAACTTAAAAATTTGGTTTTGGTCCACACGAACGACTTTATCTCCCTCGGGCGCACATTTGCACAAAATTTTTGTAAAAACACCCTTTAAAAAATTGTGAGAAAAGATGTAGTCAAAAAATCAGAGAACCCTAAATTGTCTACAAAACAGAAAAATATTATGTTATGAATCTCTTCGGAGGTAAATTGTTAAAATATGTTTATCTCCGTAAAAAGACTTAAAATAATATTTGTCAACAATGACATGTATTCAATACAAAATAAGTTAAACAACTTCATACGTTATTTCTAAAGATGTCACGAATATTCGGTTACTAGTCGGCATTCGGCATCTTTTACTTCGAACAACGGTTAGCTAAAAATCTATATTTTCATCTAAAAAATTTTATGGGTACAAAATTCGAATGAAATTGTACCTAATATAAAGGGTCCGCCATCTAACGTTTTTTTTCAACTAGTGCTTATTTCGTGAATGGTAACACTTAGCTCATGTCTGATTTGACAGATAATTAGTTTTATCCTTCCGCTGAACGAATATGGTTGTGTATACGCTTGAACAACGCTGGGAAATATTGCGACATTACTGTGAAAATCATGGTAATATTGCAGAATGTGTGCCGATACACCCAAAACGAGTCACTGTTTGGTGCGGATTTTGGTCCAGAGGCATAATTGGGCCATTTTTCTTCGAAAATGAGCAAGGAGTGGCAATTACAGTCAATGGCGATCGTTATCGGGCCATGTTGAACGAATTTTTGTTCATAAAAATTGAAGAGGAGGAAATACAGCTGCACACAATCGATAATGTGCTTAAAAATTGGACCGACCGTGTAGGCTACTGCATGGCCAGCCGAGGCAGCCATTTGAATCAAATTATTTTCCATTATTAACCGGAAGGATTGTACTTTCAAATAAAAAAAAAAATTTGAGAAAATATTCAGTTGTTTTTTTTTATAGCATTTTCAAAAAAAAAAAAGTTATATGGCGAACCCTTTATAAATTTGTACAAATTTGTAGCTAATTGCATCGAATTCCATATAATTCGATAAGATTGTATCGAATTATTAACAATTTGATGTATTTTAGATACAATTATATGTTCTCATTTTTCGGATCAAATTTGATATCATCGCATATTTAATTTTTTTATAATTTGATGTTGGCCCATATAAATTATTTTTTATTTGCGTAAATATTCATAAAAATTACATGACTTTTTTAGATATTTATTACAATCTAGTTGAATGTCTCGTTCAAATAATGACATTAAGTCTATTTTGTGACCTTTGACTGTTATAAATTTTGTTAATTTTTTTCTCCAACTTGTTAACTTATGTCTATTTCTGACCATGGAATACGATTGTTCATTTTAAACACTCGCTTTTTCTGGTATGTGACTTCAGCAAGTATGCTGAAATAATATATGAGTATCGAACTTCAAAATGGACTTAGCTCCTGAAATTAAAATTGTTAATGAACACAAAAAACTTAATATAACTTAAATGATTAAACTTCTTTAAAGTTTTTTTTTTGAACAGATTACTTCTGAACCAGTTCTAGAACAACTTCTTTTGCTACCAGTTACATGGAACCGGTTCTAGAACAGGTTCCTGGGAGTCGAAATGTAAGGGATCACTGTCAAAGAACCAATTCTATAACTGGTTCTCGAACCGGTTCCACAGCATCCTGTTCTTGTTTGGAGGTAAAGTACCTATTGCAAATAGGACAAACTCCGTATAAAAAGAACCCCTTGTAGAACAGAAATTAGAACCTGTTATAATACAGTATAAGTGGTTCTGCAACCAGTTATTTGGATTTTACTATTTTACTGGGTTATGTACACTCAGTTTAAAAAAAAAAAAAAATATTATGAACCCATTCGAAATTCATAACTCAGTACATCTCATGTGAATTAGTGGGCTATAATACGAAACACCTTGTAATTTGACCAAACCAAATAAATAACGGGCTTGAAACAAAATTATTAATAAAAACAAGTAAAAGTTTATTTTTTCTAGTAGGTTAAAGTATTTATTAATATCTGACTTATTTTTGTCTGTTTTCGGTTTCGGTTTTGAGGCTTGGAAAACCACGTTTTCGGTTAAAACCGAACAGCAAACTCAGCAAAAGATTTAAATTTTTTATACATTTTTTATTAAAAGTAAGTTTTAGTTCAGTGGACGTATAAGTAATAAGCAATTATTATTTTAAAGAAAAAAAAATATAATCATCAAGCCAAAAAGCTTAACCCTTTCACTACCGACTCTTTGTTTGTGTATATATTTCTATTTTGACTTCAGATTCTTGTTAGGGGTTGTTAAATTAAAAAGAAAAAAGTTTACATGTATACTACCTCCCCCTCCTACCTACAAAATGGGCCCGAAAATCGAATTTGTAAAACTTCTCGGCCCAGTTTTACCATTAAAACATTCGAAAACCCAAAAATCATTTATTTGATTTTGTTCTGTTCATTAGATAAAGCTACATTCCATATGTAGCTTTATCTTTATTTAATTTTGTTCTGCTCATTAGACGACGCTACATGCCAAATTTCGAGATTCTAGCTCTTTTAGTTTACGAGATACACCAAACGCCCCTTCTTTCGAAGATAAAGGTTCATTAAAAAATATTGGACTTGCTTAACAAATATCGCTACTAAAGGGTCCGCCAAATAATTTTTTTTTTTTGAACTCCTGAACCAATTGGACTTTGTATGGCGTCATACCAAGGTCTTTATGCAAAATTCGTCTCAATGATGTCAATGAGGATCAGTGTTTCCATATTGCCAGTTTTAACTGTTTTTGCCAGTTTTTTGGGATGCTTAACAGTTTTGCAGTTTTCATATGAAAGGAACAGTTTTTCATAAAATCATGCAGTTTTTACAGTTTTTGATGATAAATTAGTTTATCTGTTCTATTTGTTGTTTATTTCTAGATAAATGTTCCTATTAGGGAAAAAAGTAAAAATATTTTGGATAAAAATAGCAATATATTACTTTATGGGATTTAAGTCACTGAATTATCTTTACTTAAAAAATACATCTGTCTAAATTAGCATTTGCAATCGCGATTAAAAACATATGCCATTAATAGTCATTATCAATTAATCGCGATTAATGGCATATGTTTTTAATCGCGATTGCAAACGCTAGTTTGAATGCACTTTGATTTTTTTAGTGTAGGTGTATACAATTTTTTTATACTTTTCTCCAGATTTTTAATATTTTTGTAAAAACAGTTTTTCATTTGAAAAACAGTTTTTATTAACAGTTTTTAGCAAAAAAATACATGGTAACACTGATGAGGATGCCAGTTTCTTTCACTTTTTTCACAAGATAACGAACATACGGACCATATTCGTTCAGCGGAACATGAGCTAAGTGTTACCATTCACGAAATAAGCACTAGTTGAAAAAAAAACGTTAGATGGCGGACCCTTTATATTGCCCTGGTGAATAGTTTATATATAATGATTTTTTTGTTTAATTACCAATATACTAATGAACATATCGCACACCTAGTACAAAAGTGACTCAACTCAAAATTTTTAATTTTTCAGAAATCGAAAAAAAAAACGTTTGCAACTTTATACCAATTGAAACATAAAGAAAGACATAACTGTTTTTTAGCAACGTTTAACAACAAAAAATACACTGATATTTTTTTATAGATAAACAAGTGTATTGAGCATAGTTTAAGCATATAAACCCGAAAAATTAAAATTTAGAGTTAAGTCACTTTTGAACTAAGTGTGCGATATTTAAACAAAAATAAAAAGCTTTATTGGATTATCAAAATTTTTATATTTATTTAATAATATGTACACTGTTGTGTACAAGGGTAGTGAAAGGGTTAAATAACTTATCAACATATTGTAATAAAATGTTTAAATGTAATCTTTAACAAACCTAAGATATTATTAACTTTTTAATAATTTAGAGTTTCAACGGACATTAATAAATTATTATGCTTAAAATATCAACACCAAACTAAAACTTTTACATCTCATTTTTATTTTTGGTTTGTAAACATTTAAGTCCAGTATCACACAGTGTTGCCAGTGGATTTTTTAAAAAATACCTACACTAAGCAATAAAAATCCCTTTTCTCCCTACATTATCGAATTTTTCCCCTACAAAAATCACTACGAAATTTTTTACATTTTTATAAACTAACAATGCTTTGAAATTTTCATACTTTCGACGACAATTCCAATTATTTTCAAAAATTAATATCCAACTGCTACTATAGAAAATTTGTTCAAAAATTATTTGAAAATGGAAATTTGTTAAATTTTCCAAAATGTTTTTTAGAATAGATTTAAAATTGTCAATATTTGCCAAAACAAAAATCATGCCAGCTATCAAAAAGTTTACTTTCATACTAGCGGTTTCTATTTAATTTTTATTGGGTTTTTTTACATAAGCCATCAAAAATTGTATTGCTTTTCGTAGGTGAAATTTAACATTGGTTTTTCATAGGTGGGAAGCTGTTCATACAATGCTGCACAACAAATTCCAAAGGATAACTTTCTAAATAACTTCCAAAAAGATTGTTAGTTAAAAACAAACACTCATCTATTAAAATGACAAATTATAAGAAACTAATTTTTGCTACGGAAATATCTCTCAAAATATAATCATTTTACAAAAAAATGTAGAAATAGCTGTTTTTGAAAAGATTTGCATTAATTGGAAAAAGTACCTACATTTTGACTAATTAGAAATATCTGTCCCTTTTCCCCTACGCCGTTATTTTGAAGGCAAAAAAACCTACATGTAGGGATTTTCCCTACTTCTGGCAACACTGGTATCACAGCATAACTTTTATATAATTTTAACTATCTTTAATAAAACTATCTACAAAAAAAAAAAACTAGTTTTTTTTTTCTTTTGGCTTAATTTCCTTAAAACTATATAAAAAAATATCATTTAAAGTAAATAATTTTAATTATATTATATTTTTAGTGTCATATAATAATGTATAAAATGCATTTGAACACTAAAACAAATCTTTTCACTTATTAAAAATTATTTAATATAATATTAATTCCTTCCGACAAAAAATCCAAATATTGATAGTTGTTAAAGATCAAATATAAAAATATAACCCCACACTGTATGCCCATATATCTTTACATTTCAGAAATGTTTTATGAAAAATTAAAAATTACACAAAATACATCACACAGAGCTTGAAGGGGAGTTAAATAAAAGGTCAAAGCACATGGGGTTTTTGCCAGAAAATGTTAGTTAGTTTATTTATAACCTCCCTTCAAGCCAGTTCTCATGCAATGTGTGGTTAACTTAAAAAAGTCGATTAAATCTGCAAATTGATATAAAAATTAGATAAGCCTTCCAAAACCGCTTAATTGAATTAATTTTTATACCCAGGGGTGTCCCTATTACCAGAGTACACAAGCAAATTAGAAACCATTATTTCTTAATTTGTGCATGTGGTATTAGAAAGCAGTTTTCTATAACACGATCAGTGAATGCATAAAAAAAATGTAATATAGACGCAATCAAACAATAAAAAAAAAAAAAACAAACAAATATCACAACATTCTCAGGATCACTGTTGAAGGTTGAATACCAGAAACTGTAGTCTGAATTAATTGAAAATTGACAATATAGTTATGATTTTTAGAAATCTTACAAAACAATGAAATCAGTTGCATATTAATTATAGTTTGTTTAAAAAAAATGTTAAATTCAAAAATTGTCCACATAATTTTTTTTAACTTTTTTCTATATTTTTTTTAAGTCTAAAGTTTACCCTGGCGTTGTACTTAACTGGACACTGTAATCTCAGATACCATAAGCACAGGAAGGGTCAATCGGACACGGATATGTGTAGGTTTTGTGAGATGGTGTTTGAGACCTCGGAGCATGTTCTCTGCGAATGTCCCAGGCTTTGTGATAGGAGACTCTGAGCATGTTCTCTGCGAATGTCCCAGGCTTTGTGATAGGAGACTTAGGTTTCTAGGTGATCGCTTCATTTCGCCTTCCGACATCGCGAACATTTTGCCTAATAGGATAATTGGCTTTATAGGTAGCTTGAATCTGTAGGTAACTTTAGGCAGCACAAAATACCTACATTGGACGCGGTGCATAGTGCCTTCTGATCTAATCTAAAAGTCTAAAGTTCGGAGATTCCAAAAATATTTGAATTTTCATTCTAGCGTTTATAGAACTTTCTCAATCCGCGTTTAATTTCTTAACAAAATTTTCCTTTACGCTCTTTAATATACGAGTACATATGGCAATGTAAGCTTAAATTAACAGACAAAATTGGAAATTTGAGAATTAGGAATCACTAAATTTTGGGTCGAAAAAATAGTTCAAATACGGAAAAAATTTGTTCTTGAAGTAAAATCAGATAACTAATAAATTTAGCTAAATTACTGATTTAAACGATAACAGCACATAAAATCAGCTCAACTGAACAGATTTAACAGAATTTTTTTATGAGTGTACTATTTGGACGTTTTTTCCAAAAATTCTCAATTTTGTGTTCAAAATTTGTGCATTAGCAAAAGTTTTGGGTGTTTTAAAGTTTGTCTCTTCAATAAAAATCATATATTTTATTCCATATATTTCATTATACAGTTAATAATAAGGTAACGAACTAAGTCCAAATTAGCCAATTATATTTGTGTGAAATATTTACTACCTAGAGAGCCAATTTTTGTATTTTTGAAAAAAATGTTTACAGATGTTGTAATTTTTTGTATTTAAATCACATTTTTTAGCATACTTGTTCCATTTATAGAACTAATTTAGCAATAAATATTTAATTTGATAAGGGTTAAATAAGTTCTTTTGCAAAAAATATATTTTCCTACAAACCAGTACTCTGGTAGTCCCATAGCTAGCATATGGTAAGAGGCATTCTCAATGTCTTGGTGGCAGGATCAAAAAAGAGAATAAAAAACTAAACTTTGATAGATCCTAAGTAGTAATCAGTTCACCTCATTAGTTTTCTGGTAAAATTTTGTCTCTATTGGTTTAACCTAAGAACGTGTAGCATAGTTTTTGTAGGTTAAAGGCTAAATATCTTAAAAATTGGTCAACACCTAATCCAAATTTTGTTTCCAAATTTATTAATTGACCACTTTCAGAAAAGTGTTG
Source organism: Delia radicum (assembly GCA_021234595.1). NCBI lineage: Eukaryota > Metazoa > Arthropoda > Insecta > Diptera > Anthomyiidae > Delia > Delia radicum. Next base: position 112,731,148 of record CM037852.1, read on the forward strand.
ATAGATCTAGTTCCGGAATTTCTAGGTTCCCATCATCAGGACACATTTTGAAAGAAGTGACTATCCCTTGCAAATATCAAACATATATAACCTAGTTATCAAACTAAATAAGAACTAATATATGAGCTCGAAGTTAAAGATTATCACCATTGATCAAAACTAAGTTGAAAACTTGTTCGTTATGTGCAAGTTCTACATTTGGTAGATATAAAATACACTCTTTTTGTTTTTATTCTCCTTTTTATTTTTACACTTGTTTTGTTTTATTTAAAAACAAGATGTAAACTAATACCGTACTTTGTCTTTTTTACAAGTTTGATATAATTTTTATTAAAAATAAAAATTATGTTTTTTCGACCTTTAATTGTGCAATGAAAATAGAAATTATTCAAGTTCGATTCCATATCCTAATAAAGAAATATAGAGTATGGCCTCGAACTTGAATAAATTTCATTTTCATTGCACAATTAAAGGTTGAAAAAACATAATTTTTATTTTAGAAATGTTGAGGTTAAGAAGAAGAATAAACGGTTTTCTCTAAAAATTATAAATACTATCACTTTTTAAATCAGACGAGACTAGTTTCTGCCTTTTTATGGACAGGCTCATCAGTGATTTTCCATTTAAAATGTATTATTATTTGTGTCTTATGATTGTCAGATTGTCTCTATATGATAAATTTTTAAACAACCTGCGGCTGTAAGAATCAAACCTGCGCTCATCTTACATTACAAACGTAACAATATCAAGTCATGACCGTTTAGCGATCACACCCAAGTATGGCCTCGAGTCTAATGCAGCTAAATTGCAGTTTTCTTTCCTATTAGCTTTTTCTGTTATTGTATATTATACTCAGAAGTGACAACACTAACAACACAAATATTCAATTTTTTTTAGATTTTAGATTTTTATTTTTAATAAAAATTATATCAAACTTGGTGAACACCACTTGGTGCCCTAAGCAACAATAAATGCAAAAATGTTTAACCCAAAAGGTAGATAATTTAAAAAAAGGTCTTATAATTTAAAAATATTAACAAATAAAAATACGATAATTCGCTACGTCTCGAAAGGAATGGCGATTAAAAACTTTATAAAATTGTCTTTATTTTGAGATAGCAACTCTTTTATACTGTATTTATTTTTTGTATAATTAACATTTTAATTGGTAAAAAAAAAGCATTCGTTTACATCCTTTATAACATTTTGCTAGTTTTGAGTGTATTGTTAATTAAAGTTAATCCACAATTTCAATGGCTAATTATGTATACACAATGCATTTACATTAATCGTACACTCATAATATAAGCTCGTACAAATAGTTGAAAATTTAGCTACGACAACAGAAAATGGTACGGTAGAAGAGGGAGCATTCGCCACGTTTTGTTTAAAGCGCTGTAGTTATTCAACTCAAATTTTTTTTTGGAAAAAATGATTATAAGGTTTTAAGCGACATTTCTTTGAAAATGTTTTTGCATAAAATGGTTTATCAAGCATCAAAACGTATACCTATGCAGAAAATGTTGCTAAACTTTGGCGTTTTTGCCCAAAAACTAACATTAAAAGACGACTTTTGTTCAAAAATTTTATAAAATTTCAATGGTAAAATGTATTTTGCAGTGAAACTAATGTTTATTTACCAATGTTTAAACATTTCTGCTACCTTATATATTATGAATTATTATGTTATATTATTGATATTTTAATTTCCTAAAAACTCTTTATCGTGAAATAGGTATGTATCCAGAAAAAGGGTATGTATCCACATCAGCGCGGATCCAGGAAAATGTTTTGGGGAGGGAACTTAGAGTATTTTTAATTCATTTTTTAATATTTTTACATTTGTGTATTGCAAAAAATATTATTTTGGGGGAGGAAATATTCCATTTTCCCTACCTCTGGAACCGCGCTTGATCCACATATAAATGAAATATTAATTAACTATTGGTTTTAAGATATTTTTAAATTTGACCTTAGCAAACTGAAGAATTAAATATAACATGGTTAGTCTCTTATTATTTAGGTTGCAATAGACTGAAGCGGAAAGTAAAAGTGTTCCCTAGTATTGCTAAATTTTTTTGCGATATTCCTTAGTGGGGTAAACAGTAAAAAACTAATGAATGCACAATTTATTTTTTGTTTAAAATCTATCGTTTAGAAATTTACATACAGCGGTCCGAAACCCCAAAAGAATGACAAAAAGACTATAAGCCATGAAAATACATATAAAATTGTAAAATATACCCTTATTCTAATAAACAAAAATTTCAAGTGCAATTTTTTACTACTTCTGCTTAATAATTTTAAATGAAATTTTGTACACTGGCACATGTTGCCTATGCTTGTAGAATAGCAAAAAAAAATTATCAAAACTCTATTTTTTGACCGTTTGCCACGTTTTTTACCTCTACTGAACACTTTGGTTTTTGGATTTTATACCCAAAAAAAAATATCCAAAAAGGTAAGCGGGTTTGTAATCAAGCATTTTGGGCAGAACGCATTCCTTACTAGATTACCTACTCGATTCTTTTAACAGGGCGTGAGACTAAAATAATTGATTCTTTAGAATTGATTATTTTTTTTACCGAAAAACCATTTACTTTATATTTTTAAGAACTACATACATTTTTTAATAAAGAAATAGTTCCTTTGTAAAACTACGAAGTACTTACACAAAAAAAAAAAATGAATAGTTCCCTAGAAAAAATAAGAAGTACTGACATTAAAAAAAAAGAAGCAGTTTTATAAGTAAATTCCACTTTTACTCACACGTAATTCTCCTACGTCACTCAAATATAACGATCAAAACTCATACGGAAATAAAATCCTAAAAAGTGAAACATCGAATTGTTATGATAACATGGGTTTGTCATAATTGTGGAGCTATAAACCACGAAAATATAAATTTTTCAAAAAAAAAGAACAATTCAAAATGGAAAAACGAAAATATGACTCACGCACAATCACCCTCGAAAATTTTTTTTAGGCTCACTTACGATAACGTCAGTAATTTCAACTTCCACTCACAATTTTCTGCTCACGTGCGCTTCCCTAATTTATACCTAACCACAGTTTAACAAAATTAAGGCAACATGCAATTTCTGTTTTTAGTATTATTTTCTTGCAAATAAAAATTAGTTTGAAAATATATATGAGATAAATTCTTTTTTCAAAACTAGGAACTACTTCCAATAACGTCCTTTTATTAAGAAAAAGTATATGATTACTTATTGAGTACAAAAAGTTATACATATAAGTTAATAACATTGTTATTTTCTTTTAAGTAAATAATTACTTTGTTATTGAGTTCATGCTTTCTAGTTTAAATTTAAAGAATTGATTACAATACTACTTGCTTTTTTGACTCTATAGTTGGAATGAGTTTAGTATTGCAGTTACTAAATTTGGCAATGAGATATGTAAGCAAAAGTGGGCATCACCTTCTTTTTGGAATGTGTAATTTTTTCCTGGGTTATATTTCTTTTCTTTAGATTTCCAAAGTAACTCAAATCGGATAAACTGCCCCATCTATGGTGTAAATTCGCCAAGTTGATATTGCACAATTGTCAGCTATAAATATAACGGTATTCAAAAACATATCAATAATTTTAAATAATCATAAAAATTAATATCATTAGCAGTAATTTCAGCAAAAAATGTTAGAAATGTTTATTTTCTTCCAAAACTACGTCTGATCCGTGCAACATATATAACCATATAATGAATTAATATTACGTATACGTCTTTTAAAGTGCTACCAATTTTTGCTGACTAAACAACCCAAGCTGGCGTACTTTTTAGAAATTAATTTTAATGGGTATTTTGAAGTACAGATGTAAAATTTGGTGACATGAAAGATGATCAATAAACTGCACAAATTATGTAAAGGATTTTTGTAATAACTCTTTTAAATACAGAGCAAATCGGAGATGGCTTATGTGCCCCAGTGGCGAAACATGGCGGAGGTTTCTACCCTACCTAAATTTGCAAATTTTTAAATGAAGTTGAGAATCACAGTCTGCTAAATTTAGGTGATCTAAATTTTCGGAGAACTAAGTTTTTTTGACAGTTGTAGTTCAATTAACTATGAATTACAATGACTGTCTAGTTTATGACCAAACTTTGGGAAAATAATAATTTGTACACTGGTTGGTACTATATTCAGGGTTAGATTAGACTAGAGTGGCACTATGCACCGCGACCAGAAGTTGGTATTTTTTGTTCAGGGTTAAAATGTTTTCTTTTGTTTATTTTTAATTAAAACTGAATTTTAATTTTTACAAAATATGCAAAAATATGCAATTAATATATTGAAAATATGCAAAATATGGTACAAAAAATGTCGAAATATGCCATAAAATATGCTTTTATTTCAAAATATGCATTTACAACAAAATATACAAAAATATGCAGAAATATGCAAAAATAAATCGATGCAATTATGTGCAAATTCGATGATTCGGAAAAATAGTTGGTCAAAATTGTTGTTGGGCTACCGACTACAAACATGGATTTGCATGAAATTGCTTGCCCAACAAATAACTTTAGCTAAATAACTGATTTAAACTATAACAACAGAAAAAATGTTTTCAACTGAATTGGAACCGGTTTAACAGACTTTTGCACTAACTTTTATGAGTGTAATGTTCTTTTGATTTAATAATATCCGATAAGATCTTTATGACAATAAGATGTTTTGAAAAGTAGTTTAATTGGTTTATATTACAATTAGAACGAGGGTATTTATATAAAATTATAATTCTTATTGAAAGACCATATTAACTGTATGAAATATACTTAAATAATAAAGTTTGCATAATAATTAGTAAGACGTTTTATACCCTACCCTACTCTACAGTTTTTGTCCTCATTTTTAATAGAATGCAATTTTTTTAGGTAAATATTTTATTTATTCCCTATGTACAAATTACTTTTATTTTTATTAATATTCTTTGATGATTTTAGCTAAATTTACTTCAATATAGTCTACAAATAAATAAATTTGTCGTAAATATCAGAATTTTTTTTGGGTAATTTTAGGCCCTCTTTGCAGTTCCTAACCGTGAGCTTGAGCACCTAAAAAAAAATAGTGTATAATTATTTGTTTCATCTAGAGATGCGCACGTGAGTGAATTTTGACTCACCGTCACTCACTCTCACGAAAGAAACATTCTATTCACGCACAACCACTCACTAGAATTTATTGACTACTCACACTCACTCATGCTCACGTGATTAAATTCAGATTTTACTTACACTCACAAATTCACGAAACAAAAAATATCCGCAAAACAAATAATATATAAAAATATATGTAGATTGTGAATATTTGACTCAAAACTGCTCTAAATATGTAATTTTGTCATTTATTTTGTATATTAAAACCCCAAAAACAGTAAATCGGCGAAAAAATTAAAGAAAATATTTATTTAAAGAGAAAAAATTTTCTTATCAAATCAGTAAGGTGCTAAAAGACAGGCCAAATTTTAAAAAATTTTAATGGCCACAAAACCGCCACCTAAATTTTTGTCTCTAGAAAGGTAGTACTTTTATTGTCGGTCTAATGTCTTATCTATTAAAACAAATAACTGGCAAAATACAGAGTTTTTGTTTTGTATTTCGATAATTTTTACTTTTAAAGTGAAATAACATGCTCCCATCGCTGGAAAATAAAAATGTATATATATATGTCATATGAAAGAAGATTTTATAAGCTTTCCAGTGACATATAATTTTTCCCGAACAGATAATTTTTGAGAAATTGATTAAAAATGTAACTCTTTAGCGTTGGCGCATCAAAAAATTCAAACTCTGCTCATGTATATGAATCGTGCCTAATTTTTTTATCAAAATCGTTAAGGTGCCCCAAAACTAAAGACAAGCCAAATTTTGATTGGCCGCAAAAAAAATGGCGCCACCTAGATTTATTTCATTTTCGTTGGAAAATGGTTTTTAGATCATCTAGAAACAGAATCCGTTTTCAGATTAAAATTTTATTTAAATTCACTCAGGCGCACCGTGCTTTGGCATTGCAAAAAAGTTTTGAAGTAGTTTTACATTAACCATAGTTTTAGTTACCATTAATAGTTTTTTAAAAATCGAAATATTAAAACCCGTTATTTGGTTATTAGGGTATACCGCAGCCACCGTTGTGTTAATGGATAATATAACTTGATTAAATAAGCAATGCTGGCTATTTCAAAAGCGTAATCAATATAAAAATCAGAAACATTTCTGCGTAATTTGGCTTAAAAGCATTTGTCATTGGGCCGACCTAAGTCAGTGTGCCTAATTTTATCGAAATGTCTTAATATTTCGAACAAGCATAAATATTTCGAACAAGCATAAAAGCCAATATTTCAAACAAGCATAAAATCCAATTTTTCGTGGGGACTGTTATATGTGCACTAGGTCCAAACATACACCTATTCTAAACAAAATAAAAGTCCGTTGTCCTCGTTGTAGATATAGGTCGAAAAATCTTAATATTTGAACAAGGTCTAAACATGGATAGATGTTACAAAAATCAATAAATTTTGCCCTCGGGGTAATATAAGTCAGTGCGCCAAATTTCATTAATATGTTACAAATATAAATCTTATCTTTTAAAATGTTTACATAGATTTACTTCGGAGATGACTTATTATCTTTGTTGAAGCACTATTTCTAAGAACAAAAATATTTTGTAGCTTTCATTGCAAGCTATGTGCTTATATGTTATTTCGAAATTTTAAATTGTTGTTGATAAAAAGAGGTTTTTCGTGTAATTTCGACCTATAGATCCATAGATGAAGCGCTTTAAAACAATATTCAAAAATATGTTACGCTTTAAATGGTATTTACTTTTCAGTTTAAATGACCACAGTTGCTTGATCCGAAATCGAGATATAGTCAAAATAGCTAAATTACTCAAAAATTAAAATTAATAAATATAAAATGTTTCAAAAACTAGTATATAAAAATTTTGTAATTCCATTTTCGGTTTTAGGAGGCCTAATTACTTAATAATAATACATAATACAAATATTCGCATACTTGTCACATTTTTACTGTAAAGTAGTGTTATTACTCTTTTTAGGTCTGCCTTTTGAATACATTATATAATTATAGAAAGAGATTATTCTATTTGAATTTTCATGAAGTTAGAATTAGTTGAGATCATATAAAGCAGTGGGAATAGTATTTACAATGACCAAATAATATAAATACATTCTAAAACACTCTTAACAAATGCAATAACGCTGAAACACCAGAAGCTGCACATAATATAAGAGACTAATCCCAAAGTCGCTATTCATAGCGACTTCTCAATATCTCCCGATTGAGCAAAACAAAAGCAAAACAAAAGCAAGTTTGGAGAGAAATATACTTTTATGTTACATTCACATTACATTTTACATACATACATTCACGTCGCAACTTTTTCAAAATATTTAAAGCGAAAATTTAATTTGATAACAGATTACAGATTACAGCATATTTTTATTCAGCAACACGAAAAGTAAACAACGGTTTACTTTAACGAACAGGATTCATTAGCCAACATTCCCTTATACAAACTTGAACAGCCATATTTCTCTGATTTTAACGATTGTCCTTTATCACACTTATGCAACTGAAAAATGCATTCCGGATGCAAATGCAATTTCGGTTTTTACAACTAAATTCGGTTGGTTAGAGGTTGATTTAGAGGTTGTGGCAACCGAATTTGTTTGTGACAACTGAATTCGGCTGGAACAACCGAATTTACGAGGTTGAAGCAGCCGAATCAATTCGGTTGGATGAAATTTTTAAATTTTTTTGAGGGTATGTGCACAAATTTCTATGTGATATCTCAAATTTAATTTTTGGTGTTTTTTATTCAAAATACATGTGAGAAATCATTTTCTAATGAACTTCAACCAGAAACTGTAAAAATATTGTGAGTGTATTTTAGAAAGTCTGCATAAATAATAAAGTTACAATAAAATGTTTTACAATTGTAAATTTTTCAATGGCTATTTAGATTACATCAATCAAGTTGTTTTAAACAATAAATAAATAAATATAAAAAAAAAATTAATAATACAAATTGAAGTTATAGTGGGCGTTTTAAACGCGCGCTTTTGTCAATTCCAGTTTGTTAAGACAACTTAAGTTAATACGCGTAAGATAGTAGTAAAATTACAAGCACAACATGAATATTGTTGCAACTTTATAGGTTTAAAGCTGTGAGTTTGTATCTTTAAAAATATTTAACTACACATTCTACTAACCTACTTTAAACTAGTAAACGATTGAGTTCTACTCTAAAACTAATATTTAGCTTTAGAATTGTTTGCAATTTGGTTTTTAATATTGTTGCTTGGTTGAACCGCTACCATCAATTTTGAAACACCTCCTATTTTTAAATAAAATTATTTTTTTCAGTTTGTTATAATTTTAATAACAATAAAATGATTTTTCTATGTTAATCTTAAAAGTTTTTCAATTTTTAATTTATTAATTACCCAACCCTTTTCAAATATGATAAATAGAGTGGTTTTAATTTAGAAATGTTGTTAATTTCAATATTTTTTAGATCAATGCATATTATTTTATATATCGCTCATTTACTAAAAGACTGGCATAACTCAAAAAATAAAAGATTTAGCAGAACATATGTTTAAAGTTTTCAATCCATATCTGCCCTGCTCGACCCTCTCTCTATTTATTTGGTCACGATTTTTATAAATAGGTTTTTTAATGCATTTTTCTCTTAGTGAGAGTTGGGTGCGAGTTCGCTAATTATCGAGAGCCTCGTGAGTAGCATAGTTTCTCTTTGCACCCAATTACCAGAAAAAATAAAATATATTCTCTTCTAACTCGAAAAGTATACAAGATATTAAAATAAAAAAATAAAATATATCAAAATATTAAAAATCGCGTTTTTGACTTATGACAGTCTTTTAGTACATGAGCGATATAATCTTATTATTTTTTATCATATGACTACATATTTTTTTATTCATTAATATTACAAAATTCTGAAACTTATGTACCAGTCTGAATACTTGTTTATGCAAATGCATTTTTTTGCTTGTATGTCTTTAGTTTCAACTGAAATTATAATCAAACATTTGGGTTGTTTTTTTTTTTTAAATAGATTTTTTGGCACGAGGATTTTATGTTCAAAATTTAAATAACTTCCATATAAGTTTTTAAAAATTTTCATGATATCAACTTTATTATTGATCGTTTATGGCCAACAGGTATTAAGGTGTCTTGACTACCCAAGTAAAAAAGTTTTGATATTGTTATATAGTACTTTATATAGTTATTTATAACGTATATTGCAAAATATATAATCATATAAAATAATAATCAGATCTTTTATTCACTAAACATATTGTCGTCATCATAATTCATGTAGTTTACCCTATTGTTCCGAAAACCGTGAAAAAAATTGTATTTACCGCAACTTTGTAGAAAGGTTTGAATTTAAGTAAAATTCTTCATATGCGCAATATTTTTATGACCCAGATAAAAATTGTATTTTTTAGAAACGTACACTCAGGAAATTGTGTTAGTAAGTTCGACTATAAATGACAGTTAAAATGAGTTTCATTCATTGAGAGGGAATAAACTAAATTTGCAATTAAACTAACTGCAATATGCAGTTATTTTCAACTGTTAAAAATCAACGAATGCATTAAAAACCTAAAAAAGTACATATAAATCAAAAATATGAGCATTAAAAAAGGATACTAATTAAAAAATTAAATCTTTGTCAATCTTCTTAATATGATTTTATTTTTTACACAATTTGGAAATAATATTTAAACACAAACCGTGTCACAATATTTTTGGATTATTAAATTAACCCATAACACCCTGTAACACAAAACATGCATTTACGTTTGGGGTGCCTGTGCTTAATGTAACGAAAACGCCGTTTTATACGAACACAGGTTTTATAAAGTGGACTTGTAAATTTCCTCTAAAATAATTTTTACGACAGTAGCTCACTGATTATAAAAGCTACATAACCTCAAACTTAGTAAATACTGCATTCTATGTAAATTTTTTTACTAATGTGATTATTTTTTGTGTTGAAATCACCTTCGATTTAACCAATAAATTCCGATTTAACATTTTCCACTCAAAAAATTCATTTAGTTTTGCATTTTTAAATAGACACCAGAGACCCTTACAGTTATGACTTTAATTTTACAAAATCACAAAGTAGATTTATTTTAGTTTTTTAAACAAAACACTTATTTATAAATTTTATTTTTGATTTTTTAGAATTACTATTAAAAAATAATAGTTATTTTGTTTTTTTATAAATTTATGTATGAAAAATCTTCTTGCTTTAAAATTGTAAATTTGTGGTTGATACTCTTGACCAGTGTTAATATTTCATGCATTAATAAAGGACTTTAACTTAGTTTTTAATGGGTTTTATAAAATAACAGTTATTTTATAGTAACAATTAAAAAATAATGTTATTTTTGGTTTTAAATTCAAAAAACAATTTGAATTTTTAAAGTTGATTTTTTTAAATAAAAATTTAATAATAAATTTGAATATGGAATCTTTAAGAATACGTCTTTACGATTGTATGTAAGATCGTAATAGCACACCAGTTGTTAATCGAATTTTTTGAAACAAAAATTAACCTTTTATAGTTATTAAGGATCTCTGTATAACTCACATTAAATGAGCAATAAATATTTATTTGAGAATATTATAATACGTTTTCTTGGAAAAAAATAAATGTTCCTATATGTACAAAAACCAGTCCCCCATAGTTAAAATATGTTAACACGGTATTCTGAATATCCTGGAGACAGGCTCAAAACACGGATTACAGTTTTATATAGTTATTTAGGACATTACTATGTAAATCATATGTAAAATATCATTTCAAAATTCAACAAAAAAAAATTTAGGGTGTTTGGGGTTAAGATAAAAAGTATTAAAGAGCTGAAAAGAAAGAAATATCTACAATATTTAACAATATTCAAGTTAATTTATTTATTTTCTATAAGAAAACTAACAATTTTATTTTATTTAATAAAACTTAAAACTTACAAATTTTCATTTTATGGACATATCCTGTTTATCAATCTTTTTTTGACTAAAGAAACAAGAGAAAAATAACACACTGCTACAAAAAAAAACTTTTTGTCAGAACTTGAAAACTGACCTAGTGGGGGTTGTAGGCCTAGATGAGGACATACAAAAACATTTTCACAAATTTTAAAACACCCTCAAAATTTTGAGTTATTTTCAAAAAAACTGTTTTAGGGTAGGTCGTAGCACTTTAGTACCTCTAAATCACACATTTTTTGACCGATTTCAAAATTTTAAACAGTTTCGGAAAGGCAAAGAATTAAGCTTTCATGAAATATATTCATAAGATATATATTCCAAGAAGTTAGGTAAGTGTTTATCAAAAGTTTCTTATTTTTTTTTTCTAATTTTTCAAATTCAACAAGAGTTATTTTAATTTTTTTCTATGAAAACCTACCTTTTTTTGCACTGTATTTTAAAGACAATTTTATATAGAAAAAACGAGATATCATTTGTTAAAATCGGTTTATATTTGCAAAAGTTCCTGAACTTATTCTAAAGTATAAACTATGGGATTGCAGACTTTTGGTAAAACACTTGACTTGCAAACGTAAGTTAAAAACTGTACAAAATAGCTTAACCTAAGTTAACATGTATAGTTAAAAACATGTGTTAATGAAAAGTTGAATAACTTTTACAATTTTCATCCGCTTTGAAAAATGAAAACCATGTTTTGGTAAGAACTAAATTTTCTTTATACGTTGGTATAAATTTTTATAAGCTTTCATATTAAAATAATCAATGAAAAGCTACTAAAATCAAAAAAGTTTATAATTTTCGTTTTTTTGTTGATATTCTTAACAAAAACAATACTCATAACTCACAAATGTATCAAAAAATGCACGTCATTTTAAAGCGTAATCAGTTTGCTTTCCAAACCCGTTAAAAAAAATTAAATCGGACAAAAACTGACTGAGCTACAGGTCGATAAGTTGACGAACATCACTGAAAACGGTTTTTTTTAGAATAATTTCCGAATTTGAGGGTGTTTCTGAAATTTTTTGACACAATTTGTAATGTACGCAGCAAGACCTATAACCCACATTAGGTCGTTTTCCAAGTTTTTTTCACTTTAGCACCATGTAATCATTCAACAGAAATTTCGAAACAAGCGCCATATTGTTTTTGTAACAAAAATTTTGCATGCTAAATATTTCAGTGTTAAAAAATGAATTTAAACATCTGCATAAAGTAAATTAAATCAAAACTTAGTAGTTTCAGTAAGTGGTTTAAAAAAACAACTTTAAAAACATTATTTGTTTCAAATAAAATAAATGCAATTGCAGTTAAGATAACTACATTGCAATACAATTAATAGTCATGAAGTAACTGCATCACATTTCTGAGTGTAGTTATGTAAAATTAATTCATAACGCCTTTTAACAGATTTTTTTCTACTCAGTGTTTGATAAGTGTTTTTATGTAGTACATTTTTGAATGCATAGATTGAAATCTTGTACCAAAACTTTATCACCAAGTCAATAAAAGTCATTAATAATATTTTTATATTAAGTGTGTTCTAAAAAACAAATCGTTGAAGACTATTGGTTATCGCGTACTACTTGAGTATATATTTACAGCATCTAGAAGCTCTATGTTACATATTTTTAATTGTTATATAGCAATATGCATCATGCATATTTTAATTATTAAAACCGGACTCAAGTCTGCACATTAAACAACTTATCAATATTTAATACATATAAGAATTGGTTGAATAGTATAATTTAAGATTGTTAATATTTTTTAAATCTTTTAAGTACTAAATTATGAGTTGTTGGCTTAAATATTTTGATAAGTTGTTCTAACTATTTGTTTACGTTACATTCCACAGTGGGATATATCACAAAATTTTTGGAAATAATTCGACCATTTCTTACTTAGTAGTCCGATTGCAACGAAAATTGTAACATGCATAAGCGACGTAATATAAAGCTTAAGTTTTGAACCTTCCAAACCCCCAGGGGCCGGCAATATTACCACCCATATAAAATCTTGAGTGCTCCCCATTTTTTTATTTTTAATCTGACTTTCATATTTGTAAACTGCTAGTAGAAACTAACAAAAAACATGCTTACATATGTTTGTTATCTCTAATAGTTTTCGAGATATTTCCATTTGAAAATGTGAAATTCGAAATATGCTCCGACTCATGTCCAGATTTTTTGCAAATAGCGTTACGAAATCGGGGCCAATTTCTTTTTCAAAATATTTGTTACTTAACTTAATAAATTCTTAGTTAAATAAAAAATAATTAATGCAATATCTTATTCCACTCAAAAACTAAACTCATTTAAAGTAGAAATAAAAAAAAAAAAATCGGATTTTTTCCCCAAAAAGCAACGATATCAAACACTTATATGGTATGTTTATAACTCCATAACAGGAAATCTTCAAAGTTCGCCCTTCTGCAAAAAGTTCTTATTATGAGTCTGTATGAAAAATACATTGCATCATTGAAGACAATGAATACAAACCACTCATAATAAAAAATATAAGAAATATTTGCATAGGTGGTAAAATTTGAAAATTTTCTGTTAAGAAGTTATAAACTTACTATTTTTATATAAGTGTTTGGTAACGTTGGAAAAATATTAAATGTATATTACGACATTATTAAAAAGAATGCCATTTAGCAGTCCTGGTACGACAAAAACTTGGGTAATCCTATTAGGACGGCAAAAATTTCAGTTTTTGTTAAAATGTAAATTTTCTCTATTCAAAATGATTTTTTGTAAATAGACTATAAAATAAAAATGTGAACTTTTCTAACAGTAGGTTAAAATCGATATTTGCCTTAACAATTTGGCAAATTTAGAAGCGACTGGCGGGAAAAGTATATACAAATTAAAAATTTTTGTAACACAAATCGTTTTTTTTTTTCTAAAAAGATAGAAAATATTTATCTGGAGGTAAAAGACTGTTGGTGATTTTTGAGGAAAAAAATCGAAAAAATTATTTTTTTTTTATTCATACTTTCAACAAATGTAGTTTTTGAGTGGAACAAGATTATTGCATTAATTTTATTTTGTTTAATAAAGAATTTATTCAGTTAAATAAACAGGTTTTTTAAAAAAGAAATTGGTCCCGATTTCGTATCGCTATTTCGAAAAAACTGGACCTATGTCGAACAACATAACAGTTCTATTTTTACAGTTTACAGTTCTAGTTTATTTTTATGGGTTTCGTTGATTATCTTCGATACTATCTCACGCTCAAAAAAAGTCAGTAAAATCAGCAATATTATATCTGGGAGGATCCTTCCAGAAAAATTGCTAATATCAGCAAAAATATTGCTAAATTTAAATTTAGTGTTGATATTAGCAATTTTTCTGCAAGGATCATCCCAGCAAAAATTTTACTGAATTTACCTACTTTTTTGAGTGCAGTTAAGACTTTTAGAACAAAATTTCGAAGAAAATTAACATTAAAAAAAATTTTTAATGCATATTTTTATAGTTTTTGGTGCATATCTGCAGATTTTTCATGCATATTACAGGCGCCTAAATCACACTTTTTTAGTGCATGAAGTTCCCGTCCCAGCTTATAAGGATAGCAAAAAACTATCAAAGCAAATGCAATCAAATTAATATTCAAATTATTCGTATTTTCCCCGAAAAATCAAAAGACTTAAGACACAAACTTTAAATATGGCTTATTTCGTCCCCTTAGTATTAAAATAGCCTATAAATTTTTTGATGTTTTGAGAAAATGAATTTCAAACTTTTTGTCGAAAGTAGCTCTCACTCAAATCTCGTTATGTCTGTAAATATTTATTATTTTCGACGTTTTTTTTTAAGACTGTTTAAAAATGAGTCTATTTTGTTAACTGATCAATTTTTATTATTGTAATCATCCTTTTAATGAACAAAAAAGTGGTGTAAACTGCAAATACATCAGATAAGCTATTTTATTTTTTAATGTTTTCTATCAAGTTTCTGATACGTTATTTTATTTTGTATGGTATACACTATTTTATTCAAGAAATACACCACAATAATTAGTAAATTTAATATGAATTTTTATTAGTATAAAATTATGTTTTAATTACAGTCAGATCGTAAATTATTAGCATGGCCTTTAATAATTGTCGTCTGCGTCCTCTTCTTCGAATCTGTCTGGTTCATCTAAACAATCGCGATTATTCCCTCCTTGTAAATTCAAAAAAAATGTCTGTGAGCCGGGAGGAATTACATTTTTTTTGCATAAATCTTTGAGATCCTTCAGTTTTGTGTCAGAAATTGGTAGTTCTTTTTTATATTTGTGAGTTAATGTAAAATTTGTGACCCCTTTCTTTTTCATTCTCGAGCCATCTATATCAATCACTTTGAAGTCTTCGTTCCATTGTTCCTTGTATAACAATTGTCTCTTTTCACTTTTTATTACTTGGAGAACCTTGATTTTAAGCCAATTTACCGATTCATTGTTGACATTTTTCTTCAAGTTATGGTTCAATTTTGAGAACGCCGTTTTGAGATCAATAATATCACTGTAGTTAAACCTTTCTACAGCGTACGGATTTTTTCGTCTTGCCAGTCTAAGTATAGTTGGCCATTCTTCTGGTGAATATACACAAATATTTCTCTTAGTTCGTTCTATAGCCGAATGCATGGAATCTGCTTCCATTTGTGTGTGTCCACTTTGAAGATATTTAATCGTTATTGAATTAAAATGCAATGAATGATTTATATGAAGCAATAATGTGGCAATTAATCTGTTTCTATTCTGTCCTCCACAGCAGTCTGAATACAGAATAACATCCGTTACTGATTCGGGTAAATTGTTCAGCATTTTTAATAAAGTGGTTCCAATTTCCTCTGACCCACGCTTACCATGGTTTTCATCCCACAGGAAACAATATCCAGCTCCATTAGCTAAATCGTAAAATGTGTTGTTGTATGTGGCGAACTTCCGACTGTAATACAAGGTGCTTACATTGCTACATGGTGTCAATAGCACTGATTGTAAGTCAAAAGTAAATACTTTTATATTGCTGTTATTTTTAGATAACTCCTTGTCAGCATGTTTGTGGAGTCTTGCTTGGGCTTTATTTGCTAAGTGTTCATCATATGATTTCTGTATTGAAGCATTGTCCTCTGTATTTTTGAACGTTTCGCATGTTAAGCATGTGTCCTTTTTTGGATGATGGAATGAATAATTGTAATTATTACAAAATATGTGGCGATACATATGTTCTTTAACTGAGAGATCTGGGTGGCGTTCTTTAAATAAGATATACATTTTTGTAATTGTTAGGTCTGAGCTCAGATAAAGGCGTTGGGACTTTGCTCGAGTATAGTGACTTTCTACTGCTGGAAATGACTCTATGTGTTCTTTAATAAGAGTTGCTATCTCCGCGTCTACTTTTCTTTGCATTCCGTGTTTACCCCTCATGTCAACAAATTGTCTTTGATTTTTTTTTTTGGCTAATACAGATATCGCGCAGTCTGACACGTGTAAAGTATTTAAAAAGAACTTTTTACAGACCTGTTTGTCATTTAGAAAGTATTTTAGAGTGTTCGACCGCCGTGATTCTCTCGTTAATGTCCTGTTGCACTTCTCCACTTTTATGTTATTACTAAGGAATAGACGTTGCTTGCAGTAATCGCCCAAACTCCAATAGTCTGCATTGATTTTCTTACGATCTTCTTCAGAGAAGTGTTCTGGACATTTGTGATGACAGCTGCAATTAGCGGGCTTCGGTAAACGTTCCTTAATTACTTTACCACTCTTTGTAACATAAGCCTTTCCTTGACTCCTGTCACTCTTTCTTTTGTTCTGCATCCAAAGCTGGCTCTTACGCTATTGAATAAAACAAATCTATAATTGCAGGAGACATCTTCTTAAATTACCTTTTAATTAACTCACCTTTCTTTTTCGTGTTACTGTCAGTTCTACATTTTCATCATTGCTTTCTTCTGCGATTTCGCAGAGCACTTCATGTTGCTTTACCGAAGATTTTTCAATTTCCTCTTCATCCGTTTCTGGAATATAATAATCCGACGATCCTGCTGAAAAGTCTTCTCCATCCTCTTCGTCAGTTTGCGATATATTTGAATCCAATGGTTCCACAGATAATCCAACAGAGTTTGGAGCAAGTTTGACACATAGGGCTCCTGTTAATTCCATCGCAAATTCTGTTGACAATTAATATACATTAATATTCCTTCCTGCAATTTAAGTTAGCAGATACTCACCAGAGCTTGATAAATCCATGATTAAATAAATGAATGATTGGGAACGAATGAACGACTAAATGATTATGAACGAGCGAATTTCAACAACGAACTGAAATCCTTAATTGTACAAATTATTTCTATTGCATTTACATACATGATAAAACAACGTAAGCATTGCATAGCCTACTTTTGTTTTTTGTTATTTTTAAAACACATGTTAATTGTTCTGACAATATAACGGCCTATAAGATTCATACAAATGAACAAATTGAAAATATTTGTTGAACAACAACGTATATCATTATACGTCATTTTAGGTGTTTGTGTCATGATAAAATTGATTTTTTTCCTAAAAGTTAAAATAGAGTATGTGAGTGTACATTACTATTATATTGAATAAACAGAAAATTTACTTTATGTAAAATAGCGTATATGCGTTTACATGATTTTTGAGGAAAATAATTTAATACAAATTTATACTATATTTTTTTGACTGACGTTTTGACACACTTTGTGGAACTAGAATTTGACAAAATTTTGACCACATATAAAATCGACGATGGAGAATCCAAAAATTCAATAAAAAAATAATAGCCTATGAGCACATAGGCTATTGTTATACTAAGGGGACGATTTGTTGTAACAAAAAATATTTAATATCCAAAATTAGCTACTTTTGTAGCTTTTGTAATTTTATTTTATTACCATTAGTCAAGGTTGCAAAAAAAAAATTTCGAACATCATTAACACGTGCGGACCTGCTGGCCCAAATGAACCCAGACTTCTGTATTTCAATTTACTAAAAAGGTCAAAGCTTTGCTTACTACTATTGAATTTCAAGAAACGTGATTTAAAACATTATAACACGATATTTGAAGATGCTGTGCCAAAAATGTTGAGAAAATTTAACAGCGTTAACCCGTGAAGTGAAGCTTGGTGATCAAATTAGGTACTGAGGAATTTATATATATTTGAGTAAAAAATATTTAAGAAATAACAAAATATGACATATTTTTAATAAAAAAAGGAAACATAAAAAATTACCTAAGATGTTTTTCTTTTACTTCAGAAGTCAGTCCTTGTCTTTCGCTTTAGTCTGTCTACTTGAATGCATATTTGTTTGCAATTTTAGTTGAAAATAATGATGCAGGTAAGGTTTACACATTACAAGGTAATGCTTTACTTTATCGCACCCATTACCAAAGTTTTCCTGGGTTACAATGTAAATATAGTTTCTTCCACCAATTTTTTTTTTTAATATTAATCTTTAAATTTTTTAATCATAATTGTAATTTTGAAAATAATGCAAAATCTTTTACATTTTTTGGCCTAGTGTCACTTGGTATTCGGGGTTAAATGCTGTTTTTTAAAAAAAATATTTTTATGAAAATATGTCCTCTTTGAAAATCGGGGAAAATTTTAAAGTCTGGTAGGACCTATAATTTTTTTCAATAATTTTTAAAAAAAAAATTAGAGAATTATTTTTTATGAATCCTAATCTAATCCAGGGTTGTAACGTCCAAAATTCGTCAATTTGTGTTTTTAAGAAGCATTTTTGGCATTTCATTTATATTTTAGATTATAAAAATGTTCAACTAGAAAATATCAAAACTTTACTGTCTAATATGAAAAACAAAAATGAGTGAAAATGTTTGCTAATTTTTTTAAAATCTCTGGTTAAAAAATTTGTAAAATATTTCGCTAAAATTAGCAACGAAAATTAGTATATAATTTTATCAAAATTAGTAAACAATATAACTTTCTACTAAAAATTAGTACATAAACTGTAAATTGGGAAATCAAATTCATTATTCATTTGTCTACTAATTTTTTATATATCGGGCAATCAGATGGCTGACTCGATGGCAAATATTGGATCGACTTCAATTCCCACGAATCCGAAATTCAAAACTGTTTTCAATGAGAGGATTCAGCCGGGACTTCATGCGGTCATTTGAAATATTTTTTAAACAGACCAGTAGTGCTATTCCGTAACTTATTAATGACAAAATTATGTCGTTGCATTGTCAAAAATCGATAATAAACAACAACATTTGTTAAGAGTTATTCTTTAATTTTTTCTAATCGCAGTTGTTGTTAAAAAAATTGTTAACTCATCAACAAACATTTTTTAAAGTTCAAGTTAACGATTTTTGTAGTTACTGCATAAAATTGCAAAGCAAATAAAATTCAATTTAACAACTTTTGTCGGTATCCCATGTCAATTATTAAAAAATAAATACAGAATAACATTATCGGTAATTCAGCCGACATAAACCGTTAATTAACAAAATCGTTAAAATCGTTAAGAAACTAAGAGAATTGTACTACAGATGGAAACGTGGTGCGATATTATTGATAGAATACTAGGAATGTTGTTATTATTAATTATTCGTTAGACAACGAATGAAATAATTTTTAAGTTTCAAATTTCCTATCTAAAAAAAATATATTTACAGACTAAAAAATTTATAAAATATAAAAAATGTCATAAAATATTTTATAAAAAGTAATAACAAACAAGACTTCTAATTAAGAAATTATTGAACTTTAATTTATCTTAAAAGGTCCGTAATGAGGTATGTAACAAACAAAAAATATTCAACGTCAATTGGACAGGTAATTTATAAACACAATTTTTTTTGTGTGTGAAGTATATTCACACACAAATACATACACATGTCATACGCACATTGCCAAACCCAAAAATGGTAACAACGTGTAATTTATGTAATTTTTTTTGTAACTAAAGGAAACTATAACAAGAAAAACGACTTTTAATTATAATTACACTCAGATAAAAGTCTGTAAAAATTACAGAAAATTCTGTAATTTAACAGAAAAATCTAATCATTATCATTGAACTAATTTTAGCAAAACATTTCTGTGATTAGAAAACTGAAAGTAGTAATTTTTTTTTTTAAATATTAGTAGAAAAAATTAGTAGACTTTACTAAATTTTAGTCAAATTGTAGTTAACTCTTGATGGAAATCGATTTGCTAAAATCACTAAAGAAAACTTCACTACACTCAGGGACGTTTTCCAATTAATACATGTACAGGGTGAGCCAACTTGGACTGACTGATTTCAAATGCTTATAACTTTTTTATTTTTACAGTTTTTGTTTTATTTTTTTGCATGTAATAAAAAATTTAATAAAATTTTATAATGTCAAGTATGAGTAACAATTGTTGAATTTTACTATGTTTCCGACAATCAATTGTAACTACAAAAAGAAAATACCGTCAACATTTCAATACTGCAGCAGCTCCCAGTGTAAGCATAAGCTAAGAAGCTTATTTTTTGTAATTTGGTGTACACAAAATCCTATAGAAGTGCATCAGCGACAATTACAGTGTGGCATTATGGCTGATAGAGTTATCGGTCCATATTTTTTCGAAAATGAAGCTGGGGAACCAGAAACCATCTCCGGGGCGGAATATCGGATCATGTTGCAAAAATTTTTGAGTCCGGTGGTTCTGAACAATCCTGACATATAGTTCCAGCAAGATGGAGCTACAGCTCATACCATGAGAGACAATGGTGATGACCTCACCGTTCGCCAGATTTGGCGGCCACTAATTTTTTTTTGTGGGGTTTCTTGAAGGGATGGGTTTACGTCAACAAACCATAAAACATTCAGCAACTTAAACAGAATATTCGCATAGAAATTGCAGAATTGAAACCAGAACCATTGCGCAACGTAATGCAAAACGTCTTGAAATGAGCTTTTCAATGCCAACAAGAAAATCGACGCCATTTAATGGATGTCATTTTTCATTCTTAGCAAAAAAAAAAATATAAGTTATACTTTCAATGAAAAAATAAATAAAATAAAAAACTGTTAACATAAAAAGTTATAAGTATTTCAAATCAGTCAGTCGAAGTTGACGAACCCTTTTGTTTGATTAGTATTTCAGTATTTTTATTTTCAAGTAATAAAACAGTCATTTGTACACTCATATAAAAAAGTCTTTAAAAGTTACAGAAAAACCTGTAATTTTCCAGAAAAAAAAACTATTATCCTTTGGCATTTGCTTTATATTTTAGATTATAAAATTGTTTAAAATAAAAAAATAAAACTTTGCTCTCAAATATGCAAAAAAAAAAATAAGAAAAAATTTTGCTAATTATTGTCAAATAAGTAAAATATTTTGCTAAAATCAGCAAACAAATTAGTAAAAATTTTGTAATTTGTAAATAGAGAATAAAAAATTTATTTATTAAACACGTTTTACTAAAAATTAGTACAAAAACTAAAAATTAGGATGTAAGCGATTTTACTATTTTTTCCTACTAACTTTTTTAATTGAATGTACACTAAACAAAAAGTTAATAAAATTAGAAAAAAATTTTGCTGAGTCATCAAATTTTAGGCATAGGGTGCTTGCAAAAATATTGCTAATGTTAGCAAAATCTTTAGCTGAAAGTCAACTAGCTGATTTTTAGTAACAAAATTAGTAGATTCGGCAAAAGTTTTGCTAACATTTAGTTGAATAAATATTAAAAAATCCTTGCCAAAAGTGAATAACATTTTTTCTGAATACTGTAGACTGAAAAAAACTCTCAAAAATTTGTAGACAAATTATACTTCAGTTAATTTATTTGCAAAAAATCTTAATTTTTTTATTTTTTTTTAAATAATTTGCAATACATTACAAATATAAAAATGTCCATACTCCCAAATTGACGACATGAGAAAATGCAATAACTGAAAATATCTAGAAATAATAATTTATAAGATAAGCAAAAGTTTTTTCAACAACGTACATCAATGGTTGTCTAAATGATGGCATCTTTTTAGAAAACAAAATGAAATAAATAACAAAATATGAAATATACTAAAATTTTTTTGCAATAAGAAAAAGGAAGCATACAAAATTACCTTAAATGTGTGTCCTTGTCTTTCGCTTTAGTCTGTCAACCTGAACGTATATTTACGTTATATTTACTATCTTTTCATCTAACTTATTTTTTTAAGTGTAGTGTGTAAAATAAAACTAAAAAACTTACTCATATTATTAAATATTTATCTTATTTTTTTTCAATTTAACTATTGTGCAACTAATCAAATATATACTTTACATTAAATCTGTTGTATACAACCATCAGATAGATAACACCGTTCAAAAAAAGGTGACAAATTTTATGTATCCGCGTTAATAGTTATTACCTATGCATTTACTAAAAGTTTAAATTTCTCACTTTTCGTTAATAAAAAAATCTAGATGAAAAAAAATATCCAAAATGTTGATATGCACCGTTGCACTCAAAGAAAAAGTTCCATCATTTTATTGACATGTTTCATAAATTTTCGTCGAAAGTAACGTTTCTTAGTATTTATAAAACATTTCATAAAAAACAAAATCAACTTCATAATATTTATGAAATGTTTCACTATACATCGTCCCCTTAGTATAACAATAGCCTATGTGCTCATAGGCTATTATTTTTTTATTGAATTTTTGGATTCTCCATCGTCGATTTTATATGTGGTCAAAATTTTGTCAAATTCTAGTTCCACAAAGTGTGTCAAAACGTCAGTCAAAAAAATATAGTATAAATTTGTATTAAATTATTTTCCTCAAAAATCATGTAAACGCATATACGCTATTTTACATAAAGTAAATTTTCTGTTTATTCAATATAATAGTAATGTACACTCACATACTCTATTTTAACTTTTAGGAAAAAAATCAATTTTATCATGACACAAACACCTAAAATGACGTATAATGATATACGTTGTTGTTCAACAAATATTTTCAATTTGTTCATTTGTATGAATCTTATAGGCCGTTATATTGTCAGAACAATTAACATGTGTTTTAAAAATAACAAAAAACAAAAGTAGGCTATGCAATGCTTACGTTGTTTTATCATGTATGTAAATGCAATAGAAATAATTTGTACAATTAAGGATTTCAGTTCGTTGTTGAAATTCGCTCGTTCATAATCATTTAGTCGTTCATTCGTTCCCAATCATTCATTTATTTAATCATGGATTTATCAAGCTCTGGTGAGTATCTGCTAACTTAAATTGCAGGAAGGAATATTAATGTATATTAATTGTCAACAGAATTTGCGATGGAATTAACAGGAGCCCTATGTGTCAAACTTGCTCCAAACTCTGTTGGATTATCTGTGGAACCATTGGATTCAAATATATCGCAAACTGACGAAGAGGATGGAGAAGACTTTTCAGCAGGATCGTCGGATTATTATATTCCAGAAACGGATGAAGAGGAAATTGAAAAATCTTCGGTAAAGCAACATGAAGTGCTCTGCGAAATCGCAGAAGAAAGCAATGATGAAAATGTAGAACTGACAGTAACACGAAAAAGAAAGGTGAGTTAATTAAAAGGTAATTTAAGAAGATGTCTCCTGCAATTATAGATTTGTTTTATTCAATAGCGTAAGAGCCAGCTTTGGATGCAGAACAAAAGAAAGAGTGACAGGAGTCAAGGAAAGGCTTATGTTACAAAGAGTGGTAAAGTAATTAAGGAACGTTTACCGAAGCCCGCTAATTGCAGCTGTCATCACAAATGTCCAGAACACTTCTCTGAAGAAGATCGTAAGAAAATCAATGCAGACTATTGGAGTTTGGGCGATTACTGCAAGCAACGTCTATTCCTTAGTAATAACATAAAAGTGGAGAAGTGCAACAGGACATTAACGAGAGAATCACGGCGGTCGAACACTCTAAAATACTTTCTAAATGACAAACAGGTCTGTAAAAAGTTCTTTTTAAATACTTTACACGTGTCAGACTGCGCGATATCTGTATTAGCCAAAAAAAAAAATCAAAGACAATTTGTTGACATGAGGGGTAAACACGGAATGCAAAGAAAAGTAGACGCGGAGATAGCAACTCTTATTAAAGAACACATAGAGTCATTTCCAGCAGTAGAAAGTCACTATACTCGAGCAAAGTCCCAACGCCTTTATCTGAGCTCAGACCTAACAATTACAAAAATGTATATCTTATTTAAAGAACGCCACCCAGATCTCTCAGTTAAAGAACATATGTATCGCCACATATTTTGTAATAATTACAATTATTCATTCCATCATCCAAAAAAGGACACATGCTTAACATGCGAAACGTTCAAAAATACAGAGGACAATGCTTCAATACAGAAATCATATGATGAACACTTAGCAAATAAAGCCCAAGCAAGACTCCACAAACATGCTGACAAGGAGTTATCTAAAAATAACAGCAATATAAAAGTATTTACTTTTGACTTACAATCAGTGCTATTGACACCATGTAGCAATGTAAGCACCTTGTATTACAGTCGGAAGTTCGCCACATACAACAACACATTTTACGATTTAGCTAATGGAGCTGGATATTGTTTCCTGTGGGATGAAAACCATGGTAAGCGTGGGTCAGAGGAAATTGGAACCACTTTATTAAAAATGCTGAACAATTTACCCGAATCAGTAACGGATGTTATTCTGTATTCAGACTGCTGTGGAGGACAGAATAGAAACAGATTAATTGCCACATTATTGCTTCATATAAATCATTCATTGCATTTTAATTCAATAACGATTAAATATCTTCAAAGTGGACACACACAAATGGAAGCAGATTCCATGCATTCGGCTATAGAACGAACTAAGAGAAATATTTGTGTATATTCACCAGAAGAATGGCCAACTATACTTAGACTGGCAAGACGAAAAAATCCGTACGCTGTAGAAAGGTTTAACTACAGTGATATTATTGATCTCAAAACGGCGTTCTCAAAATTGAACCATAACTTGAAGAAAAATGTCAACAATGAATCGGTAAATTGGCTTAAAATCAAGGTTCTCCAAGTAATAAAAAGTGAAAAGAGACAATTGTTATACAAGGAACAATGGAACGAAGACTTCAAAGTGATTGATATAGATGGCTCGAGAATGAAAAAGAAAGGGGTCACAAATTTTACATTAACTCACAAATATAAAAAAGAACTACCAATTTCTGACACAAAACTGAAGGATCTCAAAGATTTATGCAAAAAAAATGTAATTCCTCCCGGCTCACAGACATTTTTTTTGAATTTACAAGGAGGGAATAATCGCGATTGTTTAGATGAACCAGACAGATTCGAAGAAGAGGACGCAGACGACAATTATTAAAGACCATGCTAATAATTTACGATCTGACTGTAATTAAAACATAATTTTATACTAATAAAAATTCATATTAAATTTACTAATTATTGTGGTGTATTTCTTGAATAAAATAGTGTATACCATACAAAATAAAATAACGTATCAGAAACTTGATAGAAAACATTAAAAAATAAAATAGCTTATCTGATGTATTTGCAGTTTACACCACTTTTTTGTTCATTAAAAGGATGATTACAATAATAAAAATTGATCAGTTAACAAAATAGACTCATTTTTAAACAGTCTTAAAAAAAAAACGTCGAAAATAATAAATATTTACAGACATAACGAGATTTGAGTGAGAGCTACTTTCGACAAAAAGTTTGAAATTCATTTTCTCAAAACATCAAAAAATTTATAGGCTATTTTAATACTAAGGGGACGACATATTAAGCATATTTTTTATTAGTAAGGATTTCATTATTTTTGTGTAGAAAAAATTCTTGGATACCATGATGTCGTTATTATAATCTTTCTTGTTTGTGAAATGTTTCATAAATATTGATGAAATTGTTACATTGGACGAAAATTGATGAAACTTATTCCTGGTTTTCTCTGGGTGTAGTAAACATCACGGTTTACTTATTTTATGAAAAAATCGAGTACTTTCTCATTTCTCATCGAATACTTTCTCATACTTAAACTAATAAATATTACAAATTTTTATGAATTAAAAATATGGAGTCTGTGAAAATTTTAAATAATAAAATTCATATTAAAACATTCAAGAACGTTCTACACTCAAATAAAAAAGTTAGTAAAGTCAGGAAAAAATTTTGCTGGCTGAGTCAGCAAAATTTTAGTCAGGAGGGTGCTTGCAAAAAAAATGCTAATATCAGCAAAATCTTTAGTAGATTCAGCAAAAGTTTTGCTAAAACTTAGTGGATTAGAAATTAAAAAACCCTTGCTAAACATTAATAACATTTTTGCTGAATATTAGTAGACTGAAAAAACCTTAAAAAAATTATAGAAAATTTTTACTTTAGTTAATTTATTTTGCTGAAAATCATAAAACATATTTTTCTAATTCTTTTTAAAATAATTTACAATACGTTACAAAATATAAAAATTTTCATACTCTCACATTGACAACATGAATTGATGTAATATCTGCAAATATATAGAAATAATTATACATAACATAAACAAAATTATCTTTCAACTACTTACATCAATGGTTGTCTCAATGATGCTATCTTATAAAGGAACGCTAATGCCGCAGAGAATTGTAGCATATACAACCCTTTTTTTGCAATAAGAAAAAGGAAACATAAAAGTCTACCTAATATCTTTGTCTTTCGCTTTATTCTGTCTACCTACTGTATATTTGTTTGCAACTTGACCACTCAATTTGACTACAAATACTCATTTAATATTTCTTAAATTTAAATATTTTATTTTGTCTTTTATTTAATTAATAGACAATTACTTTCACAAGCCTGTGAAAACGCAAAATTTAAGTTGCTTAAATCCACAATTTTGTTTTATGTATGAAAAACAGATACAAAATCTTCCATGGTTGAGTTTTTTATGTGGCTTAGTAGAGTTGTACTTTTTAGTATAATTTTCTCGTCACTACTACATCTTGACATCTAATTCATTCTGCGTATAACTTTTAATCTGGTTGTCGTTCACACTATTGATGTGCTAATCAGCACAATTTTTTTTAGCAAAATAAATTAGTAAAACATTAGTAAAATATTAGTAAAAAATTAGTTCAAAACAGTTAAGTATGACTAAAATTTTAGTTTAAAAACAAAGTTTTAGCAAGATGTTTTACTAACTTTTCTACTAACTTATTTTTTGAGTGTATTTTCTAGTCAATACCAACCAAGTTCAAGCTAACTGAGTGCGTTTTTCTAAAAAAAAATAGCGATTTTAAATAATGCTTGTTAAAAATGTACTTTTTATATTATCTTCATAGTAAATTCATATAAAATTAATTTTAATTAAAAACTTATAAAAATTGAATTTCAGATTGAATTTTCTGAAAATTTGTATACACAATTTATGGGTTTTTTGATTAAATTAATTAAGTGGAATGTTAATCAAGTGCTAAAATTAAGGGATTAAGGGACTTTATAATATTCACAAAAAATATAAATAAGTAAAGCTTTCAATTTAATTGCAAGGATATCATACATCCTTGACTCAATCGCAATTAATTGATATGCTTTTAAATGCTCGAAGCCATATTAAAAGATATTTTTTTTAGTGTAGTTTGTTCAGGTATACGAATTAACAAAAAATTTTAAAGAAAAATCGTGATTTTTAATAAAAGTTTAATTTTTCGAATATTTTAAAAGCCGGAGCTAATATTAAATTTTTGTGTTCACATTCCTGATATACGTCCTTAAATCTATCTGAATTGATAAGTATCATGTCTAATGCATTTTTAGTGTTTAACTGTGGAGTTTATAAAAAGTTTTATACGGCATTCAGACTAGACAGCAAAACAGGGGTTTTGCCAAAACGTTTGGAAAAGAATAAAGAACTGCTTGAATAGAATAAAGAGCATAAATACGTGTAGCAATATTATTGCACAACTTCGCGTTTTTTGTTCTTTTTTCTATTGCCATATTTGGTAATAGATTAAAGAACAAAATCGAAAAATTGTGCAATAATATTGCTAGTGTATGGGTAGCTTTAGAATCAATAAAATAAATAACAATAAAATTTAGAATCAATAAAATAAATAACACATTAAACTGTTCACCGAATGCCATAAGCGTCCCCATTCTAATATTGTCATATAATGTTTTATTAAAAAAATACTACTTTAAAAACTTGATCATTCGTTACCGGTAGCTTTAAATACAGAAATATATTTCGAAAAAAACTTATATCTTATCTTTAAATTACAACGCCTCACTTCACCTTATTTTCTGCAATTTTGAGTTTTGTAAATCACGGTGATGAAAGCGGTGATTGTATACTACATTGACTTACATTGTTTTCGAACGATATTGTATGAAAAACGGAATTTTCTATATCACCTGGGTGTTATTTTAATAACTTGAATTGTCAAAAGTAGCACTTGCATTTTTAGGTGTTGAATGAAAAAAAAATGCATTTAAAAAACTTTAATAGAAACACTTAAAATTAATTACTTAAGAACAATTGTAATTAATTAGGCAAGCACATTTTTTTTTTTTTTGTAAACATTATTTTTATTGTTAAAAATTTATAAAATCACACTAATAATCAATTAAACACATTTACAATAAAATTTATAGTGTCCAACCGAACAGTTCGGTAATTATTGTATACGGTATTGTAAAGGATTATGGACAAATTTGGCGAATGGAAAAAAATTTTTTTTGAGTGTCAAATTTAAAGAAAAGTCCGTATTTAAGCAATGAATTCACTGTTCGGCCTCCTAAAGTTCAGCCAAATCGAAAATAGTTCGGCGGCCGAACTTTTAATTTTATAGCTAAACTTCGGATTTTTCCTTAAAATTTGCATACAAAATCGAATTAAATCGACTTAACAAACATGTTTCCAATAACAAAGTTTGTCCTAATCGCCTCTAAATATCAAAAAACCGACCAGTGTTTGGTATCGTTGGAAAGAAAACTATCTGTAGATTACTATATTTTTAAAAATAATCGCATTTAGCACTCTTGGTGAAACAAAAACTTGGGTAATCCTATTAACAAGGTAAAAAATTCGGTTTTTGTTAAAATGTAAATTTTCACTATTCAATAAAATATTTATTAATAGACATAATCCAATGATTTTTTGGACTTAAATAGACTTTTAAGTCAACAATGTGAAATTTATGTCCGAATTTATGATTTGCTGTTAGCAGGCCCACAATTCGCAAAAATAAAATAAAAATTCCAAAAATTAGATTTTTTACATTTTTTGCTGACATTTAAAGCGAGGCTTGGAAGAGACTAACCCATTTAATTAGGTATATGTAGGAGTATCTACAACCGCTTCCGCTACCTATTTGAAGGCGTCCACAATTTTAACAGTGGGTTAAAGTTGATATTTGCCTTAAAAATGTTTAAATTTTAGAAACAGCTGGCAACCCGCTTTTATATAAAAAGAGCTTTCAGAATAGTACTCACGCTTTATATGTTCAGAAAAATATATTTATCTGAATATAAAAAATAAAGTAGTTTTTGAGTGCAACACAATTTATTTAGTTAAATAGACTCTATTTGAAAAAATAAACTGGCCCCGCTTTCGTACCGCTATTCTCAAAAAACTGGACCTACGAATACTTCGAGAACTATTAGAGATAGCCCACACATGTCACCATGTTTTGTTAGTCTCTACTAGCAGATTACAAATATGTTAATTTTTTTTAAATCGAATTAGAAATTATTTGTTAAAGATAAAATGTTATCCGAATTTGCTGCTTCTCTATAATGAAGAAAGGATCAGCCTCAGAGATTTGATACACGAAGAAGTGCATGAAAATTGAGACTTTATGGGTAGGAGAAAGTGTTCGCAAGTTGTGTCTTTTTCCATAGGGAAAAGCGCTTAATATTTCAAGATGCTTATATTGAAAAAAGTTCTTAGACTTTGAGATGTTAGCTTCGCGAAAGCTTATTTTTGTATTGGAAAAAGCCCTTGTGACATGTTTGTGTGTTTTTATTTTAACTTTAAAATAATTGTGATTTGTTTGAAAAATCAATACCTAATAAAATAATTATTAATTAATAATAAATAATAAAGCCCTGGTAACATGTTTGTGTGTTTTTATTTTAATTTTGAAATAATTGTGATTTTTTTTAAAAATCAATATATAATAAAAAAGTTCTCTTTTCCGTGGTATATGTACTCATTTTTGGGGAGATTTACGCTTTATTTCAGGCATTTTAACATGTAGTTTTACTCACAATTTCTTTAAAATTACACTTAAATTTAAATATATTATTTAATTTTGTACGCAGTTACGATGTAAAATTACGCATTGTATGTGCATTACACATAATGTGTGTAAACAACTTATAGTAGGGGTACAGTTTCCTACTGTAAGTTGGGTAAATTCAAACAGAAATTAATTAAAGTATAGGAACATCAAAAATGATTTATATCCAAAATAAAAAAACTAAAAAAATATATTATAAAAACTTCTGGGGCTATACTTGCCTGTGATCATCCAATTGCTAAAAGAGAATTATGAGTAAAGCGTTATCACACATTCAATTATTTTCACATTCAATTTATTTCTTAAAAATACATTACTGAATAATAAAATCTACTAAATACTGATACATTTGCATTTTATCCTCCCATTTCTTAAAAAAATTACCTTGATGTCCTTGAAACTTTGTTATCTTATACATTGTGTTGTACTGGTAATACGGTTCAATTTTCGCCAAAATCGGATAATAAATACCGTTCTAAATCATAATTTTCCAACATTCTTTCAAAAATGTATACCTTTTTCCATATTTTTTTAATTTTCAAGTTTAAATTATTACAACATTCACATTATTTATACAAAATTTTGCATAATGATAAATGTGTTCAAGATCAATAGATATGCTCAAAAACTATTTAAAAATATCGAGTTTTAACCATTTCCTAAGTTTTTCTTGTCTCCTGAACAATTTGCATTATGGTCTGTATGGTTATTCGCCTCCCGTCTTCATATACCTTTATGATTCACGTCCACATTTACTGTTACAGAGCGGTGAGTGATTTTTAAGAATAACTACACATAACACATTTTGTAGAGCCTTTTTTCAAAAAATGTTCATAGGAGTTTGTACACATAACACTTTTTTCATACACTCAGGAAAAGAGATTCATCATATTTATGAAAATTTTCATAAATATGATGATTTCATAGATTTTCGTATGATGAAGCTGGTTTACAAAGGGACAAATTAATGACAGGCTTCTTCATATTTATGAAATGTTTCTTAATTTATGATGAAGAACTTTCATATTTTTTTAGGAAATGCTTTATAAATGCTACTAAATCATTTCATAAATAAGATGCATCATAAATTTTGATGACATTTTTAAAAATTTTTATTCATCGTATTTATAAAAACTTCATAAATATGATGAATTACGAAATAATAACCTGAATAAGATGAAACTTTTTTTTCTGAGTTTAGAAAAAGTTTAGTTTATTATTTTTTAATATGAGTTACACATAACACTTTTTTTTGATATAAAAAAAGTTTAGTTTTTATTATTTATATATGTATGTGAGTAACACATAGCACTTTTTGCTATCTTTAAACCCATTAAGATATCGCAAAACCGCTTGTAGATATACATATGTATGACCAATGGTACAATAAAAAAATTCTAAATTTCTATTTCATATAAAAAAAACTAAACTTCCTTTCTATGAACAAAAAGAATTATGTTTTTTTTTTTTTTTTTTTTTAAAAAAAGAGAAGCAACACTCAGGAAATTCTTCCTATTTATTAGTGTGTTGCTTTCTTTAGAAATTGGATAGTGAAGAGATGAAAGGTGGGGAAAGATGATGGGCTTCAAACATGGCAACACTGTAATTGCGCGAGATGATAAGTCTTAGAACAGTTGTTGCTCGCCACCTGATGGAGAGTTGGCGAACTTATTGAAGCTTTTTGGTTCATAGCCCTGATTCATTATTTTACTTCGGTGGGGTTAAGTGCTATGGGAACACCGAAGGTGGGAGCTGCGATACATATGAGGGATAGAAAACTCATACATATTATTTTTCTAAATTGATGTTGCCGTCACCGGGAATCGAACCCGGGACCATCTGTGTAACAGTCCAACGCGCTAACCATTACACCACAGCGCCACTAAAACTGCTCTTTAACAGAGATTAAATGCGGATTTCTTATAATGTTGTATTCTAGTAAATTAGGTCGTTAATAATTAAGTCATACACTAAGAATATTATGTAGGTAAAGACAACAGCAATTGTAGTCAAAAAACAAATTAAAATTTCACTTGAAGAACGGACAAATAACATTTCATTAAATTCAACTAACATTTGTCATTTGTTTTTACTGTTCAAAAAATTATTAACTATTGTAGTAAAAATGAACCACATATGTTAGTAAGAAATAGACAAACATTAATTTTTTTAAATAACAAAAAATTGTTGTAAAAAATTAATGTAAAATTATAAAACAATCATTTGATGTGGTTTGTTTTTTTAAATGAACTACAAGGTTAGTAAAAAAAATTAAATTTGTTCTACAAATGACTGACATTTACATTAAAATTAAAGAAACTGTATTACAACCCAAACAGCTACAAATTTTTAAAGCAGAAGTTCCCTGAGTGTATGATTTCAATAAAATATCTTAAAAGGATAATATAAATCAGTTTTTTCGCTCCGCTAAAAAATACATAGCACTAGTTGCAGGCAAGCCGACGATATTATAATATGATTTAAGATGAAAAACATAATTTTTTTTCATTAAAAAAAACTTTGTAAAATCTCATATATTTTTTTTTTTTTGCTAATCAAATTTTAAGTCCATTTCCGCAAAGACTTTTCTTTATGCAATTGAAACCCAATATCATAACATTAATTGTTTATATACATACCTCAGTTCATTGAGAAAAGTTTGGACAATATTGATTGATGAAACTTGTTTGTTGTCTACTCCAAAAAAAAAACAATACAATTGAAAGTTTAACAATTTTAACAACAAATTGAGGAAAACAATACAAATAAGAAACACAAAATGCAAACGTCTCACAAAGTTGTGGCATATAAATTGATGAGTTCCATTTATTACAAACAACAAAAGAAAATAAAACCTGTTATATTTTCAAGTTCAATGGCAATTAATACGTTTAATACAATTATTTAATAATAAAATTATTTTTAAATGGTTAAAAAACCTTTAATTAGGAGTAAAACATACATTTGTTTCATTAAACATTTATAATAAAATGGAATTTTATAAAGTGCCCCAGCAAAACTTTGGTAATGGGTGCAATAAAGTAATGCATTACCTTGTAATGTGTACTCCTTACCTGTAGCATTATTTTCCAACAAGAAGTAATGAGTTACCGATAATTGAACACTCATGGTTTACCTTGTAATGAGACCTCATTACATGTTACATTACTTTAAAACATAAAATAATGACTTACCGATCATCAATTACATAATGCATGAACTATAAACGTAAAGTAATTATTAATATATATTTTTGAAAATCTATTTATAGACACATTACTTTGTGATTTTTTGTAAGCATAATGGTAAGGTGTATATTTTTGATATCACGAACGAAAACACGAAGCACAGCAACTCATCTACATTTTAAGCAATAAAATATTGTATGTATCGATAGCTCAGTTGGTAGAGTTCTCGCCTAACTAATTGTAAAATACCAGAGACCCCAGGTTCGAATCCCAGCATGACCATGTTATTTATTTAATAAAAAAAAAAGTTATTTATTTGAAAAAAATCTGTAAAAAAATTTTTATGCATTTTTTTATGAAAATCTATTTATAGACACATTACTTTTTCCCACCATGTAACCATATAAGTAACCAGTTACTTTACCCCCTACCAGGTAATGAGATACTTTGAGGCTCATCGCCTGTATTATTCATCAGTAAAGTAACGTGTAAAGTAATGCATGAAGCCCTATGGCGATACATTACTTTTCCCATGATTTGGTAATGTGTGGTTTTGCTGGGTGTTAACGAAAAACATTTCATCTGTGTGATGATGGTGGTCTGTCGAATTTAAAATTTAACAATTAATCAAATACATTAGGTGCACATTTATTTGTGAAAGGGAGAATTTCGAATGGTGCTAGGTTACAATGTAAAAATGTTTAAATTCATTAAATTATACAAAATCGAAGAAAAAAAAAATAACCCCAAATTTTCTCTTGAACACTCATCGATGGTCATAAGTTGATACATACTGATGGACAATTTTTAACACTTAATAATAAACTCGACAAATGATTTCTACTCGCTGATAAGAATCTATGCATAAAAATAACAAAAACTTTCGTAAAATAAACGAAAATTGGTTTATAATACGAGACTTTTCGTTGTGTTGAAATTTTTTTGTATTTTTAGCTTGGATTATTATGAGAGCACACATAGCTAAATATTATTACCAGTGACAACCGAATTTCTTTAGCCAAAAATGCAAAAAAAAAAATCATTGTAAGTACAGTGGCTCACAGTGAAAACGATCCACCTGTCACAAAAAACTTCAAAGTGTAAAAAGTTAAAGAAATTAAAAAAAAAATTTAAACAAAAGAGACTAAATTAGTTAGTTTACTGTACTTTTAAAATAAATACATAAAAAAAATAACAAAATTAGTAACATTTTACACAAAGTTCGACATTAAGCGAAATAAGAGAAAAATTCAACATCACAGTGAAAATGGTCCACACAGCAGAACTATGAAAAATAACGGTAGCTTTCCATATTCTTATTTTGTTTTGTTCTTTAATTTTTTTATAACACTTATACTTTAAACCAAACACGGTTTAAATCGATTCCCTCAGTTGTTTGTTTAAAAGTTTGAAGATGTGTCGCCACACTGCTCTCGAGCTGCGAAATTTAAAAAAATTCCAATATTTAAATATTTTGAAAAATAATCTTAAGCAAAGTGCTGAAAAACTCGGAATAAAAGACACTTTTCTTTTCTATCAGGATAATGATCCAAAACATACGGCTGGAATTGTAAAAGAATGGCTGCTGTATAATTGCCCTAGAGTTATCAAAACACCCCCCCCCCCCCCCCCCCAATCAACAGATTTAAATATTATTGAAAATTTGTGGCAGAAACTGGAAATTGAAATACGAAAACATCAAATTTCAAACAAAAATTACTTAAAAAATGCTTTTTTGGAGGAGTGGGAAAATATAAGTCCGGAATATACAAAAAAGTTGGCGGAATCTGTTCCAAATCGACTTAGATCAGTTATTCTTCAGAAAGGATATCCAACAAAATATTAAAAATAAAAAATATAATAAAAATCTTTACTTTATTTAGTATAAGCTTAAGTGGACCATTTTCACGGTGACATGAGTTTTTCTCTCATTTCGTTAAATATTAAGTTTTGTGCAAAATGTTATTGAATAACCAATAATTTTTTATGTATTTATTATTTAAATAAAATAAACTAAATAATTTAGCCACTTGCCTTTTTTTTACACCGATTTTTTAGACTTTTAACAGTTTTAAGTGGTTGGTCACAGGTGGACCATTTTCATTGTGAGTATTAATCAGTTTTTTCTATATATCCCACAAAGGTTATTTGGTACATGTATGTTTATCAGAAATAATTTTATTTTTATCAAAGTTTAAAATTTAATGCTATCGTATTTGCTATAAAATAAGTTTTATGATACCAAATATAGTTATAACGCACTCATAATAATCCATGCATAAAAATACGAAATTACTTTCATAAAATAATCAAATTTATTTTACGAAAGTGTCATAAATTAACAAATTTTCTTTTATTTGACGAACGTTTTGGTTACTATAATATTTCTTTTGGATTTCTGTTAGGGGTGCCCGGGAAATTTATGTTTTTAATTTGTTTATTTTATTACTTTTTGTGTATATGACACACTTAGGTTAGGTTAGGTCGAAAAGAGGATTCGGAGAAGGGAAATACTTCCCTAATCCGACACAAGTCCCTGAGGACTTACACTTAAGCCAGAATGTCGGCTGGTTGTGCGCTCTAAACAATCGGTTCTATGTCACCTTTCTACCCCAGGAACTCCGTCGCACTGACGAAATTCCTCAACTTCTTCCATCCTATGCCCCTAAGATCCCCCAATGTGGATATTGGGTCACTGGATAGTATTTCGACCCGGATCCCGGCAAATGCCGGGCATTCACAGATATAGAGTTCCTAGGTCTCCTCGTCCTCCCCACAGGCCCTGCACACTTCCGAGTCCGCCCTACCAATACGGTGGAGATGGGCCCTAAATGTCGAGTGTCCCGAGAGGATTTCCATCAAAAGACTCAGTTCCTTCCTACTGAGATTCAGAATTTCCCTCGTCTTGTCCTTGTCCGGGTTGCCCCAGAGAATATTTGTAGTCCTGCCAACACCCGCATTTTCCCAGATGGTCCTATGCATGGTGTCAGCCCAGTCCACCAGCTCCGCCTTGAGAGCTCGAAAAGGTTTAGCGTTCCCCAAAGTGACTAATTCCAGGGAAGATCCTCCCCTAGCCAAATCATTAGCCACTTCGTTCCCCGCTATACCACAGTGTCCCGGCACCCATATAATGTCAATGCGTCCCCGTGCAGAGAAATCGTTAATTTCCCCTTTACACCTAAGTATCGTTGTTGATCCCACAGAGTCCGTAGATAAAGCCCGGATATCCGCTTGGCTATCCGTGAAAATCACAATATCACCGGTCAAGCCCATGATATTCACCTGCTTAATGCACTCCGTAATCGCGGTGACCTCCGCCTGTAGTACGGTGTTATGGTCAGGAAGACGGAAGCATTTGCGTACATTGAAGTCAGCGTCACAGAAGCCCAGACCCGTTTTCCCATCCAGTTTTGATCCATCCGTGTAAAAGTGGATCCCCGGTTGGTTCTCCAAGAAGGTCCCATTTAACCATGGTTGCCTGTCGGGAATAACGTGTCACAGAGCGTCGTGACAGACCTTTCTGAAATCCTGTCGCAGTCCCATTCTGGGTTCAAAATATTACGGTGCCCGGTAATATGACT
Organism: Delia radicum; assembly: GCA_021234595.1. Lineage (NCBI taxonomy): Eukaryota > Metazoa > Arthropoda > Insecta > Diptera > Anthomyiidae > Delia > Delia radicum. The sequence continues at coordinate 112,768,251 of CM037852.1, forward strand.
ATTGTTGTCCCATTCCCCGGTAGCCCTCAGCCGCATCATAGTGAATGAGGCCTCGTACTTCACCTGTACCTCAATTGGGCGAATTGCCAGAATAGTCTCGACAGCCCTAGTAGATGTGGTTCTCATTGAACCACTAATGCCCAAACAGCATAGGCGCTGTATCTTCTGCAATAGTCCCACATACGAGCCAAATCTCATCGATGTCCACCATACTACAGATGCGTACGTCAGTATAGGTCTGACAACGCTAATGTATAGCCAGTGTGTCATCCTGGGATTCAGACCCCATTTAGATCATATAGCCCTTCTACAGACGGCCCACGATATGTGGGCCCTCTTCACCCTTTCCTCAATATGGCACACTTAGTTAAACAGTTTAGTTTTCACAATGTATTTTTAATTGAGAGAAACGATGGACAGAGTTATATAAAAACTATGGCATGCAAAGTTTCACGTTGAAATGTCTTCACCTAAAGATTTGATATCCATTTTAAAGTTGAAAAATTAAAACAAATACCTGAAACTTTCAAGAGTTTTTTCATTAATTTTGTTTTTTTACTCACACTTATTAACTTTCAGATCCAAACGAATACAAAATGTGTTCACTAGATTTGAAAGATACATTCACTGAAAAAGATTTTCATGAAAAGTTGTATGATGGTTTAAAAGTGAAAAAATAATTTTCCGATTTTTAAACTTTTGCACTTTTTTACATAGGGTGCTGCGAGAACAGTATTTAATAACGGTGTAATTCAATGCAGTTTGAGGAATACCAAGTTGATATCAGTGCAGCCCTAATGTTATAAAGGGTGATTTTTTAAGAGCTTTCGGATTTGATTAAAAAAAACACATAAAAGAGAGATGTATGAAATCTTTATTTGAGTCGATAGAACGATCTATATAATAGACAGTTTAAAGGTGATTTCCTATAAATGCTGACTACGCCTACGCCTCAAATGGTTCATACGCTGGGTCCAATTTTGGCATACTCTCAGCCGATATCTCACGAAATTCTTCAATATTGGCTTTCAGTGCGTCAACCGTTGTGGGCTTGCCCCTATAGACATGAGCCTTAACATAGCCCAACAAAAAACAGTAAAAAGGCGTTAAATCGCACGATCTAGACGGTCAATTGACAGGCCCCAAACGTGAAATAAACTGTTCACCGAACTCGCCTCTCAATTGGTCCATTGTTTCACGTGCTGTGTGGCATGTGACACCGTCTTGTTTCAACCACGTGTCACCCAAGTCCAGCTCTTCAGTTTTGGCACTCGCCATTCACAGTAACGTTCCTGCCTTCGTTTGTCTTTGAAAAAGTATGGTCCAATGATGCCACCGGTGCATAATCCGCACCAAACAGTGCATTTTTCGGAATGCATTGGCAGTTCTTGCAATGCTTCTGGCTGCTCTACGCCAAATACGGCAATTTAGCTTGTTCACGTATCCATTCAACCAGAAATGACCTTCGTCCCTGAACACAATTTTCCGATAAAAACGTGAATCTTCGTCCAACCTTGCCAGCGCCCATTCACCAAAAGTTAGCCGTTGTGGTAGGTCGTGTTTCTTCAATTCTTGCACCAGCTGTATTTTAAAAGGTTTTACATCCAAATCCTTCCGCAAAATTTTCCACGTAGTGGAGTAACAGAGTTCCAATTGCTGCGAACGGAGCCGAATCGATAATTCACGGTCATCAACAACACTGGCGAATGCAGCTGCGATATTTGCCTCTGTCCGCACTCTACGTATGCGTGTTGGTTTTTTAATGTCCAATAATGTAAATTTGGTGCGAAATTTAGTAACAAGACTCCGAAAAGAAGGTCGCCCAAACTGACCATAAATTGGAAGAAGTGCACGATGCATTTTCTTAACCGAGCATGAATTTTTATAATAAAATTCAATAATCTGCAAGCGTTGTTCGTTTGTAAGTCGATTCATGGTAAATTACAGACGAAACTGAATATGTTTAACAGTAACATGTTGCACGAAAATAGCTGGGCTGTCAGTGTAGCCAAAAAGAAAGTTGCTAAAAAATCATCCTTTACAAACATTACAAACTTATGAAGAACTGCCGTAAATTGAATCCCTTATAAGGATGCAGATTGTAATGCAGAAAGTTTCATATCGTGTATTATAAACGATCTGTACCAATTTTCCCGAGCGATTTATGATTGCATAAAATGATTATATTATATATCATAAATTTTAACAACAAAAGATTAATATCTGTAGAATTTTATGTTAAATAAATTATGTATGTATGTATGTATATTATTACTCCTAATCGTAATAATGTAGACATGAAATATTGTTTTATTGCAATCCATGAAATCACATCTTTGTATAAGCGCTAAAATCCGCGCTTATTTTGCCCAAAAGTAATGCTTCCAAATGGGAATTCGCCATATAAAAATCATGGCTTACTCCCTTACAAACTTACTTGCATTTAAGCAGAATCTTTCCGGAGTTTTAAATTAATAAAGTACAAAAAAATAAAAAAAATGTTCAGAGTACAGAGGCAGTTATTTTCAAACATATTTCGCTTTGTGAAAACCAAAGTGCTGTATCAATTCCGCTGAAAGACTTTTAATTTGATGGAGCAAACAAAACGGGTTTTCCAAAATACTTGCGGTTTTCTTTTTAAGTCATAATATTTGACAACATTTTGTTAGTGTATTTCAGAGTATAAAGTTCATTTTTAAATATTTCAATGAAATTTATTTAAAAAAATTTAAAACTAAATGTTGTATCTTCGGTCAAGTAAAGACTATGCCGTTTCAATGATTTAAACAGCAGTTATGACATAAAAATCTCTTTCAAATAAAATAAATGGATGCTTCATACAACTTTCAGTTCACCCCCCATGTAAGTGTTAAATCACTATTATAGTAGACTTCCTGCTGTATTCATTCAGTTTTCTTTTGTCATTTATAGGCTCCGGGTTTTTTTTTTGTAATTTGTTTAACATTTAATGACTTTAAGCCATTAATGTTAAACCGTCTAATGAGGCTAAAATGAATTTTTCATACATTTCAACAACTCAATGAAAAAATATTTTGGATTAAAATTCAATTTTTCACTTCATAAAATGCTGAAGCAAGTTTATTTCTTGCATTGACTTTTCTTTTCTTACACGAATAACATGTCAAGACTAATATTTGTATTAATTTATTTATTTATTTATGATATAAATACAATTAGTAGCGTGTCCACTGAAAAAAATTTGGATAGTAGTCCATTGATTGTAAGAGTTGCATAACCTCAAACTTAGTAAATTTTTGAAAATTTTTGAAAATGTAAAAATTAGTGACTTTTAATGGTAAAAATATTAAAAATGGATATATTTATTTATAATATTGAAATAAAGTGTTATTGAGTTGAAAATACAGGTTGAATATTTCAAAATGACCGACATGTGCTTATGAAATATGACGAAGATAACCTATCACCGTACAGAAGGAGGTAGTGTTAAAGTAGGATCAATTTAGAATTTATGTGATATGCAACAGGACCAGTGGGAAAATAATTATCACGTGACTGGTGTAGGTTTACGTATCGTAGAACTGGAAAACCAGTCAAATAAAGGGTGTTTTTATGCAGGTATAAAACTTTTTCAACTGGCGGCCATTTCGTTAGCTATCAACTGATATATGTTTAGTTTGGTTTGGCATTTCAACATGAACAACGCTTCCAAGTTTTGCAAATTTTGCGATATACGTATCGCGAACTACGAAGCAAATTTTGTTTAGCGATGAAGCTCACTTTTAGTTAAATGGATACGTCAATAAACAAAACTGTGTATTTGGAGTGATGATAATCCTCAAGTGTATGTTGAGACACCGTTACATCCAGAAAACCTCACTATTTGGTGTGCTTTATGGGCTGGTGGAATCATTGGTCCGTACTTCTTTAAAAACGATGTTGGTCAGAACGTTGCAGCCAATCGTTACCGCTATAGAGCCATGATTACTGACTTTTTCGTTCATCAATTAAACACCCATGATGTGCAGTAGCTTTGGTTTCAACAAAGCGGCGCAACATGTCACACAGCTCGTGTCACAATAGATTTATTGAAGGAAACGTTGGGTAACCGCATAGTTTCACTTTTCGATATTGGCCTCCAATATCGGGCGACTTAACGCCTCTGGACTATTTTCTGTGGGGATATGTGAAGTCGCTAGTCTACTCCGATATGCCCGAAACGATTGACCACATTGAGGACAACATTCGCCGCGTTATTGCCAATATACGGCCATAAACGTTGGAAAAAGTCATCGAAAATTGGACTTCCAGATTAGACTACGTCCGAGCCAGCCGTGGCGGTCATATGCCAAAAGTCATAGTTAAATTATGATGCCACAAGATTATCTTTCGAATAAAGTAAATTTCATGTCCATTTAAAAAATTGATCTTTGTTTTGTTCCATTTCAAAGTTATATACCTCTATAAAAAACGCCTTTTATTAAACGCAATGTGTTCTGTTTCAGAGGAAGTTTGATTGAAATATTTTTGTAGCGTCCCATCGAAAAATAACTTCGATTTGGTAAGCAGTAACTACATTTGTATGTTTCCAAAATAGCGCTTAACCGTCCTGCATACAATTGGGAACATTTTATTGTTCTTTTCTGAATGCATTCTTTTGAAGTAGTAAATAATGCATACAATGAAGAATTAAAGAATGGATAAAGTGAAGCATTAATGTTGTCAATACACAAAAACAACGCTTTTCATACGAATTAAACCATGAATTTATTGCTTCTTAGAGCACAAGAAAAAAGAGCTTTTTACCTGCTAAAAAGAGACATCCCAATTGGGACTCGCGAACAAAAATGATGCCTTCTGAAATTGTTTCGGAAGCGCTCGGTAATTAAATTATGCCTACCAGAACTGATTATGGTTAAGCATTATTTTCCGCTGGGATGCCACTGCACACTGGTCTAAGGGCTACATGTCGACGGGCATTCGAAAAGTAATTAGCAAGTAACTGGTTACTTTTAATTCACCGTGTGTCATATTATGTACTTGTTGCTTAATTTTGAAATTACTTTATTTTTTCTATATGCAACAAAAATCTATAACATTAAATTCATTATAACCATTTAAATTTGGAAAAGTATATAAGCTATACAAAAAACTAGCCAAAATGTCCGGCAGTTCAACAAATGTCGAACAAAGCAATAAAATTAAAAAAAATTAGTGATTTTTTTCTAGACCACAGAATGAATTGTAAAAAAATGTTGGCAAAACGCTTTTGGAAACGCTTGTAAAACGTCTCAGAAAACTGTCCTGCCAGTAATTTATTTGCTTCATATATACTACCATTGGCAGTTTCTGACTGGGTGCTAGAGAACTAATATATATATGAGCTCGAAGTAAAGATTATCATCAATGATCAAAAAATAAATTGAAAACTTGTTTTTTGTGTATAAAAGACAAAGTATGGTCTTGTTTACTACTCCCCCTGTACACTTTGTTTTTAAAAACAAATGTACAAAAAAAGAGAAAGAGAAAGAGAAAGAAACAAAAAGGTGTATTGAATATTTACACAAAAAACAAGTTTTCAATTTATTTTTTGATCAATGGTAATAATCTTTACTTCGAGCTCATATATATATTAATTCTCATTATGTGAGGAAACTAGTTTATATGAATGTTTGATGTTTTGCATGTGATTGTTACCTCTTTTAAAACGTGTTCTGATGATGGGAACCTAGAAAATTCCCGAAATAGATCTATCAACACATTCCTGAAAGGGTCAAATAATAAATTTGAAAACAAAAACTCTATAGATTATTTGTTAGAACAATATCCTATTAAAGAAATATGTTATTATGAGTGGGATGTATTACATTTTATGATACATCAAAATTGTAACTTTTCTTATATCGATTTTCTAATTAAAAAATTTCATATTCAAACTATGAAAACAAAGTAGGATACGGCAATCCTTTTGAATTTAGTTTTTTTATAAAATTGCTTGTATATCAAAATTAGTATTGTTTTTAATCATTGCATGGCCATGATTTTTTTAATCCAAGAAATTCTATTTTAAAAAAAGTAAAACTACTTACGCCCCGTTTCTAGAACACGTTTTGCTTCACGTTCGTCTAAAAACAATAACAAAATACATGCAATACAAAAACAAAATACATGTAGTTACCCGTTCGTGTAGAGGCGAACGTGTTGTAGAAACCAGGGGTTAATTTTAACAAGCAAAAATTCTGTGGCTTTTTTAAAGTTGGGGCTTTACATTAGTTGATAATACTAAATGAGTGAGGGCTATACATTTGAGCTGCCTCTTTTGCCATTTATTTAACTGGAAGCATTTTTGTGACCATGTATTGCAAGTGAATTATTGGTAAAGGCATCTAAAAATTACCAAAATTAAAAAATATACATGGCATTTATTAGTTTTATACATTTTATACATTCCGAGTTTATACATTTCTTAATGCCAGTACACTCAGTGAACTTATTCTTTAAAAAATTGTAGTTGCTTGGGTTGTAATGCAGTTTCTTCATTTTTAATGTAAATGTCAATCAATTGTAGAACAAATTTAATTTTTTACTAACCTTGTAGTTCATTAAAAAAAAACAAACCACATTAAATGACTGTTTTATGATTTTACACTAATTTTGTACAGTAATTTTTTGTTATTTAAAAAAATTAATGTATGTCTATTTCTTACTAACATATGTGGTTCATTTTTACTACAATTGTTAGTAACCACATCAAATGACTGTTTTGTGATTTTACATTCATTTTTTGCAAGCGGTGTTTGTTATTTAAAAAAATAAAAAAAAAATATTTGTTTATTTTTACTAACATAAGTGGTTTATTTTTTTTTTGCAATTGTAAGTAATTTTTTGAACAGTAAAAACAAATGACAAATGTTAGTTGAATTTAATGAAATGTTAGACGTCCTGTCTTTAAGTGAAATTTCATTTGTTTTTGACTACATTTGATGTCGTCTTTACGTACATAATATACTAAGTGTAGATATTTATTTGGTTTCTAAACATTTTCGGAAAACATTAAATCTTAGCTGAAAACGGCTACATAAGTTTGTTAAGGGTTGCCGCAAAAAAATATCTGCCAACTCTAGAAAAAATTTGGCAACCCTACACAAATTTGAGTTTCTTTTTCCTACTCAGCGCGTGAACTTTATCATAAAACGGCTTATTATTTTTATCGCCAACAATTTATACTGAACTAAATCCAAATAATAACAGTTTTACAGAAATTGTATGAAATCTAAAAAAAATTCATATTTTTACACATAACTTCTGAGTGCATGGACCGATTTTGGTCATTTTCGATATCAGGCATAAGGCAATATTTCAAAATAGTTTGCCCATATTTCAGTCGAATTATAAAACATTTAAGTGAATTTTCAATACATTTTATATGTACTTACTAACTTGGCCATACCTGTAGTTATAGCACCCAAATTTAAATGACAGTTAAGGAAGTATATTCTTTATTCATGTACCATAATTTAGCTTAATAAACAAAGAAGTTAAAGAGTTATGAACATATTTTTCCACTGTCCATTGATATTATCAAAAAAATTTCTAAGAATTTTTTTATCCAACACACTTCATGAGCATTTTAATTTTTTTAAAAGAGAAGCAACACTCAGGAAATTCTTCCTATTAATTAATGTGTTGCTTTGTTTTGAAAGTGGTTAGTGGAGAGATGAAAGGTGGGGAAAGATGAAGGGCTTCAAACATGGCAACACTGTAATTGCGCGAGATGATAAGTCTTAGAACAGTTGTTGCTCGCCAGCTGATGTAGAGTTGGCGAATTTATTGAAGCTTTTTGTTTCATAGCCCTGTTTTATTATTTTACTTCGGTGGGGTTAAGTGCTAGGGGAACACCGAACGTGGGCGCAGCGATACATATAAGTGATAGAAAACTCATACATATTATTTTTCTAAATTGATGTTGTCGTCACCGGGAATCGAACCCGGGACCATCCGTGTAACAGTCCAAAGCATTATAATTCTAGTTCACAGAAGTGTCTTTATATAAAGAGTTCACAAAAGTATCTTTTATAGCAGAGTAACAAAATATATATTTTAAATTTCAGTTTTATATCCAAAGAAATTCTCACAAATCTCGAATTACTTACACATAAAAAATCTTTACCAAAAAACTCGTAAAATATCTTAACAAGACATTTCGAAACCAATATGCTAAAATTTCGCAATTTTAGTTTATATTCTTGTAAAATGTTTCAAGTTTTTGATTAAATTGGCCAAAAAATTATATTCTGGTGATATATTTTTAGTTTTTTGTTAACGATATTTCATATGTAAAATCGTCAAGAAAATCGGTATACGAATTTTTAAAATTGCCACGTTTGCAGAGAAATCGCCATATCTGACAACCCTGGTCACCATCTAAACAGTTCGGTATTCACTTCTTTTGAACCAGTGCAGTGTTACTTCTTCATTTCTACTGTCATAAAGTCGGTACAGATAAAATTCCTTCATTGTTATGGCCGCTTTGTTGCAGTGAAGGGACTGCATTCTTTGGCACTAATTGTCATGTTGTCATCCACTGCTAACGGGTTTGAACCAGTTCAGTGAACAGTAAACAACTGCAACTGCCAACAGTGGTGTGTTGTCAAAAAAAGTGGTAATAAGTATAGAACTTCTATACTACTGGCCCAATCCACATATTAATTGGAGGTGTTATAGGTTAGGACCTAGGCTTTTAGAATATTGTCAGACACCCTGTGCTTACACAGGGTAATTACTATAACACCAAAGTTGACTTAAATTGCTTGCTACTTTGGCAAATTTGAACCGATTTGAAAAAAATGTGACTGAGATAATATCCTATACAAGATAAACAAATAACATGTGTATGGTGGTAAGATATCTCTTGTAACTAAAAAGATATTTGATGTTAAAAATTTAAATGTTAATGTTTTGTCTTGCCTTTTTTAGCTTTTGGACAATATCTTTTTTGTTACCAAACCAAAGCAAAATAAAATTTGTACGATTACTAACACATTCAGAAACAAACATCAGAAAAGATTTTTAAATTATCTTAAAGAGTTTAGCGGAGAAAAATGCTCAAAGTCAATGTTTTGAAAAAAAAACTCTTAAAAATAGGCAGTTTTCTCCGAAAATGTACCTTAATTCATTTGCGTTTTTCTCATAATAATTTTTATTATTTTTTAACCGTTTCTAAACAAATGGACTTTAAGAAAGGATGTAAATGTAATTTTATTTATTTCTACACCCAGCATTGGTCGAAAATGGTCATTTTTTAAACGAAAAACCATTTTGCCTGTTGATTTTGATTTTTTTTTTTTAATTTTAAATAATAGGTCAATATGTTTTGAGTAACTCCTCAAAAAAAGAACTGATCCTGCTAATAATTCAGAGCTAGACAGCAAATTTTGTAAAAAAAAAAAAAGTAATTTTTTTATTATACTATTTTTTTATGTTAAAAAAATCATATTTATAAAATATTTTTTGAACTTATCTTTATTGTTTTAAATTAATGACACTTTGACCTATAAAACTTGTTAAAATCATTTCAATATCTTTCATAGATAAAAACTTATTCAACTTTAAAGTTTTAAAATGTAATTAGGGAAAAACATTTTTTTTATGTTTTGCTTGTTGTTCGGCAGTAGTGTTAAAAAAAGTTTAAATATTAATTTTTTTTTATAAATTTTCAAAAAGAAGAAGTATTTATCTATTCGTCGATATATAACATGTCTATCTTTTGTCTCGGTAAAGGTTCATATATTGCATTTGAACGTTAAACCTTAAGAAAACCTCTTTCTTAAACACAGGCAGGTAGTGCAGGTGTATGCATAAAAATGTTACTTTACTTGTTTTTTTAACTCTTAATACATTTTAGACAAAAAAAAACAAATTTACCTTAGAGGATTCTGTCAATGAAAATAGAACCTTAAAATATGTTTGTTGGAGAGGGTTGGATAAGCCCAAAAGCAATTTAAGAAATATTTTCAAAAATCGAAAATTTTGGTAGCGGGGCGCCATGGGTTAAAGCTATCAGATTTATCTCAAATTGCCTCCAAATAACTTTCACACCTAATACTACAATAAACCGAACAGTAAATTTAAATTTTTCAAAAAAGTTTTTCTTCATAAAAAAAAAAATGCCGCTCTAATGTACGTATGTGTACGCTTGACGCAATTTTATATTTTTCAAATGAAGATAATTCTAAAATACAAAAAAGAAATATTTAAAATATCGCTAAATATCATAAAAACGCTTTATCTTTTAAAAACAAGTCCCTGAGACTGACACTTATTGCTTTGTACATAAAAAAAAAATTGATTTTGTTATGGGCCAACCGGAATATATATATTAAGCACAGTGAAAGAATAACGCATGATATTTTTAAATTTTTTTCTAGGGGCCGCTATCGGCCCCCAAACTCTCGATACTGTGTTTATATATGAAAAAAAAAATAAAGATAAAATTATGTTTTCAAAACAAAATATAAAAATCCAAAATCGGTTAAGAACTAATCATAATATGATAAGACAGAAGTATGTATATGATAATTAGGATAATAATATGATAATTCTGAGTCCACAATCATGTTCACATACCAAAGTTAAATATCCTCTCTTAATCGGTTTAAAAGGGATAGTTTTAAATACTTAAACACCTATTTTTACCATGATCCTGGACAAATATTTAAAATTCCAAATTTCTGGCCAAAGGGGTTTGGGAAGGCCGCATTCAAAAAGACCGTTTATACAGATGTCTACTCGTGATATGGTACCCACATACCAAATTTCAAATTCCTCGCTTTAGTGGTTTGGGCCAAGTCACCAGATGGAGACTATTCCTCCTTTTCCCTCCCCGTAGGAATTTCCAAAAATTTACTCCTGATTAGAAACCGACATACCAAATGTTACGTTCCCAGCTCCAGAGGTTTTGCCAGGCCGTCAAGTAGGAGACTTTTTCACCTTCAAGCACTATTACTCGTAATAAAGAATCCGCATACCAAATTTTAAGTTCCCGTCTTTGGTGGTTTGCAATGGTTTAGTGGTTTTCACTACGTTAACCCCTATTTTTACCACGTTTCACTATGCCTCTGCTGGAGGATGCACCCCAATGCCAAATTTCAAATTCCTAGTTCTAGCGGTATATGCTTGGCGATGCTGAGTCAGTCAGTGAGTGAGTACCGTCATTCTTATATACATATATATATGGATATAGCATTTACAAAAAATATTGATGGAGATTGACTTGGATAAATTTACAAAAATCTATTTTTTAATTTATCTGCACGAAGTCTACACCATTGGTAAAGTCTATAAATACCAATTGAAATTCTGAATATTCATTTAAATATAGAAACATCGATTAAAACTTTGATTTTCCATTTGAAATTAAATATATATTATTTGTAATTCGGGTTCTTTTAGAAACTCAAAAATAATTTTTAATTCTAGAATATCAATTTAAAATCATAAATTTGATATTACTGCTCACTGGAGTTTTCTGAATCATAAACTGAATTTTCTGAATTACGATTAGTGTTTTTTACTAAAAATAATATTTCCTGAATTTCAATTGCTGTTTTCTGAGTATTATTTGGTGTGTTATATTAAATTTTTTCAACATTTTTTGATTTCAGCAGATTTATTTCCATTTTTAGTTTCCTAAATAGTATTAATTTAGTAAAAAATTTGGTTGATTTTAGCAAATCACTAAAATTTTACAAAATTTTAGTAACTTTTACGAATGTTTTTAATTCTTTTTTTTTACTAACCAATTACAGTCAAGTTCTGCTAAAATTAGCAAAACGATCTGCTGGCCTAAAATTTGCAAAATTTTCAGTAACAATTACTGTTGTTCTTTTTTTTTTTTAAAAAAAAGAGAAGCAACACTCAGGAAATTCTTCCTATTAATTAATATGTTGCTTTCTTTGGAATGGGGCTAGTGGAGAGATGAAAGGTGAAAGATGAAAGGCTTCAAACATGTCAACACTGCAATTGAGCGAGATGATAAGTCTTAGAACAGTTGTTGCTCGCCACCTGATGTAGAGTTGGCGAATTTATTGAAGCTTTTTGTTTCATAGCTTCGGTGGGGTTAAGTTACTTCGGTGGGGTTAAGTGCTATGGGAACACCGAAGGTGGGCGCAGCGATGCATATAAGTGATAGAAAACTCATACATATTATTTTTCTAAATTGATGTTGTCGTCACCGGGAATCGAACCCGGGACCATCTGTGTAACAGTCAAACGCGCTAACCATTACACCCCAACGCCCACAAATTATATTTATACATATTCGAATTGAATTGCAGTTAACTGAAAATAGCAATTTACTATGCTAAAAATTAGCAAAGACTTCCACTAAATATTTGTACAATGAAAACAGTAAACAAAAAGGGTAACATCAACAAAAATTTTGTTATATTTAACTTAAATTTAGTAAAATACAAATACAGCTAAATCCAGGTATATTGAATAATATATTGTCAGGCCCATTCGTTATATCGAGATATTCATTAAATCGCGACAACTTTTTGTAATAAATCGCCTGCACATTTAATATTTCTCAAAATGCTGAGATTATTAAAAATTTTAAATAAAACTGCAATAGTATTTAGACTACTAAATTAAAATGCTCTCCTACAAAAAATTAATTTCTTGTTACGATTTTGTAAATTCTTTTTAATTTTTACATATTTTCTTACCAAGTGTTCGTTAATTCGAACGGTATAACGCTTTCGTTATACCGCGCTTTGACTGTAGTTTTGTATTTTGCTTAAATCGAAATTTGTGCCAAAAAATTGTAGTTTGCTGATTTAGAAGGGCAGATTTTTATTGGCATTTAAAAAAAATCTAAAAACTTCACATTTTATTATGATTTTTTGTCTACTAATATTTAAAAAATGTTTGCTAATTATAGCAGATTAATTTGTTGCTTTCAATTAACTATAATTTATCTCAAATATAACTTAATATATGTAGATTCAACAGTTTATTATTTTACTAATATTTAAAAAAAAGTCTGCTTATTTTAGCTGTTTTTTCTGCAACGACGTTCAACGCTTATTTTTAGTAGTTTCATCAAAAAATCTTATTATTTTTTTTTTCTATTAGTGTAGCATTTTCCTAATCCAGTGAAATTATTTTAAATAATACATTAAAAATCAATGCAAAATTTATCAACATTTAACAACATCTACTTTGCCCACTTTTTTGTAAAACTTAATCCATTTTTCTTTCGTATCATAGACTGGAATAATTACGGAAAGTTTGGCATATATACTAGAGCGACTCAAGTTGTATGGAAGCGAAATTCGTGGAAGGTGTACCCCACTCAAAATGAATATTGGTATTTTTTATGATGACATCTAAAATATTTCGGCTCTAGCTTTGACCTTTCGTGAGCTGGACCATTTTGAAAAAGGGTCCATTTTTGCATGTTTTGTTAATTTAAGATTGTGTTTCCTTACCAACATATACAATATGGGTACCACAAGAAAGGTTTTTTTAAGGCGCGTCCAACTGTATAATCAATTTGTCCAAGGACAAGCATCCATGTCCTTTTTTTAAGGATATTCTGTAAAAAAAAGGTTTTTGAATTTTTTTGTTCGGGGTTGTTTGTAATAAAAATGCCAAATTAACATATTTTAATCTTTAGTCGATTTAATTAAATACGAGTCTTAGCTTTTTTTTGAAATTCGTGCTAGTTCGCGTTTTGACAAAAATGCAATGGGGTGGTAACTCTTCGTTTTAAATATGGGTATCAAATTTTTTCTTTTGCCAAGTACATCATCTTTGTATGTAAATAATTTAGATTTTTGCAAATTAGATGCATTTTACACGGTGCTCTGGAATATATATAAATGCAATTTTTGGTAACTCTAATATGATAGCGGATTTAGTTTCTAGATCATGTATGGATTAAAATAGGACTAAAAAAAGAAAAAAACTGATCCACGACTTTTTGGCGGCATATTCTTTTTTTAATTGCGAAAAAATATGCCGCCAAAAAGTCGTGGATCATTTTTTTGTTCTTTCTTTAGTCCTATTTCCATCCATACATGATCTAGAAACTAAATCCGCTATCATATTAGAGTTACCAAAAATTGCCTTTATATATATTCCAGAGCACAGTGTCAAATGCATCTAATTTAGCAAAAATCTAAATTATTTACATACATACATACAAAGATGATGTACTTGGCAAAAAAAAAAATTTGATACCCATATTGCCCTATTTAAAACAAAGAGTTACCACCCCATTGCATTTTTGTCAAAACGCGAACTAGCACGAATTTCAAAAAAAGCTGAGACCCGTATTTAATTAAATCGACTAAAGATTAAAATATGTTAATTTGGCATTTTTATTACAAACAAACCCGAGCAAAAAATTCAAAAACCGTTTTTTTTTACAGAATATCCTTTAAAAAACGACATGGATAATCATCCTTGGACAAATTGTATATACAGTTGGACGCGCCTTAAAAAAACCTTTCTTTTGATACCCATATTGTATATGTTGGTAAGGAAACAGATTCTTAAATTAACAAAACATGCAAAAATAGACCCATTTTCAAAATGGTCCAGCTCACGAGAGGTCAAAGCTGGAGCCGAAATATTTTAAATGTCATCTTAAAAAAGTCCAAGGTTCATTTTTAGGAGGGTACATCGAGCACTTTTTTTTGTGAGTCGCTCTAATATATATATGACATACATTTTTTTAGATGGACAGTTGGCTTGGAAAGCCACATATGTATATATGTTACAAACGGGCTGACAAACTTATTTACTTCCTATCACACAAATTCAAGGAAATAATAAAAAATAAACTCAGGTTATTGCAAGAGGTGTGTATAATAAAATTTGTAAACAAATTATTTGGCAATAATTTTTCATTTAAACCACTATAGATTAATTTTATCGAAATGTATTATCGATATGTTAGATCAATTAGTAGGCCAGTCGGCATAAAATATAAATGAAAATAATGATGCACACACAATCTCGTGTATGAATTTGAAGCGAAACTTTGGAAAATTATATATTGGCTTGTTTTTTTTTGTTTGGTTTTCTTTAAATTAGTTTTAATAGAATTTTAACAATATTTCTCAATTACAAGTATTCCATTAAAGAACTAAATTGAAAAATTTGACCTTGTATATCATAAAGCAATAATTATGAAATCAAATCAAATATTACAAAATAAAGTGAGTCTTACAATAAGAAAAAAATAAAGAAATCTATATATTTTGAATTGCTACTGGAAATAAAACAGTCAAATGGCTTAGATGACGTATCACAGAAAAATTTGGATGGATTTTTCAATTTTTGATTTATAAATGTAAAACATATCATCTTAACGTCCTGTCCCAACTCCCTTTCCTAGTAATCTGAAATTTTAAATATGTTTTCCCTGAAGTATAGCTTACAACCGAATTGGGGGATGTGGCAATCGAATTCGGTTGTGGCAACTGAATACAAAGATATGGCCCACAAACAAAAATCGGAAGGGACTAAGTAAACACCTCCTTAAAATTTAAGATATACTGGTGGCGCCATTTAACAAATAATATCATAGAAATAAAAAAACTATATTTTAACAATAAATTGAAACCAGTTAGACAGATTTCTTTACTGATAAATTATTATTTATTTTCTGTCAAAATTGTTTGGAATTCCATTGTAACAAACAAAATTTAATCATTATTCAATAATTTTAATTGTTTGTACTTAAAATTCATCATCAGAATAATTAAACTATATTGTAAACAGAAAATATATAAAATTAACCAAAACACAGTCACATCATTCAATCTATTGGTTTGCCTTATCAATATTGAAAAAATATTATCTTCTATATTACTTTTCGGAGATTGTATCCCTTGAATAAAATATTTGCAGTTAAAATAAATTAGTTTCGCCTGCAAAAAAAAAAAACAATCACTCTATCTAAGCTATTTTTCGTTAGTTTTCGTTACCAATTTCAAAATAAAATTAAGTTTTTTAATAGTTTTGGTAACTCTAATAAAATATTAAGATTAGCAACCCAATTTCTGTTATACATACAAATCTATTTTTAGACATTCATGTTTAAACTTGAAAGAAAAAAATATTCAAGGTAGAAATTTGAAAATACAAATTCAAATTGAGTTTAGGCTAGAGGTAAAGCAATTGCTTGACAAACAGAAGGTCACCGGTTCGAGTCCAGTTCAAGGCATAAGAATTTTTGATTAATAGAATATTTTTAAAATAATATAATTTTTTTTTTAGTTTGGTAACTCTAATAAAATCTTGATATTAGCAACAGAATTTCTGTTGTATATACGAATCTATTTTTAGGCATATATTTAAATTTTAAATTTGACAATATTCAAGATTGAAATTTAAAAAACATATTTAAATTGGGTTTAGGCTAGATGTAAAGTACTTGCCTGACAAACGGAACATCGCCGGTTCGAGCCCAGTTCGAGGCATAACATTTTTTTTATGAATAAAGTAAATTTTGTTGAACGCATATGAATCTATTTATAGAATATTATAGTCCATAAACATAAAATATTCAATTGTTACAATAAAAATTCTAAATTTGTTAATAAATGTCGGTTGTTACAATAGTATTAACATTTAATAATAGTGATAGTACGTGGAACCACAAAAATTCGGTTGCAACTACAAAACTGTTTTTTGTGTGTGGAATGAATAAGTAACGGCACTTGCCACCTCCCAGATAAGCTAAAATTCTAAAAGTTTTCATATAGCCTCATGCTGAACGTTTTATTTACAAAGTTTGACAAGGCGTTTTAAATCCGGATAGAAACTCGCCTACAACATGTTATTTTTTACAATTTGCTAATTAGTATTTAGGCACATTAAATTACTTTAATGAGTTTTTGAGAATAGACAAAAAAATCTATTAAACAATTTGTAATACAATTTCTTTGCACAAAATATTGACAAAATCGTATCAAAATATAAAAATGCACGTGGATTTAAAAAAAAAAATGTTCTTCTAAATATATTTCCTTATCTTAAACTACCGGTAAAGAAGTACCGGAGTTTTAAGCTAGTCTATTATAAAATGTGTATTACAAAGACATGCCATGCAAAAAATTGAAAATTCTTTATTAATAATGTTAATAATATATTTTCGTATGAAGAGAACATTTATTTACTTTGGTATTTCAAGCCTGTGAAAATTTAAAAGTTCTTTTCATTATATTTCAGAATATTTTCCATGTATATGCAATTTTAATACAAAAATTTGTTCATTGGAATATCTTTTTTATATACAATAATAAAATTTTTAAATTTTTCAGCATACATAATATTTATAAGGATCCCAGCAAAATTTTTTAGAACAGATTACCTTTGAACTTTTTCATGAACAACTTCTTTTACCACCGGTTACATGGAACCGGTTGAAGAACATCTTCCTGGGAGTCTAAATGTAAGGTGTCCCTGTCCCAGAACCAGTTCTATAATTGGTTCTAGAACCGGTTCTAAAGCAACATGTTCTTATTTGGAGGTAAAGACCCTATTGCAAATAGGACAAACTCCATATACAAAGAACCAGCTGCAGAACAAAAATTAGAACCTTTTATAATACAGTATAAGCTGTTCTGCAACCAGTTATTTGGATTTTACTATTTTACTGGGATAAAACTAAAAAACTACCATTTTCAACTTCCTTGCAACAAAAGTACGATATCCTGTACAAACACTGACATGATTATGCTCAGATTAAAGACTATTTTGTGAAGTTTTATATTTTTTAAATAAGTTTATGATTTTGCTGTTAAATTTTAAAAAAATTAGCAAAATATACAATAAAAAATGGAATGAATGATGGAAATGAGAAAAAAATTTTTGCCAAATTTGGATTTAGCGTATATAGGTCCATTATAAATATGTGTTTTAAAGCTATGTTTTATTAAACGTTGAGTAATGTAATCAATTAAAAATTTGTTTAGTAAACCGAATACTGGTTCCAACTTAGGTCGCCAAAAGCCACATATATTGGTCGGAAATTCTATTATTGTAGAGTTATTCTTGAAAAGTTCTAATAATTTTAATAAAATTTGGTTGAAAATTACTTACAGTAGTGGTCAAAACATTTGGAACTAAGAACGCATTTGTTGTTTTCATTGATTTATTTTCTTCAAATCACACTCAGTTACTAAAATTTATTTTTTACATATTCTTCATACATTGTTTTATGTTAAACAAATAAAAAAAATTATTTCCGTTAAATTAAAACAACAAAAAAATTAATAATAATAGATGTATTCAAAATGCAGGTGTTCAAAACATTTGCAACTCTCATTATTCTTGCTCTTAACGAAACAATTTATACTAACAAATGCTAGGATATAACGGTAATCGCATTCCTTTTTAATATGAGATTCAGGCCGTTACATTTTTTAAGCAAATTTATTATAATTATTGTTCAGGCCGTTACATTTTTTAAACAAATTTATTATAATTATTGTTCTTTAGTACTTGTAATAAGATGTTGGAAGCATAAACATCGTAAGAATAATTTTTGTTAAAAATGGCAGGAAATAAATACAATTCTGATTTTAAATCAAAAGTTTTAAATGATTTTCAAAATAGACTTTCCCAAAAAGAAATTTCTATAAAGTACTCCGTTCCAAAATCAACGATTTGCCGCATTGTTAATAGTGGTAACATCCACACAACTCATAAAGGTGGAAGGCCCCGTATTACAACTGTAAGAGAAGATCAGAAAATCAAGAAGCTAGTCTTCCCACCATTAAAAGAATAGCCCGAGAATATAGTCTTAGAAGTTATAGATATACAAAAAACCGTTTGTGTCGGAACAAAACCGAAAAGCTCGGCTTGACTTTGCACGCACCCATTTGAGCTGGACTCAACAGCAATGGAAAAATGTATTGTGGTCAGATGAGTCTAAATTCAACCTCCGGGGATCAGATGGAAGAGCCAATGTTCGAAGACCACTAGGCGAAAAGTTTAATTCCAGATACCCAACCGCCACAGTGAAGCACGGAGGTGGAAACATTATGGTGTGGGGATGTTTTTCAGGAAATGGGATTGGCCCAATTCACCGCATTACTAGCACAATGACGGCCACAATCTATAGAGATCTTTTGAGTTCAGTTATGCTTCCGTATGCTGAATGGGAAATGCCACTCTCATGGACCTTCCAGCACGACAACTACACAAAACACACGGCGGGGGCTGTAAAAGTTTGGCTGCAGGAAAATGAAATTAATATCATGTCGTGGCCGGCTCAATCTCCCGATCTCAACCCGATTGAGAACATGTGGATGATTGTAAAACGGAATATCGGCAATAAAGTATTCCGAAATGGTGATGAACTTTTCGTCGAGTTGAAGAAGCTGTGGAATGAAATTTCTGACGATTATATTAAAAAGCTCATTGCCTCTATGCCTAAGAGGTTTTCAGAAGTTATAAAAAATAATGGCTACGCTACAAAATACTGAGCGTTAAAACCATTGTTTGTATTTCCTGTTAATTACTTTAAGAGTTGCAAATGTTTTGAACACTGCACTATCGACTTATTTTGTTAAAATTACTTTTTTTTTATTTTTGAGAAGTTATGAATAATTTTTTTGTAATTGTAAAATAATATGCTATAACTGAATTTAATAAAAAAAAACAAAAACTTATACCACAAATCTTTTTGATGAAAAAAATTTATAATAACCTAAACCATGATTTCAGTTGCAAATGTTTTGAACACCACTGTATATAAATTGATTTAAATGACTTTTTACTGGTATGACTATTACATATTGACTAATAGTTATTATGACTAATAATTTATTTATTTTAGAATTACCACAATTTCACAATTTCAAAACGGATCTTAGCCCATTAAAAGAATGCTAGTTCACATTGTGAACTTCATAAACACCTGATGGCTTTGAATTAAGCAGCTACTGCTAAATTTTCCAATATCATTACCTATTACACATCCTTCTGTATAAAATTTGAAAGGTGTTAATTGTTATTAAATAGTTAATTTATGCATATTTATTTCCGTTATTCTTTTGTTCGCTCAAAGTTTGTACTACAAACAAAATAACCTTGTTAAAAATAATAAATAAATTAGTTCATTTAGAAACATAATCAAATTGTTTGCACTCATTTTATTGTTAGACATTTTTATTAGAACCCTAATCCATAAAATTTCAATTATGTTATTAACTTTAAAAAGCATATATGTAAGTTATAAACATACAAACAATATTTTTGAAAGACATCAAACAAATCAATCATGTTAATAATATTTGAAATGAAATGTTATACACTTCTTATATTGCTTGATTTCTTTCTAAAATGAACCACTTTTATTATAATACCAGACAAGACAAGAAAAAAAAATATACATACAGCTAACAATAATTAGCATACCTTCCCAGTCAGAAACTGCCAGTGGTACGAAAAATAAAGCACTGGCTAAGCGAGGAAATGTAAAAAAACTACTGGCATAACACTTGTTTAAGACGCTTTACTAGCGTTTCCAAAAAGCGCTTTGCCAGTATTTGTTTTACAATAATTTCCGTGGTCTACAGAAAAAATCATAGGCAACGAATTGGCTGAAAGCACTATGCCAACGTTGGGAAAAAGTTTTTTCCCAGTGCTAGGCAGTCAGAAGTTACCAACGGCTCAAAAGTCTAACCACTAGTAAAGCATTTATTTTTTAAAAATAATGATGCTTTGTTTAAAAAAGTTTGTAGTCGGAAGGTTAAGAGTTCGAGTCCGGTTTCAGGCAAACATTTTTTTTTTGTGATTTTTTTATACTAATTAATAATTATTTTTTGATTTAAAATTTATTTTTTTGTTTCTGGAAAAGCTCTTTTAAGACCAACTTTTTTTTGTTTCCCCAAAGTTGGCAAGTTGTTTCCATCAAACCTTATGTCAGTTCTGACATATTTGAGCAGCCAACTGTTACCCAGCAGTTATAATTTACTTACGTTTTCAGCTATCATGTCTTACATGTCTCGTTAGCTCAGTGTCTAATGTCTAACGATGTTATCATTTTGGGATTGGGAAAGCTGATGATGCCAGCACTTGTATCACTTGTTAAATTGCCTTGCCAGCGGTAGTACCTTTGTCTTTTTCTGACTGGGTTGTCTTAAAACACAGACAATCTTTTCAAAATAATCTATTAAGCAAACACATTTACAAACTGTTTAAATTTAATTGAAATCATAGAAAAAATTAAAAGTGGTCAGATGAAAAGGGTTGCCACGACTATATTTCATTCATGGACATTTTTCATTCAACATACTGAGATTGATTTTAAAAAAGATTTAACTTGACTTAAAACATATAAAATCAACCTCGATTTCCGATTTCAACCAAACTTGGTATAAAAGTTGTAAGTCATATAGTTACAATATCGCCCAAGTTTAGGATAGATAGTCCCAGCGTGGCTTGAAATATCGCGTTTCAAAATATGAATAATATTCGTAAATTTCACAAACGTAGTCGTACATAAACGTCCATTAACGGTGAAAGCTATGTAATTCGTTATTACTTTATTTTAATGCTACTGCCATCGCTAATTTAATAAACAAATTTAATTTTTTTTTGCATCCGCGGTACAAACCGCTGTTAAAAAAAAAAACACGTTTTTTTTGATTTTTAAAAAAAATGTATGTTAATTAAAAAATATTCCCCTATTCCCCAAATCCCTATATCGAACTCTTACGAAATCCAAAGTTATGAATAAAATTGTAAAAAAAATAATTAAAAAACCGATAACTCAGGATTTTGCAACTGTATTGAAGAATAACACGGTGCAGCAAAAAAAAAATTTAATCACTTTTAAAGTGAGTTAGTGTAGGTTGGAAGGCTACACTCAAAAAAAAAAGTTTGTAAAGTCAGCAAAAAATTTTGCTGAGTCAGCAAAATTTTAGTCAGGAGGATGCTAGCAAAAAAATTGCTAATGTCAGCAAAATCTGATTTTTAGCAACAAAATTAGTAGATTCAGCAAAAGTTTTGCTAACACTTAATAGATTACAAATAAAAAAGCGTTGGTAAAAATTAATAAATTTTTTGCTGAATTTTAGTAGACTGAAAAAAACGCAAAAAAATTGTAAAAAAATTGTAATTTAGTTAATATATTTGCTCAAAATCATAAAACATATTTTTGTGATTCTTTTAAAAATAATTTACAATAATTACGAAATATAAAAATTTTCATTTTCCCACATTGATGTCATGAAGTAATTTAATATCTGAAAATATATAGAAATAAATATATATAACAAAAATTTTCTTTCAACTACTTACTTCAATGGTTGTCTAAATGATGCTATCTTTTATAGACGCAACTGCCGAAGATAATTATAGAAACGAAACGAAAAAATAAACAAAAACAAACGAAACGAAAAAACAACCCTTTTTTTGCAATAAGAAAAAGGAACCATACTAAGATGTGTGTCTTTGTCTTTCGCTTTACTCTGTCTACATGTCTGTATATGTTTGTTTGCAATTTGACCACACTAGATTATTAATCTATTAACATTTATTATAGAAATACATATTAAATTTAAATATTTTCTTTTGTCTTTTATTTTATTAATAGACAATTATTTTCACAAGCCGGTGACAACGTAAAATTAAAGTAGTTTTAATCCTCAATTTTGTTTTATGTATGAAAAACAGATACATGGTTGATTTTTTTATATGTCTTATTAGAGTTGTACTTTTTAGTATAATTTTCCTCTTCTCTACTACATCTTGACATGCCGCGACATCTGCTTATCAGCACAATTTTTTTTAGCAAAATTAATTAGTAAAACATTAGTATATTAGTAAAGCATTAGTATAAAACAGTTAAGTGCTGAATAAGTATAACAAAAATTTTAGCTGAAAACACGATTTTAGCAAAAAAATTTGCTAAAAAATAGTATACCTGATTTACAAGACGTTTTACTAACTTTTCTACTAATTTATTTTTTTGAGTGTAGCTGAGTGCATTACAAAACCGGTTTGAGAAGTTGCAATATACCCATTTACGAGATAATGGTAAAAGAGTATTTTTTGCGACTGGAGCATTTAAATATTTGTAACTCAGTTATTTTTTTTACCGATTTTGAATTTTTAAATTCGTTTTTTCTAATTAAAATATTATTTTGCACGCAGACTCTGTGCAAAGCCACTTAAAGGTTGGAGTCTTTAAACTTTTACAACTTTTACTGGGTTTTCTTCGAATCTTCTTTGAAAACAAAAATATTCTTAAAGCTAGTGTTTTACTGAGTAAAATGGGAATTTATTTGTTAAAATCGGTTAAAAACTGGCAAAGTTATGGTACTTTTTCTATATAATAATAATAATAATTAAAATTTTCAATTTTCAATTTTTCTTAAATTTGTTCAACTTTTGAATTTTTTCAAAACAACTGTATTCATAATTGCAGTGTTTTCCTGAGTAAAGTTAAGGTACTTTGTCTTCGTTAGCTAAAAGGAAAATGGCCCTAACTAACAAAAAATTCAAAATCACTTTTTGGATTCATTCTGATGCACTGCATCAAAATACATGCCCACAAAAAAAATGCTGACTCCTTCGATCAAAAATAGCGATTTTATTAATAACATATAAAAAAAGTAACTACATGAGTGTTTATATGCTACACTGCGTTGGAAAACTATAATTACACATTAATTTCACTAAATTTCGTAAGTTGAAGAGTTTATCCGGCAAAATGTAAAACCAAAGGAAAATTAATAATATTTAACAAAACAAAACTATCGCAATTCATTTATTTTTTATTTTACTATTTAAAAAGGAATATCAAAACCAATTACCACATTTATTCGAAGTTTTTCCGTTATAGATCTCCACGCATCAATAACTGCTTCTTTTAGATGAAAAGTTCTTCGTTATTGACGGTTTTCTTAGTAAAATCGAGGGGTTAATACTCCCCACACATACTCAATGGGATTTTGATCCTGACAACATCTAATACTGTTATATTTTTTCAATAGTCGGACGACTTACATATACTGAAGCATTGTATTGTTGGAACATTTATTCTTCTTCATTACTATTTTCAGTAAATAGCACCAATTTGTCTTCTAATGCTGTAATGTACTCAGAAAAATTCATTCTGGTGCTCGGAAATTCTAAAACAACGATACCGTCGAAACAAAAAGCGTTCCAAACCATTAAGTATCCGCCTCCGAAATTTATTTCTGAGAAATGTTGCGGTTCTTACGTAGGTTTCTCCAATAGTTGGTAAAAACATCTGGACCATCAACATTTAATTTATTCTCATCAGCAAAAATCACCTTTAAAAAAAAATATTTTCAACCATTCCTCCAACAACAGCGATTATTGACTGACTTTTCTCCAGTACGTTTGTAAATTCCTTTTAGCGAATACAAATAGAGCAGTTTTGTGGCAGCAGTGTTGCCAGGTATGTTGAGCATAAAATCGTCAAATTTTCCAATAAAAATCGTCAAAATCGTCATTATATTTTCAAAAATCGTCAAAAAATCGTCAAAACAAAAAATATTTGTTACAAGTGGGATAAAGTTTTAATAATAAAAAAAGAATAATAATGTAATTCACATTTCAAGTGCTCATGTACTAAGTGCTCATGTATTTTTACACTTTTCTGTAAATTAAACTTCGAAAATCATGATATTTTATAACGATAGCACTTTACCACTTTAACTGTTAATTCCTTCTACATAATTCTATAAACACCACTTCAGCAGCACAATTTTTAAATCTTAAATTCTTTTACATAGTTTAGAAATTCTTTAACAATGTTATTTTCTTTAATTATTAAATTTGGACTTCCATTAACGAGTTTAAGTTTCTAATTGCATTACATGTGATGATATAGTTTAATACAATAAACTGTGAAATTTTTGATTGTTTCATATTTGTCATTTTGGGTTGGTTTTTAATATTGCTAAAAATTATTTATTATTTTATTTATTAATTATATTATTAATTATTTTTATTTAAATATTGTTTATTACGGCATGTTTTTCCATTTTCAAATATAAATTATGAATATCTGAAGTTTCACTTTGGAACACTTTATTTATATTATTATTAGGCCTGTTTTTTAAGCACCGGATTTATATTTGGATTTATAAATCAGAATATTCGAACTCGATGTTTGTTTCGCAAAAACTTTGATGTTTTTTTTTTAATTTAAAAAAGATTTTATTTTTATCTCAATCTTACACTAATTAAACTTTATAAAAATACTAGCTGACCCGGCAAACGTTGCTTTGCCTTCAAATTTTAATTGTAATTAATTCTTTAAATCAAGAAAAATTTTTTACGCAAATATATAATTAAAAAAATAAATTCACATTAGTAAATCATTTTAAAATTTGTAATTTCATGGGAAGTCCAACGCCTCTTTGTCCTTCTATCGCCTTTATTCTAGGACTATGAGGAACGCTAAAACAATTTTTGAACAACATTATTAAATAACCTTGCAAAAAGTCTTGAATGTGATAATTTATTTTAATGCTTATTTGTTTTTTGCTTTTGGTACCACGCCCATTTATCCCATTCCGCCCATTTTCAGTTCGACTACTTATATTTGTACTACCTATACTTTGTATGGGAGCTGCCACGGCCACTGGTATGATCCCGCCCAATTTTCCCATGACTATTCATAATATAATCAATGTGCACAAATTTCTAAGACTCTGGCTATTATAGAACTGTAGATATATGATATTAAATATTTACTTTGTATGGGAGCTGACACGCCCACTTTTCCGATCACGCCCATTTTTCCCATGACTATTCACATCAACAAATAATCAACGTGCACAAATTTCTAAGACTCTGGCTATTATAGAACTGTAGATATATGATATTAAATATTTACTTTGTATGGGAGCTGACACGCCCACTGGTCCGATCACGCCCATTTTTCCCATGACTATTCACATCAGCAAATAATCAATGTGCACAAATTTCTAAGACTCTGGCTGTTATGGAACTGTAGATATATGATATATGATATTAAATATTTATTTTGTATGGGAGCTGACACGCCCACTGGTCTGATCACGCCCATTTTTAGATGTTGGCCGATTCTCAGACCTACTCAATATGCTCACAAAATTTTATGAGAATCGGTAAAGCCGTTTCGGAGGAGTACGGGAACGAACATTGTGACACGAGAATTTTATATATAAGATAAATATTAAAAATGAAAAGGTAGTGTTTGCCAACCATGAAAAAAATAAGCACAGTACCGTTTACTGATTACTGGCAGCCGTAATTCAGTAAAAATATACTGCAGTATGCCCATGTATGAAATAAAAAAATATCAATAAAAAAAATTTCGCAAAAACATTTTTTCGGTAAATAAAAACTACAATCTTATGCTATTTTGTGTATATTCAATAGGTTTTAGAAAAAAGTTCGTGTTTTTCAAAATAATCGCGGTTTTCTTTTTAAGTCAAAAACATTTTTTGAGTGTACTTGTATATTTTTTGATAGTGTAACATATATTTTAAAAATATGATAAATGCAATTAGGTCTATAAATTGATGTAGCTTTTATTTTTATTATCTAAGCAAAAATTTTAATTTTAATATTTTTAATTTGCTTGAAACTTAATACCCCCATAGTTTTTGCGCCGTTAAAGCTAAATGATTAACGCGAATGGATTTAGCATGCTCAAACAACGGCTAACGTGCACACAAAAGGTTATTCATGTCATACAAAAAATTTTTTGAAAATATTTTACTTCATAGTCTAGTAAATTTTTGAAGTTACGCATATATTTGAAAAGATTTTCTTTTAAATACCGTTCAAAACTTCAAAATCGGTTAAAAAACGACTAAGGAAGGTCAGTTCATGGGTTCCCGCCGATTGCGATAAAATTTGGATATGTTATCAAGAAAAACAAATTAACAGACCCATGCGTTTTTGTAGGGTCAAAAATGGCCCCATTTTTGTTTGCTTTGTTTCATATTTCTTCTAAAGAAATTATATATAAATTTGGTATCTAACGAAAAGTAGTTGTTAGACCAATTTTGGAATACTGCTGCGTTGTCTGGGATCCGTATTACGACGTTAACAGTAATCTTATTGAGTCTGTTCAAAAACAATTTTTAATTTTTTTCTTACGAAATCTTTTTCCTGATCCTACTAATCTTCCTTCATATAAATCAAGGTTAGCTCAAATTAAATTACCTTCATTAATTAGCCGCAGAAAAATGCTAAATGTAACATTCTTAATCAAGCTGATAAATGGCGACGTTTGCTCTGAATTTTTGGTGAACAATCTTACATTTAACGTTCCTCAACGTCCATCACGTTACTTCAGCCCATTATATATTGATTACTTTCGCGAAAGTTATGCTAATGCTGATCCATTTAGAAGATTATGCGACGACTTTAATAAATTTTATAATTATATAGATTTTTCCACAAATATTAACGTAATTAAACGCAACATAATATTGTTCCTAAATACTTAGATTTTAAACACTATTGTAATTTATTATATTCAAGGAAATTGTCTGTAGGGATTTATCCCGTAGACTTAAATAAATAAATAAAAAAATAAAAAAAAATGCATCGCCGGTATAAAGAGCATATGCGATCATGCCTAACTTTTCGTGGTATTCGAAAAAACACAAAAATGTTGGGGGGTGTTGCACTAGGTATGGGAGGTATAGTTGCTTCAGGTCCAAGCTCACGTATATTATTCTATATTAAGTTTAATTGGACACGTATTTTTTTCTTTTTTTGATATTTGTGCGCGGTTGGATTTTAGATAAACTTTCCCGAAGCACTATATTTTGCCACCGGTTGGCAACTCTATGGCCAAAACATAGGCAATATGGGTATCAAACTTAATATTTTTGAAAATACATTAGTGGTATATAAAAATAATTTCGAATATCTCAGTTTTGAGATATGCTACCATTCAAAATTTTGGGAAAATATTGTGTTTTTTAATCCCATTTTATTATTCAAAAAGATTTCCAACGATATAAAATACTATATACATTTAACAAACATAAACGTAATAAAAGCTAAAAACTTATTTTGAAAGCACTTTGTATCAAAAAATTATAAAATGTCTCAATCAAATAGTACTATATAAGGTAAAATTATCGCAACCGATTTTGGTCATTTGTATCTCAGTTTAAAGGAGGGAAAACTAGTTTTAAAATTATATAAAAAAATTAAAAACATATATCAATTATTTGTTATTTAATTTTTTTTGTTTTCATCAAGTTGTCATTTTGAATATATTTCACAATCTAGTATTGTTATTTTAGTTAAACAATTTTTTTTTATTAAAATATGAAATTAGCTTATAAAATTTTCTTTAAATTATATAAAGGGTACGCCAAATAACTTTTTTTTTTTTGAAAATGCTATAAAAAAACTACTAAATATTTTCTCAAATTTCTTTTTTTATTTGAAAGTACAATCCTTCCGGTTAATAATGGAAAATAATTTCATTCAAATGGCTGCCTCGGCTGGCCATGCAGTAGCCTATACGATCGGTCCAATTTTTAAGCACATTATCGATTGTGTGCAGCTGTATTTCACCAATGGCTTCACGAATATTGTTCTTTAAAGCGTCAATTGTCTCTGGCTTGTTGGCGTAACACTTATCTTTGACGGCACCCCACAAATAATAGTCCAACGGTGTCAAATCGCATCTCCGAGGTGGCCAAACGACATCAGCTCTGCGGCTGATAATGCGATCTTCAAAAACAGGGCGCAAAACATCGAGTGTAGCTTCGGCTGTGTGGCACGTAGCGCCGTCCCGTTGAAACCAAATGGTGCCAATATCCTCCTCTCCATTTTTTGTGAACAAAAATTCGTTCAACATGGCCCGATAACGATCGCCATTGACTGTATCGGCCACTCCTTGCTTATTACCATGATTTTCAAAGTAATGTCGCAATATTTCCCAGCGTTGTTCAAGCGTATACACAACCATATTCGTTCAGCGGATGGATAAAACTAATTATCTGTCAAATCAGACATGAGCTAAGTGTTACCATTCACGAAATAAGCACTAGTTGAAAAAAAAAAACGTTAGATGGCGGACCCTGTATAACATGTGGTACAAATAACTAACGTACTTATTTAAAAAAAATATATAAGTTATTTTAGTTGTCTAGATTTTCTTTTTCTAATTTAAATTTTTGATTTATTTCAATTTAGTTACTACAAAATAACATCTCCTGTATCTTCTTCAAATAGAAAGCTAAAATGTTAAGGTTTATATTTTTTAAACTTAAAAACTTCTTAAACTTACTATCAAGTAAGGTGCCCAAAAGTTTACATATGTTTCGTAACGTATATGCTGAAAATGTGAGCCCGCTAAAAAAATTACCCAGCTAACCAGAGCTAGGGAATTGAAGTTTTTAACATTTTCGAGTGCAAATTTTGCCTTATGTCTCCTTTAGTAATAAATGTTTATGACAGTTACCAGCTGAAATTTGCAGACTATGTTAATAGCATTATATAAAAAATGCGAATCATGAAAGCTTAGTTCAAATAAACTAAAAATGTAAAAAAATTAACAGAAATTTACAATTTTTTCGTTTAAAATAGAATCAAAATCTTTTTAAAAAAAATACAAAAAATCTGAGAAAATCGCATGTTAATTGTCAAGGTATAACCTTTAAAATGTGATACAAAACTATTACAAATCTTAATTTTTCAGTGAGTTATGAAGAAAAATGTTTGTTAAAAAAAAATACCAACACTTAATCTAACTGGTATTGATTTATACCCTTTTACAAAAAACTAATTTTTCTATTGTTTTTTGAGATTTTTTAAAATATTTTTTTTTAAAGATTTTGAAGCCGTTTTTTTTTTGCATTTTTTGGTTGAATTGCGAAGTGTTTTGAATTAAGATTTCATTGTTCGCATTTTTTATATATTACTAATAACGTATACTGCAAATTTCAACTGGTAACGGGCACAATGAGACATAAAGCTTAATTTACAATCGAAAATGTTAAAAACTGTTTCTATTTTCAAAATCAAAAAAGATATAAAAAATTAACTACCTTACTATCCAGAATTCTTATTTTCATTTTGATGGCTTGTTTATTTAGAAATTCAGAGATTTAAGAATTTAAAAAAATTATAATTTTTCTATTCTGTGGTGTGATCCTTACAATTTGTTTCATAATCCAATTATTTAGAGAATCCCAAAAATTATTAAGCTTATCAAGTACAAGGTTGTAGAGCTAGCTAAAAACACCACAAACAACTAACTGGACTTTTTTTTACTGAATACCGTGGAATAGCTCCAAGAAGGTAAAGGGAAAGCACGTTGGGTTGAAATGAGTCAAAAGTGACGCTTACTTAATATTTTAGAATTGAGTTTTTGTTATAATATTTGGTACCGGGTGACAATAGATTAAACTCCACATCAGATTTAAATAAAACCGTTCTTCTATGTTATATACTTTTTCTGCACTGTTACATCAAGTTACAGGGTGTCCATTTGCGTTTATATTATGTAATATGTATATATAAATGTAATATCCCGAGTAAAAAAAATATTTATAACGATATATTCTTTAATATAAAAATATATGATCATATAAAATAGCATATGTCTCAATATGTATTTATATAAAATAATATATATATACATATATATCCAATCATGTATAAAAAAAATACTATTCTGAATTTTATATATGATAATACATGGTTGATAAATTTGATTAAATTTTTATAAAATTAGATATAATCCAATACATAATCATATGTAACACAAACATCTAAAACATCTTCTGTTATTTTAGACATACCAAAACTGAAAAAATTTCCTAGGTCAGTTGCTATGTAGCTATATATAATTCAAAAATCGCAAAATATTTTACGAAAATGAGTTTGATATAACTTTAAAAATAAATAAAATTAATCCAGCAAAAGTTTGTAGAACAGATTACTTATTAACCTGGTCTAGAGTAGCTTATTTTACCACCAGTTACTAGGAAACGTTTCTAGAATATGTTCCTGGGAGTCAAATTGTAAGGTTTCATTGTCCCAGAACCAGTTCTATAACTGGTTTTAGAACCGATTCTAAAGCAACTTGTTCTAGTTTGGAGGAAAAGAACCTATTGCAAGTAGTACAAACTCCATATAAGAAGAATCAGTTGTAAAACAGAAATTATAAGCTCTTATAATACAGTACAAGTTGTTCTGCAACCTGTTATTTGGATTTTACTGGGCCATTTTAATATTGATAAACATTTTTTTTTTTAATTAAATTAAAATTAACAATTTCGTTTAAAACGAAAATTTGATGTCCTAAAAAAATATAAGTATAATTTAAGTTATTTACAAATTCCAATCATACCCGATATATGGAGGTCAAATATATGTAACTTAATACATTTTAATATGAATATTGTTGGATTATTATGTATCTATTTGAATCTAATTAAATCTAATTGTATCAAATATAATTAGATGTAATTATATCGGACCAAAACTCGGATGGAATTGGATATTTTTTATTAAATTGTATCTATTTAAATAAAATTAGATCCAAAGTGATACAATTTATTAGAACCATTTTTCGGATCAAATTATATTCTCTTACATTTGCGGAAAATATCTCATCATATATAATTTTATATATACTTTTTTATTCGGGATGTATAAATTGCAATATGTATAAATATCTAATTATATATACATATATATATGGTTACATATATAACATGGAATTGCATGTATTTGTGTACATTTGCATCTAACTGGATATAAATCTATCACCTTATATATAATTTTATATATCTGGATGAGCAGATTTTTTGTGTTAGATTATATCTAAAGTGATACAGTTAGATCTTCTCATATTTGAGATATAATTGAAAATTCACAAAAACAAAATTTTATTTGGGAATATCAAATTATTTATATTGATTTATAAAATTTACAACCGTCAAAAAATTAAAGCACTGGCAAAGTCGTGATTTATAACACTTTTCCAACGTTAGTAAAACGTGCTTTTAAAGCATTGACTTTAAAAAATTTACTACACTTTGTTAAAAAATATTAAAATTGTGCTTTTTTATGTTTGTGAAAAATCTTTTTAGACCAACTTTTTGAATCCCGGCAGGATTAAAACATTTTTAAAAAAATTTTTTTTTTATTTTGGAAAATCTATTTTTAGATCACATATTATTAGGTTTTGCCAGTGTTTCGCCAACGTTGGCAATTTCGTTTACCCAGTGCTTTGCTAACGCTGTATAAAAGGAAAGTCCAAGTCCTGCCCGGTGTTATCATTTTGGGGTTGGCAAAGCACTTAAATCTTCAGAAATCAACGCTCTGCCAACGCTAGTACCACCGTTAAAAGCACTGGGCCAACGATTTGCCGTTCGTATTTTTCTGGCTGGATAGTAATGACTGGATTTTTTGTAGCCGAGCTCTGGGCCTTACGTACATTATATAATTTTATATGGGGTTATATATAACAATTGTATATTATACGCTCAGAAAATGCAAATGACATGGGAATCATATCTTAAACTTTTTTTTAATCTTACTTCATACATGGAAATATATCTTTTATCATTTTAATTCCTAACACTGTGCTCGAATTGGACACTTATTTATTTTTTTTTTTTTTTGTAAAAAGCGGGTAACAAGCGACTACTTACCTAATAAACCCAATTCGAGTATGCTGAATTCATTGATGCTGACCGATTTTCTGGGTACGCGCATAAACATTAGATACTTGAGTTTGAAAATGATGGTACAAGGAACCCATAAAATGCGATATTCAGATTTTCCGACTTTTTTTAACCACATTGTTTGATGATCTTTCAAATAGGTTTCTGTTCAAAATTATCAAAATCGGTCAATCAGTGAAAAGTGATTGAAAATGTAAGGTCACCTTAAAATTATAAAGAAATGTACGGCTTGGTTGTAATTAACCGTCAGCCGGAAAATTGTGTTAAACATAAATAATTTCAAATACTTTATACTTTTTAATTTACTTTTATAAATTTAAAACATTTTTTAAAAATTAAATTCAGCTTTAAGCATAGTTCTATATTTTAATGCTTCTTTTAAAAAAAACTATAGAGACCTAGCCAATAAGTATCTTCACCTCCGTTAAGAACGTCAATAACCTGATCGTCAGTAAGTGTTGTACATCGAAAAAACCTAAACCTTATTGCATTTAGCATGGGACATCTGCCAAAAAAAATGAATTTTTGTTTCTGGTTCTCTGAGATTGCACAAAGAACACAATATTGCTTGGCCTATTCTGAATTGGTTGCCATTTAACCACAGGAGATCAGCTCTTGCTTTCATTATGTAGGTAATCTGCTCCTGATTGTAATTTTGGTTGCAATAAGTCAAGCCTTTTGAGTGATCTAGATTCTTATAAATTCGTTGACGACTACTGTGCAAATTTGTTAAATGATCATTATATTTAGCTTTTTTCATCTCATTTATAAGTTTTAAACAAGCATCGTTCCACTTGATCTTATTTTGTTCTAGTCCATCATTACTAATGTTATACAGTCGTAATTTATCTTTGAAGTTTTTCTCCATAATTTGCTTCGTAAGTCTATGAGGTAGCCTGCTTTCTTTAAATCAAATACAGTTTTTGATATATACCTTAGATGCAAGGAATATGTATAAATATGCCCTTCTTCGTAGCCAGTTTCTATTGCTAAAACGTAGTTAGGGGTGTTTTCTGGAAGTTTTAATAATCGCTTTGTGAAAAATCTTTGGAATTTATCAATTTCCTCAAATTGCGAGTTTCCGCATACTTGAGCTCCATAGGTTTGTATGGCTCTGCAAACTGCTAAAAACATTTTCCATTTAGCTGCTAGTGATACTTCTCTACGCCACATGTTTGGTGTACGACATTTTGGGTGTTAATGTTATTCCCAAGTATTTATACTCTTGTACAATCTTTACGAGTTCAGCATTAAATGTCCATTTTTCGTTTAAACTATATCTGCCACCTTTTTGGAATATCATTATTTCTGATTTAGCGAGATTCACCTCCATACCCCATAATCGACAATATTCCTCTAACTTGTTACTCATATTTTGTAGAGTATTAATATTCTCCGCCAACAGCACAATATCATCTGCATACATTAAAACTCGTACATTGATTTCATTTACATACAAACCGCCACCCAAATAATCATGAAGATCATTGAGGTAGAGCGCAAACAACATTGGCGATAACAGACATCCCTGCTTAACCCCTGTCCGTGTATCAAAATAACTGGATAGTTCTGAGCTAGTCCATACCGCTGATTTAGTATTTTGATAGATTTTTTCTATAAAATTTACTATTTCTGTAGATATTCCCATTTGGTGCAGCTATAATTTGGTGCAGCTATAATCTAATAATCCTCTTGGAACTCGATCAAACGCAGCCTTTTTTTTTTTTTTTTTTTTTTTTTTATAATTTAACCAATACTCAGGGGATGCCCCCTACTCATGCAGTGCATTGTATTGATCAGGAAAATAAGGTATGGGAAGGAGGAAAGAGGGAGTAGTGTTTGTGGATATTTGATTTAAATTTTTCTAAATTGTAAGTAACAGGGAAGACTTCTGCGGGAAGTTTGTTCCACATACGAATCGTTCGACTGAAAAACGAATTTTCTCTGTAATGCGTTGTGCGAAACACAGGACAATCAACTACAACTATATGTTGTCCACTGTGGAATATCCTTTAGGTAATATTTACATATATAATCATACTTGTACATTAACAAAATTTGAAGTAAAATTTACATGTATGATTACATATGAACTCATATGAGTATATGGACATGTATGACACAATGACTGCTGCAAACTAATGACCTGTTCCACGATCTCGAACGAAAACCTAAGCGAACGCAAGCTAGTCACTCGAATGCGAAAGCTATCGTTCGTCTATACTTACGTGTGTCAATTTTTGTGTTTTACGTATTTAAAAATCATAGTGGTGCCAGACCGGATATTTTGAACTTCTATTACAATTTCTTTTCAAAATACCAAAAATACTACTAAATTGTTTGAAGATAAATACAACATTACTTAACAGTGATCAGCTGTATATGACAAATAAATAAATAGAACAAATAAATAAAAGAAAAGAAAAATTAATAAATCAAAAGAAGAAAATCAAAAAAGTACACCAGCATTTTCAGCTGTTCCATTATGGATTTCATTAAGCTTAAACTTAAAGTTCTTAAAAAACTACAAATATTCGTGTTATTTTATTCTTACCTTTTGTTATCCATGCTTTTTTTTAAATATTTATAATTTTTTATTATATCATTCATTCCAGCAAAGAACATTGAAAAATGAGGATTTTTTTTTTAGGTTCTCCGATTTTTTTATATTTTGTACATGAAAACTCTATAGTCCCATTTGCTCATAGCCTTTTCAGAGCTCGAAATTTGTAAAAACTCGCGATTTTATGCACGTTTTTAATTTTCATAAATTTGATAAAAATGCTAAAAGTGCTTCACTTTGAAGTGCCATAACTTTTTAATTGTATATCGCATGTTATTAACTTAAACGATATTTGGAATATGCACTTGTCTTCTTTATAACAAAATTATTGTTAAAAAGTGCATACGAAATGCAAATGCAGTTTTCTAATGTATTTTTAAAAACTTTCTTCGCCTACGTTTTTCAAAAAAAGATACAGTTTACTAAAATATGGAATCTTACCTTATAAAAATCAGTATTTGTATATTTAGCTAATATTCCATATTTTAGTAAACTGTATTTTTTTTTTTTTTTTGAAAATCGTAGGGGGAGAAAGTTTTGAATAATGCATTAGAAAACTGCATTTGCATTAAGTATGCATTTTTCATTTTGTTTAAAAAATCCAGTTATAAAGTAGACAAGTGCATCTTTGATATTTATGAGAACTAAAAACGTGGAAATGTACAAATGGGGCCATAGAGTATTCATGTACAAAAAATTAACAAAATCGGAGGACCCGTGTTCAGATTTTTTGCGCTTTCTAATGGAATGAATGATATATTTTTTTGAAAATATTTTGTACTCGAAATCAAAAAAGCAAGTGACTGGTTTTGACATTTACGTTCGCACTGTTGACAACTCCTTCGAAATAGAGAAACCAAATTTTGTATGAAAACTGTTACGTTTTCATTCGACTTGTACTTCAAGTCATCGTTCGCATAGAAATTTATTTAGAGAAACCCAAATCAATTTTCTTTCGCTTAGAAAGCGAAAGAAAGCATTCTTTCGAAATCGAGAAACAGGCCATAAATGTATTTACTTATTTTCGTTGGTTTTCAATAATTTTTAGATTTAAAAAAAAAAAAAAATCTTTAAATTAGGTTTCAGGATATATTGGGGGTGTTTGCGTCCTTGCTTGGAATTTAATTAAAATCAGAATACTTATTTATAGTTACATATTTAATATATATAATAATTTCGGTAACATTAAAACCATTTGTTTAAATTTTATGTAATTTTTAGGATCAAGGACATTTTGGAGCTAGCCTTATCCTTGCTGGAAAATCAATATTTTTACATACGCAATTCTAGCTACATAATTAAGAATTATACCAATTTTGGTCGGTTTCCAATAATATCTATAGCATTTATAGCATTTTTCACTTTCAGGATATATGACAGGTATGCGTGTCCTTGCTGCGATTTTGACAAAATTTCGTATTTTTACATTTTTAATTTCACTTTCGTACGATAACTCCTTCTAGTTTTGACCACTCGTTATATGTTTTGACGACACTGTGCGCTGTGTCAATAATGAGCAAACTAATTTATTTCATCAGGTACACAGTAGGGGTGTTCTTATTTGGAAATATCGGATTTTTATATACAGCCGGCCAGATTGTTGTTTCTTTATATTTAAAAAATAAATAAATCGAATTTGAAGCAAATACGATAGTTAGTGGACCCGGAAAACACTTTAAATATTCAATGGGTAAATATGGGCAAAACATCTATTTTTCATACATTTGTCACTTTTCAATCGCAGTTTTTTTCATAAAAAAAAAATACAGAAAAAAAAAATTATTTTAACTTTCTTCTCTTTACTGTATTCAATTTTATGTAATGTAGGATGGGCTAATGTGGGACACGGAGTGAAGTGGGACATCACAAATTTTCGATGTACTGCAATTGTAGTCAAAACTGAATTGTCTTCTACGAATGACTGTTTTTTTTTTCACATAAAAATAAAGAAAGAGTGTACTCGAGGTACTCGACGAGTAGTATGAACTCGCGAATAACTCGAGTATCGAGCTTCATGGTGCACTCGGGCAACTCCGGCACTATATATTAATAACATATTTATTTAAATTAATAAAATATTTCATTGGACTAACGTTGATAAATCATTTTAAATCAACTTCATATTTCAATTATAGTTGGCAACACTGTTTATTTATTTAGATCTCTAAATATATCGATGATAACATTTATGTGTGGTTTAAAATTGTAATATATTACCAATATTATATTATAGATTTGTATATTTGACTAGTAAATGTGAACCGCAATGAAACTAAATAAATTAATACACAAACATTCTCAGCTTGAGATATTAAATGAATATTTTGTGTGTACTTTTATTGAATGAATGATAAAAAACATTCATAAATTTTTGAAAATTATTTACAAAAAAAAAAACTCTTCAAGGTTTTTAAAACAGTTCTTTGAACATTGAAACTCTTTGAAATTGTATTAGGAATGTGCGTTTATTACCATTGACTATTAATGAGTTTTAATTAAAATAATTCGATATTTAAATAAATTACGAGCATAAATAGTTTCATAATTTAATGCAATCAATATATGTACTATTTGCACTGTTTTATTTAGATCAGTCTATGAATAACACTAGTTTACAAGATAATAAAAAAATGTTGTGCATTAAGTTCGAATATTATTTTGTTAGGTATTTTGACCAGCTGAACTCGTTTAGTAGTTTAATATAAAAACATAAGAAATCCTAATTTGCAAAACACAACGTTTTAAAAACTTTTAAAAAAATCATAACGAATTTAAGTTGTTCAAAAAAAAAAAAAAAATCTTTCGTTTAGCCCAACCCATATGACAACTAGAAAATCAAGGTAAATATTAAGAAATTCCATGGATACCGTCATTTGTGTGCAATAACTTAATGCAAAAACATGTTGTACTACTTACATTGCGTATGAGTGCTAAATTTTAGTATTAAATTAATAAGTCTTGTAGTAGGTACTAATCGTTTTCACATTTGTTACTTTTCCAGCAGTGTTGGATCCAGGTACCGTGAATTAACTCCCAAAATGAAATAAGTCCCAATAAAATAACACCCACTAAAATAAGTCCCAAAAAAAATTAAATGAGTCCCACTTTTAATAAATGAAATGACCTCTAAAGAAAAAATGAAATAAGCCCCAAATGTTGGGGCTATTTATTTCATAAATAAATGTAAAAATGTACATAATATTAAACATATTATAAAGATAGAATGTAATGTATACATAAATATACAAAAATAATCAACAAAATGAATAAAAAAAAATACATATTAAAAATATATTTATAGAAAAGAATAATCTTTGTTTTAAAAGTTAAAATAAATTAGTTTAAATAGCATGGAGTAGCGCGAAACGCGGCCGCGCCGCTTTCTAGAGGTGGCATGTCATAACGTCCAATGACATAATGTCCATGGGCGTTATGTCACTCGAAAACTGTCACTACGACATTACGACATTTTCCAAATTGTCATAACGTCCATGGACATTACGACATTATTTTTTTTGGATATTATGTCACTTTCAAATGTATGCCACATTTGACTTTTAAATGTATGCCACAGACTTTTTAAAATAAAAAGATTAATAATATTTTGTATATCAATACAATTTTTTTAAATATTCTTTAGTAGTATATCACAAAATAAAACTAAATTTATAAATCGTATAATCGCACGCAGAAAAAACTTTATTTGGCGAAGCCGCCTGCCGCGTTCTACGGAGGAAAAAACCCCTAAGAGCGGCCGAAGGCCACCACACAGAAAAACTTGTTTTTACAAATTACTTGATGTCTTAAAAATATAAGATTTCAACGGATTCGACATCTGATTTGAAGAAAAGTTCTTCTGGGTGGAGGCCTTCGGCCGCTCTTAGGGGTTTTTTTCCTTCGTAGAACGCTGCAGGCGGCTTCTCGAAATAAAGTTTTTTCTGCGTGCGACACAAAAGAAACTTTAAAATTACTGATCTGTTTCCACACTGGAGTATAATGTCCATGGACCTTATGTCGTAACACGTTTTCTTCGTAACACGTATAATATTTTCTACCTGTAGCTTCCGAATTTTTTAAATAAATTTGATTTTCGACTTTTACCAAAATGTAATTTTAATAGAAATGATATAACTCCCAACAAAAATGAAATAACTCCCAACGATAAAATCACATTTAAAAATGAAAATGAAATAAGTCCCAACAAAAGTGAAATAACTCCCAATGCCAAAAAGGAGTGAAATAACTCCCACAAAACCTGGTTGGGAATTATTTCATTTGGGAGTTATTTCATAATGAAATCATTTCTAGCAGAAGATTGTGAAATAAGTCCTAACGCATTGGGAGTTATTTCATAATGAAATAAATCCCAATTTATATGGAAAATTTTTGGGAGTTATTTAATTTTTTCTTTTTGGAGTTATTTCATTTGGGAGTTATTTCACGATACCTTGGATACAGCCCTCGATTTGTGCGTTGTTTTTGAACATTTTTGTAAATTTTAAAGAAATTTTTCTGATGGATTATTATCCGAAAAACTAGGATATGAAAAATGCAAATTTTTATTTTTTCTTAGGTCATATTTTCGCAAAACCGTATAATTCACTACTCAAAATTTTTACAAATTATTTACTTTTGTACGGGTGTGAATTCACTACTCAAAATTTTTACAAATTATTTACTTTTGTACGGGTGTGAAATTCGGAAATTTTCATTTACGGTCATCAAAGTGACTGTTAAACAAACAATTTTTATATCGAATAAAATCTGAAAAAATATTTTAACTATTACCGAAAGTGAGTTTTTTTTTTTTGTTTGTTTATTGAATAATAGACAGAAAGTTAAAAAATATATTTCTATGGTAATTTAACTTGTATATTCCATTGAAACAATGTTACCGATTAATTAAACCTTTTTCAAAATGTTCGAAATAATTGATTTCCCAGCACGTTTATTTTTCGCAAAATTGTCTTCATTAATATAAAAAATGATGAAAAACCTTAGTTTGGAGGGCTTTGAAATATATTTAAATGAGAGTTAAAGCAATTATTTGGCAAAATTGGCAAGTGCTGGTATTTTATTTATATCATTTTAATTATATGCCATTTATGAAAAAACGTATATCTATGAAGTTGTTTTTAAAACTATTCTCACATATGATTCATTATATGTCAAAACGAATGATTTTTTACATCACGATTTTAGTTGGGTTTGAAATTAGTCAGACATATTCTTAATTTAAGAATATTTGACACACAATATTTTTTAAAAATAATTTAACAAATTTTTTTTAAGTAGTTGTTTGTGTTTAAAAATAAAAAAAAGACATGAAAAATGTTCGGACTTGTCGATATTAAAAGTGTGTTTTTATAGAGGTATTGAACTTTGAAAAGGAATAAAACAAAGATGATTTTTTTAAATTGACATGAAATTTACTTTATTCGAAAGATAATCATCTGGCATTATAATTTAAATATGACTTCTGGCATATGACCGCCACGGCTGGCTAGGACGTAGTCTAATCTGAAGGTCCAATTTTCGATGACATTTTCTAACATATTATATTGGTAATAGCGAGGCGAATGTTGTAATCCAAGTTATCAATCGTTTCGTGCTCATCGGCATATACTAGCAACTTGTTGAAACCACAGCTCCTGCACATCATGGTTGTTCAATTGATGAACGAAAAAGTCAGGAATCATGGCTCTAATGCGGTCACCATAGACTGTAACGTTCTGACCAGCATCGTTTTTAAATAAGTACGGATCAATGATTCCACCAGCCCATAAAGCACACAGTACGTACTGTACGACCACTCTGTGGATGCATATTATCATTTAGAGTAAACGTGGTGCGAAATCTTTCCATAGTTAGTTTTACGTGCGTGATACGTATTTCGAGCAGAACCATGATTTTCAAAATAAATTTGCACAATTTGGAAGCATTTTTTAGGCGTCAGTCTATTCATGTTGAAATGCCAAACCAAACTAAACATAAATCCCTTGACAGCTGACAAAATGGCCGCGAGTTAAAAAAGTGTTGCCAACTTAAAGTTCTATACCTGTATAAAAAACACACTTTAGTTTAAAAACTTGTAGGCCGATTTTAATGATTGATCGCTTATTTTAATGTTATTTTGCTCTTCTCTTTTTTATTTTGCTTTTACTTTGCTTGTATTATTTACTTTGCTTGTTGAATATATTTTAAAATGTAGACAAATAATTAATATTTTAAAGTATTTTAAAATATTTTACTTGCAAATTAAAAATTGTTGTTGCATTTTTGTTGTCTGTATACACAGATATATTATTTTTAGGTAGGGTTGAAAGTGGTAAAAAAATACAAACAAAAGTTCACAAATGAAAAAATACATTTAAAATAATGCCAACTTAGATGTTTAAATACTTAAAACTTTCGTATATAGAGTTCTTCAAAATTACATACTTTTCCGATATTTAAATTTTTTTTTTTGAAAATTAAAACCGTAAAAAAACAGCGCGTTTTTGAAAATTTGAAAAACTGAATATGGGAATTTGGTATGGGCTCCATGGGTAATGTGTTTATAAAAAATTAATAAAATTTAAGGACTCTCGCTCAATTCCATTTGTGGTGTGTCATGGATCTCATGATATACGAGTATTTCAATGTCTCTGTGTATAATTTCATTACATGTATTATTTCTTCTTCACACGCATATATACGATACTTTATGTAGAGTTCGTACAAAGCAAAGAGTGTATACAAATAGATAGACTACACTTCCCACGCCTCTCAGCAACAAAATACCGAACTCGGGCAAGCAAATGAAATCATTTTTAACACTAAAAAATGATGGCAATGTGTTCATAAAAAACTCTATAGAGTACTTGTTAGGATAATATCCTAATGAAGAAATATAGATTATGGCCTCGAACTTTAATAATTTTCATTGCACAATTAGAGGTCGAAAAAAACATAATTTTTATTTTTTAATAAAAATTATATCAAATCAATTTAAGCTTTTAAATTTCTGCAACATGTTTTTATTTGTTCGGTGCTAATTTACAAACAAATAAAAAGAGAACAATTTGAGCGACACTGAGTAGTATGGAAACCCTCTGATACAAAGCCATTTAAATACTCAACGAACATTTTATCCAAAACTAATGCGAGTTACACGATAACACTTTGTAAATCGACAAAAAAACCTCTAACCTTTTCAAACAGAATTAAAAAAAAAATGAACATTTTTTAAAATGCTTGACAAAAAAAATATATTGATGTAATGAAACTCCTAGCATTTGTCAATTTCGGTTGAATCTTAATATATAATATACTATAATTGGGCGCAAAACTTTTTTTTTTTTTTGATTTTATACCATACCGTACTTATACCATTGTTTAATATTTTATTTGGGTGTTTTAATTGAAATTAAATCCCTTA
Source organism: Delia radicum (assembly GCA_021234595.1). Taxonomy (NCBI): domain Eukaryota; kingdom Metazoa; phylum Arthropoda; class Insecta; order Diptera; family Anthomyiidae; genus Delia; species Delia radicum. The sequence continues at coordinate 112,810,936 of CM037852.1, forward strand.
TTTTGTGCTCTTCAAAAAATATTTGCAAATTCTGTGGTGTTCCAAAAAATTAATTTTTGGCTTAAATTCGCGGTTTATATAGTTATATACAATAATTAAATTTTTTGTACAATTTTAAATATTTCTTCTGATTTTAGTAGAGCTAATTAAATCTCAAAATATATAAAACGATCTACCAGAAATGACTTATCTTTTCGGATCTAATTAGATCTCATTAGATATAAATTAATCCCATGTAATATTTTGGAATCTATCAGGATCTCAATTGAAATATCAATTTTCAGATAAATTTTGATCTAATTTAATCCAGTAATATGTTTGAGGCATCTAATTGGATATTACTGGATACCCCAATTTTGAGATGAACTTGGATATATTAAATATCGATCTATACCAAATGCATATTTGAGATATAATTTTTTTTTTTGATCGGTTGCGGAAAATATCTGTAAGCTAGTATAATTATAATTAATGCAAATATAGTTTAATAACTATAGTATATTTTCTCATGAAATGTTTTTATGGGATTATATTAACAATTGTTGTTAGCTTTACAGGAATATTGGCAAACGTTTCAATTAACCCTTTGACGACGAGTGTTTGATATATGTACCATTTTTAGTTTTTCTTGCATTAGCTACACTTTTCAGCCGATTTTTTCAAGTGTGATATGTATTGACAAAGGATAGATGTAGCTTTCTGATTATAATAACCACTTGGTCTAATATGGCTTAAGAGCCGAATAGGGTACGAATTTTCTAGAACGCTATTGGGTATAAGGTATCAAATGTTTCAAGAAACATCTAGATATTTGGAATCGATTTATTAAATTTCGTTCGGGATACTGATACAATATGGAACATTTATATCCCATTGGTCGTCAAAGAAAATAAAAGAAGATGATTTTGTTTAGTTTTTTTTTTTTTTATTTTTGTTCGTATAGAAATTAAACAAATTTTGTTCGATTTGATTTAAAACAGTGATGATCCCTGCACAATTTTAAAATATCTCATAACAAAAGATATTTTAGGACTACATTCAAAACTTGATTTACATATTGATGGAAGGCATACCAAAATAATTAAAAAATATGTGCTATAAATATTATGTAAACAAGATCATAGAAAGGTATTTCTTCACTAATTTTGACCATTGACTACCAATGGGAATATACATATATGTCCCATGAAATTTGATTCGATAAACTCAAATCTGCAAACAAAATTTCAGATTTTATAGCAGTTTAAGCTCGGTCGTCAAAGGGTTATTATTAATATATCAAAATAGTGCGGTGTAAAGAGCTGCTAGTTAGGCCACCAAGATATTGGGTAACATTAGAAACAACTTTTCAAAAAGAAAAATATATTTACTTTATTTCTAATTGGCTAATTGTGAAAAGGATAAAAAATACACCATTTAGATACAATATTTTTGATATATTGTGGGGTCTATCGATATGGAAATGATATATGTAATGGAAACACAAAAACAGAATTCTTTGGAAAAGAATTAGGTAAATATTGCACTAATAGACAAAAACCTGTAAAAATAGCAGAACAACTTTAATCAGTGATACAACTAAACGGCCTATCACATAGGATAAAAACCCTTAAGCCAGGCCGAAAGCCGGTCACGCAGAAAAACTTTACGCATCAAATCCACTAAACTGCCTATCACATAGGAGAAATCCACTAAAACCGGCCGAAAGCCGGTTACTCAAAAAACTTTTCTCAGCGAAGCCGGCCTTTGGACGGACTGGAGGAGAAAACCCTTAAGCCAATAAATGTTGTACTATCACCTCCAAGTCGTTATCCCTGGGCAATAACAACGATATCAACTTAAAAGTCATATTTTCATGTAAAATTCATTATTTGAACATTAAATTTTACAAAAATAACCAAAAACCCCACTAAAAAAACGTCCTCCCCATTTTTGTACTTAAAATATATTTAAAATAGCTCTAGATGGCGCTACGTATCATGGATCATAAAAATAATATCATTTTAGAAATCTTGAGGAAATATTCTTTAATTTGAGTATATTATATGTTTCTACGCATACCGAATTTTGGGCCTTGGTATCCCTAGGAAAAAATTTATTTTTTAATTTCAGAGGGAGTAATATTTTTTTTAGAAAAGCCCAATAAAGTGCAATTTTGCCCATTTTTTTTAATTTGTATTGGATCAAAAAATTAGATATACCCTCCTGCACAATTGAATGCAAGGTATTAAAACACAAAAAGCAAAAACATCTTCGAAAAATAAATTTGTTTACTTTGAGTTGATCTTGTAGGGCTGAGGGACTATTATTTCACAATTTATTGACAAACTTTAAAAGCTTAACCACGTTAAAGGCAATCACAACGAGTTTTGTTAAAATCGCAAAAAATTAATTAAAAAATTCGTGGAGAAAATTTAAAATTAAAAAATATATTAAAAACTATGTTACTACCGAACTTAAACTGCTGGAAAATTAGCAATTTTTTTTACGGATTCCGGTTTATCGACCCAAGATTTTTAAAGTAAAGTGTCATAAAAAATCCTTGGGACATATGTATATTAGGGTGGAGCGATTTGAACATCTTAATGGGCGCTTCGCGTTCTGATTCTTGGGATTGTACTGAGCAAAAAAGTACACTAGACTACGGTGAAAATCGAGCTTCCACATTTTGACTTTTTAGCCGTATTTTGTGAAAGTAACAATGTGTGGGATGGACATATCTCAGGAAGTAGGAGGAGCTTATCCAAGATTATGGTATCAATCTCTTCTTTGGAAGATTCTCTAGCAGATTAATGCATCAATCATATTTGTGGGTGGGGTTTAAGGGGTTAATTTTTAATTTCAAAATAGGACTTTTTGCCGTAAAGTCAAAATGTGGAAGCTTTATTTTCACCGTAGACGTATGGTCTAATGGACTTTTTTGCTCAGTACAGTCCCAAGAATCAGAAACGCGAAGCGCCCATTAAGATTTTTTTCCTTCCATACTAATCGCCCCACCCTAATGTATATATATCCCATTGGTCGTCAACGGTCAAAATAAGTGAACAATTACCTCACCCAAGCAATAGCGAAATACGTGTCGAGTTTATTTCTAAAGGGTCCGCCAAATAACTTTTTTTTTTGAAAATGCTATAAAAAAAAACTACTGAATATTTTCTCAAATTTCTTTTTTTATTTGAAAGTACAATCCTTCCGGTTAATAATGGAAAATAATTTCATTCAAATGGCTGCCTCGGCTGGCCATGCAGTATGAGCTTCATCTGAAAAGATGATGATGGCGGACCCTTTATTGTCTTGTTTACGTCATATAACACATGGTTTTTAATTATTTTGATAAGCTAAACACGAATATGTCAAAAATTTTAAAACAGCTTGACTCATAAATCGAGTTTTGATTGTAGTCCTTCCTAAAATATCCTTTGTTACACGATATTTCGAATTTGTGAATGAATAGAAAAATTTGGAGACCAGATTTGGAATCAGGATATAAAAATCTATTGCAATATTTTTTTTTAAATAAAATCAAACAAAAATTTGTTTTAATTTCAAGTCCTTCGTTAAATATCCTTTGTTACACGATATTTCAAAATTGTGAATGAATAGAAAAATTTGGAGACCCGATTTGGTATCAGGAGATAAAAATCTATTGAAATATATTTTTTTAAATAAAATCAAACAAAAATTTATTTAAATTTCTAGTCCTTCCTAAAATATCCTTTGTTACACGATATTTCGAAATTGTGAATGAATAGAAAAATTTGGAGACCAGATTTGGAATCAGGAGATAAAAATCTATTGAAATATTTTTTAAATAAAATCAAACAAAAATTTGTTTAAATTTCTATATGAACAAAAAAAAATATAAAAATTGAACAAAAAACTTCGTCTTGTTTTAACTTTGACTAGCAATGGGATGGATATATATGTCCCATATTGTATTAGCGTCCTGTAGGAAATGGACAGAATTAATTCCAACTACCTAAATGTTTTTCGAAACTTAAAGTACGGGACCATATCCTATCAAAAGTTCGACCCCCTATGTCCAATATCGTTCGAGAAAATATGTGCTTAAAATTATGAAAAAATATTCATATTTTTTAACTTTGGGGTCGCCCTATTCGGCTCTTAGACCAAATCGGTCTTAGTGGTTGGTATGATCTAAAATATACATATAGGCTTTGTCGATACACATCACACTCGGAAAAACTGGTTAAAAAGTGTAGCTAATACAACGAAATATAAAAACGGGACATATATCAACAATTCGTCAGCAAAGGGTTATAAGATGTTGAGAAAATTTTGTTTAAAATTATTTTCTTTTTTGCAAGTAAAATCATATTTACAGAGGGCAAACCCTCGTTATTTGAGGAAAGATGTATATTGTTAAGCCGCGTTGTAGGAGGGATGGTTGTACTGTGAATCATTTAAATCTAATTTTCTTTTTAATTTTATAGTCCGTTTTGCATGCAGTGTGAACATGTTTTTTTTTTTCATATTTAATAATATGTAATTTCGTGCTGTTAGTGGCATATTTTTTTTTTTTTTTTGTTTGCCTAATAATAAAACCTGCCAATATGACTGATTACTACATAAACTATGTGCACTAAATATATTCCTACTTACCCAATATCAATCATATTATAATACAAGTTGTTTCTATTATAAAGACTATAACTTTAAAATCAAAGTAGCTCGTTGTGAATAGTGAATTGTCTGTTTTGCGGATAAAAATGACATAAATTCCTTACGACAACAACACAATACATACAAATAGTCAAGTAAAACTCTCATACATTTCACAGTGGGATATATCAGAAAAGTTTTAAAAAATAAATCTGCCATTTCTTACGTACACTCAGGGAACTTCTGCTTTACAAATATGTAGTTGTTTGGGTTGTAATACAGTTTCTTTATTTTTAAAACAAATTACATTTTTTTACTAACCTTGTAGTTCATTTAAAATAACAAACCACATCAAATGACTGTTTATGATTTTACATGAATTTTTTACAGTCGTTTTTTGTTCTTTAAAAAAATAAATGTTTGTTCATTTTTTACTAACATGTGGTTCATTTTTACTACAATTGTTAGTAATTTTTTGAACATTAAAAAACAAATTACAATGTTAGTTGAATTTACTGAAATGTAAGTCGTCCTTTCTTTAAGTGAAATTTCATTTGTTTTTAACTACATTTGCAGTGGCCTTTACTTACATAGTATTCTAAGTGTAGTGCTCCGATTGCAATTAAATTTGGAACAGGTAAAGTGACGTAATATCGAGCTTAAGTTTTAACGTTGAATCTCACAGAAGCACCCGGCGAAGAAAATATGACCCCCCAAATTTGAGTGCACGCCTTTTTTGATTCTTATACGATTTTCAAAGAATTAACATATTTGTGGTCCGCTAGTATAGGCCTGCAAAAAACATGTTTACATATGATTGTCTAAGAGCAAAGATTGTTCAAGTGACTCAAGTTGAATATTGATAAAAAAAAGAGCTTAAAGTTAATTAGCAACGAAAATTTTTAGATGCTATCTGGAGTATAACTATTAAAAAAGTTAAAAGAGATATCCTGAAATATATTTTAATCTAAATAGCTAAAAAATAGATCATCTTTTACATGCACAAATAGACAAAAATAACGTTTGAAGTAAGGAAAGTCGCACTGATATCCCTTGTGCTCAAACTTTTTTAAATAAATGAACTTGTACCCCAAAAGAGTTTATGTAATACCTATACTCATAATAATCCATACACTCACAATATCTTAACAGTAACTGATTTTTTATTTTATTTTTTGATAGTAAAAAAAAGAAAATCTTTTATTTTGAGGTAATTTTTTTAATAGTTAAAAATAAATGAAAGAACATTAGATTAAAAAAAAGTGAGTAGATCGGGTTTTAGCTATATGTTTAGTAGTTTTAAAGTAGATATTTCTTAACTATAAAATATTGTGAGTGTAGGTAGTTTTGACATTATGAAAAATTTACACAATTGATATTTCTTTTCCAACGCATAATTTTATTTGTATATTTTACGAAATTTTTTAAAACCACAAAAAATATTTCTAAATATATAAATAAAATAGTAAATAATTTTGTAATTTTTCTTTTAGTTAACGAAAAATTTGTAATTTTAAATTTTTTTTGAACTTTGTGTAAAAAATAATTTACGAAATCCTATTTGTATTATTTACAAAATTTCTAAATTTATGAAATTTGTTATTACGTAATTTTGTAAAATTTACAAAATGTTTGTACATTGTACGAAAAAAAATATAGGAAAAAAAATGTATTTTTAGGCATGGATTTTTATGTAATGAGAATATTTTGTAAAGTTTCTTAAGAAAAGCTTTTTTGGTTCTTTGATACATTTTTTAGTCGCCATAGTCAGATTCCACGACATCACCGGATTCATCTTGGCGTTCTTTCCCGAATCTCTTCAAATTCTATTGCGATTAAATGCTTTGAACCATCCATGGTGAATTACTGGTATATAGCAAAGAAGAACGTTTAGGTTCTTGAATTTTACGAACTACAGTGGTTTGACCCTGTTTTTTGGAGGCAGATGTAGAAGTAACTTCACGATGATGATGAAGTTTTCTTACTCATTCATAAAATCTTTTTTGGTATTTGGATGCCCAGTGCACTATTTCTAAAAATCTTTAGATGGGCTCTAGAGTTATAAAGTCATATTTTTTTTTTTTTTTTTTTTTTAAAGGGAGGCTCACCTCAGGAAATACTTCCTATATTTAGTGTGTTGCTTTCTTTGGAAAGGAATAGTATAGAGATGAAAGGTGGGGAAAGATGAAGGGCTTCAGACATGGCAACACTGTAATTGCGCGAGATGATAAGTCTTAGAACAGTTGTTGCTAGCCACCTGATGGAGAGTTGGCGAACTTATTGAAGCTTTTTGGTTCATAGCCCTGATTCATTACTTTACTTCGGTGGGGTTAATTGCTATGGGAACACCGAAGGTGGACATTGCGATACGTATGAGGGATAGAAAAAACTCATACATATTAATTTGATGTTGCCGGCACCGGGGATCGAACCTGGGACCTTCTGTGTAAAAGTCCAACGCGCTAACCATTACACCACAACGCCCACCCATTCCAAAATGTTGGTCACACTCCATGAATGAGTGTACAGAGAATACAACAAGTGCTACAATTGTTCGCTTTTTTTTTTAGATCAGAAGTTTTCTAAATTGACCCACTCAATCCATGTGGTAAACGATTTTTTTTATTTGTTTAGAACACAAGGGATTAAGGTGCTCATATATCCCTTGTGCTCCAAGCGAAACAGGCATTTTAATGAGAAGTGTTAGAATTGGTCGTTATATCTCGCTACCGGATGGGAATTCCACATTGACGACCTCTTGTGCATATTAAATCTATTTGTAAATTAAATTTTAGAACAAAACTCACTTGAACCCCTTGTGCTTTAAGCCTCTCATATGTGATCACTTATAAATCCCGAGATAAATTCTAAATTTGGTCCGGCTCAGGTCCAGTTTATTTCGAATAGAGGGACCAAATAAATTCTTGATTAAACAAAAATTAATGCAATATATTGTTCTACTCAAAAACTATATTCGTTTAAAGTAAGGGAATGTATCCAATTGTGGCATGTTCCCTAAAGTGGACTTTTTGTTTTTTCCGTGTTGTTGCATGAATATGTCAAAACTGTCATTGAATTTAATTTCCGCTATTGTGTTTAAAAAAAAACGCAATATAAAGTTAAGTTTTTCGTAAATATAAAAAGTAAATAACAAACAAGTTTAATTTTACAAGTCGGATTTTTGTAAACGGTAAGAATTATATTCATGATTTTAATAAAAGTAATTGATCTCATAAACAAGTGTAATAAATAAAACAAAAATATGAAAAATTAAATTTTCATAATGTTCCCTAATGTGGACCTTTGATATATTTTCTTATTTTGTTGATTTTTTTTTTAAATTTAAGTCTTTTTTAAATTTGTTTCCAACATGTTTCACAACAAAAAAATATCGAATGTTTAACACAATTAAAAAAGTTAGCATTACATATGGTAAAACCTTAAACAGATTTAAACGATACATAAAACTTTTAAAAAAGAAAATTAAAATAAATTTTAATTTCAATACAAGTTTTTATCGATTATACTTCATTTTCTAATAATTTTATACGCATTTAGAGAGTTTTTAAATTTAGGTCCACTTTAGGATGCATTTTCCCTAATGTTGACCTATTGAGTTATTTTGAAAATTGTTACATAACTTATCTAAATTAGGTGCCACAAGAAAATGATCTATATCCGAAAAATTTACAAAGAGTTGACCAATAAGCTGATGTATGTGGATTTGGTATATTCCACTTAATTTTTATTATATAGGCCAAATACCTGGTGTAGGGCGACATTAGGGTACGTTCCCTTATAAATAAAAAAAAATTAATTTTTCCTCCAGCTATTCTCGAAAAAGTGGACGTGAGTAGGACCAAATTTGGAGTTTCTCCCGATGGGTTCTATCCGATCTTAATGAAATTTGGATATGTGTTAAAGATACAAAAAAAATAAGACACATATTTTTTATCGGCTCAATCTCAAGCTTAACGATAAAAAAATGAGGCCAAAGTTAAAGTTTTGTATGGAAACATGTCTGAAACTAATGAAATTCAGTTTTTTTAACGCAGCTTTATTTCCTATTTTTGTGTTAGGGTTGCCATTTTTTTTAAATATCTACAATATGTATATGTTAAAAAAGGAAAAAGTCGCATAAAAGCGGAACTATTACGAATATCGGAAAATCAAAAATATCTTCTGCTATTGGTGTTTTATATAAATTCAAAAATAAATTTGACGTTAAAACGAAAATGCTAATATATCAGAGTTTGATACATAGCCACTTAACTTACCTTCCTATAATATATGGGTTTAAGAATAATGCTTCGCTGAAGAGCTTACAATCGGCGCAAAACAAGTCTTTGAAGTTAGTTTTTAATCTGCCAATCAGATATCATACCTTGGATCTTTTTAAGAATCACGCTAAAAACGTTTTACCTGTGAGAGCATTATATAAAATGCAAATAACGAAGTTTGTTTTTAAATCCATTAAAAGTCTTGGAAATTCGTCAGTTCAATTCCAACAGAACGTACAAATTACACATAGGATTACAAGACAAAGCCAAAATTTATGTATATCTAGATGTCGCCTTGAATTGTCAAAGCAGCGTATTTGTTTTGCTGGTCCAAATGAATATAATGATTTACCAATTTTTTTGAAAACCATTGAACATTTATCGACATTTAAACGCGAATTAAAAAAATGTTTTCTAACCAATCTCGAAACACTTCTTGAGTAATTTTTTTTTGTAATATAAATTTTATTTTTATTGTAAAATAATAAATAAAAAAAAAAAAATAAAAAAAAAAAAAAAAAAAAAAATGTAAATATAAATATAAATATAAACTGTAAATATTAATAATTAAATTTAAATAGTTAATAGTTTTATGTAAATAACGAATTAACAAGTGTTGCCTTTTAGCCTCTTTAATGCCAATATTGGTTCTGAGGCTTTAAACTATTTTTTGTAATATATATATATTTGAAATAAATATAAATAAAAAAAAAAAAAAAAAAATTTAGACACCACCGCGTTTCAAAATTATAGGCTTTAATAAATATATTTTTTATTTTAGTCCAACAATAATTCTTTAACAAAATGTCAGTTTTAGTATTACTCAAAACATATTTTTTTTTAATATCAAAAATATTGAAAAGTTATCGGACATATACCAGTCTCTAAAAGCTCTTTCATTTGGAATCCCACTTGTATGTCTCCGAAACAATCCTAAACATGAGATTGGGCCGCTAAAAAGCCCCTTATATTTTTTCTTTATTTCATTAAGATCTTAGAAAATCCATCGAGAGACTCCCTTTGTAAGTAAGAAATGGCCGAATTATTTCCAAACGTTTTGTGATATATCCCACTGTGCATTTGTGCGTAACACTGTGTGTGTCGGTTTTTAAATGTTATAATTAATTTTTCTATAGTTTTATAAATTATAAATTATGCAATTTTAAAATAACAACTAAATAATTATAAATGTTTAAGAAAAAAAATAAATAAAATGCACTTCAATGTTTAGTTGTTGCGTTTTCTTGTACATTTAGTTGCAATTTGAAAATATATTTTAGTAGTGTTGTTTGGTGAAGCAGAGCATAACAAATATCCAAGGTCGTTTTGTTGTTGTTGTTGTTTTTTTTTTTTGTCTAAGTAAAATTGCGATTTGAAAAAAAAAATGTTTTAAACTTTTTACTTTAAATTAAATTTATTTGAAAAAAAAAGTGAAAATTTATCATGTAATCAAACAATGTGATGGACAGTAGCCAATTAAGAGTAAACATGTTACAATCAATTGCCATTGCGGCCAATAGGTGCTACTTTATTTATTATTAACGGTTATTGTAATATTTCTGTTTCAATTATTTTTATAATTTTTTGCCAATTTCGATGTGTCATAACCAGAGATTGGAAGTTCATGCAAATGCATGTCTTTTCCATAAGTTTGAGAATAGAGTTAACAAAATATCTTTGCGAATCAAAGAATTTGGATTAAAATTGGATCGATTTGTTAGTGCATATTTTGCTACCAGGGTTGTCAGATTTTTTTGAGCTGCATCGCCAAACCGGATGTCAAAAATCGCCAAAAGTCGCCAAAAATCGCCAAAAGTCAAATTTGTTCAGTTTTTATTTAAAAAAATAAAATTTTGTTTACACAAAAAAAAAACTAGTATAATATTTAAGTCAAAAATCGCCAAAAACTGAAAAAAACTAAAAAATCGCCAATAGTGAATTTAGAATTTATACACATTTTGTCTTTTTTACTGTTAAAAGAATTTATAACTTTGTAAAAAGCGAGTTAGTGTTAAATATTTTTAAATTACATAAAAATGGAGATCATATGATCTGTTAAAAAAAAGTAAAATTAAGTACATAAGTAAATAAGTAAATAAGTAAATAAGTAAATAAGTAAATAAGATCGTAAACTTCAGCCTCATCGATTTCATTACTTGTGTCTTGACTTTTATACATATTATTTAAATTGAATTTTTTTATCATTTCATTAGTCATTTCATTAGCGTCTAAAAGCTCATATTGAATTTTATTTCTTAATTGTGTTTTGGTATAACTCATTATGGAAAACACTCTTTCAACGCAGGCATTACTGGTTGGAACAACCAACATATTAAGAACGGCCAAAGATAATTCTTTAAAATGGTACGTATGTGGCAACATTCCCACAACTATCTACTCAAAAGACTTTCAAATAAAATGATTATTTAAAACTTTGCTTCATAGACTTGTTTGTCAAATATTTTCAGTTTAATTTTGTAATTAATTTTAATAAGAAATAAAAAATATATTTTATGAAAAAATTATAAAATAAATAAAATATGGGAGACCAGTGCTCCTATACGTACCTGCTGCATCATGATAATCAAACACTTTTGGCCAAAAATCAAGTAAATTTGTTGGAATTTCGTTATTAAAATAAATATTCCAATTTATGAACGGAAGTTCATATGTCATACGACATGACATGACTTTTAATGTCGTTTTGACACTAAATATTAAATTCACTTAAAATGATAACAAAACAAAAATCATGCAAATTAGGTTACAAGACTATTTTTTTTTTTTAATTAGTAAAAAAGACAAACTATTTAAAAAAATTACTGAAATAATATAAATGGTGAAAATAGCCAAAAAAATCGCCAGTTGCATCATAAATCGCCAAAAAATCGAAATATGGAAAATCTCGACGCCAAACACGTTTCAAAATCGCCATGTTTGGCGAGAAATCGCCACATCTGACAGCCATGTTTGCTACAAATGCATATTTTGCTTTAAATGCATATTTTAACTTGTTTTGCTTTAAATGCATATTTTTATTGAATATTTTTACTTATTTTGTATATTTTTATTGCATTTCTTCTCGTTTTTTGTAAAGCAATCACTTTCAATTTTATATTTCACAAACGAGCATAAAGACTTAAAATTATCCAAGCTACGCAAGCCGTTTTAAGTGTTCTCTTAAATTTTGAATGCATGTTGGGATTAAGAGAAAGTTTTTTTTAGTGGTCTTTTAAATGGGTATTTTTCAATATAGATAATTAAAATGTTGTGTTAATTGTGCAAAGCATAGGCAGATAATATATTTAACAATACAAACTAACTTTAAAAAAAAAAAAAAATCATTAAGCAGGTGAATATCATGGGCTTGACCGGTGATATTGTGATTTTCACGGATAGCCAAGCGGCTATCCGTGCTTTATTTACGGACTCTGTGGGATCAATGACGATACTCAGGTGTAAAGGGGAAATTAACGATTTCTCTGCACGGGGACGCATTGAGATTATATGGGTGCCGGGACACTGTGGTATAGCGGGGAACGAAGTGGCTAATGATTTGGCTAGGGGAGGATCTTCCCTGGAATTAGTCACTTTGGGGAACGCTAAACCTTTTCGAGCTCTCAGGGCGGAGCTGGTGGACTGGGCTTACACCATGCATAGGACCATCTGGGAAAATGCGGGTGTTTACAGGACTACGAGTATTCTCTGGGGAAACCCGGACACGGACAAGACGAGGGAAATTCTGAATCTCAGTAGGAAGGAACTGAGTCTTTTGATGGAAATCCTCACGGGACACTCGACACTTAGGTCCCATTTCCACCGTATTGGTAGGGCGGACTCTGAAGTGTGCAGGGCCTGTGGGGAGGACGAGGAGACCTTGGAACACTATCTCTGTGAAGGCCCCGCATTTGCCGGGATCCGGGTCGAAAATACTATCCAGTGACCCAATATCCACATTGGGGGATCCTAGGGGCATAGGATGGAAGAAGTTAAGGAGTTTCGTCAGAGCGACGGAGTTCCTGGGGTAGAAAGGTGACATATGACCGATTGTTTATAGCGCACAACAAGCCGACATTCTGGCTTAAGTGTAAGTCCTCATGGACTTGAGTCGGATTAGGAAAGCATTTTCCCTTCTCCGAATCCTCTTTTCGATCTAACCTAACTTAAACTCTAAAATTTAATTAAAATTACTTAAAAACATGAAAAATGTTTACTAGCTTAAAATGTTTTATTTTTAATTTTTTCAAATTTCAATAGTCTGAACTTTTTTCTACACGCTATGAACATTTCGGAAACAAAATCTCGGAAATAAAAAAGTTACACCTTGTTACACAAACTCCTTGCCCTATATTTTACATGAGAAATATTTACTTGAAATGCTTTTTTCTCAAAAATATTGAAAATTGGGTACCACTGTACAGCCTTAACGGGTGGAATGCTTCGTAGAAGTCTAAAAAATGCCTCGTAGAAGTCTAAAAAATGAAATGATTTTTGCCTAGTACTTTTTGAAAAATAAAAAACAACGATTTTTTGGGTGTTTTTTTTTTAATTTTTGAGTTTACCCTCGTACTATTTTAATGCAAATCAAATATTTTAAAATCCGGTTACGTTAGGGACTAGAGAATTTATTCGTGTGTGAAACAAAATTAAAATTTTTTTCTCAGAAGAGTACCACGATGTCACCCGATTTAGTCATTAAAAAAAAATGGTCTATAATAAAATGATTACCAGAGTTGCCATGATAGTCCAAATTCTAAATTATAATTTTTAGAATAATATCTAATATTGTGCTTTTCTATCGCAAAAAAAAATTATTATAAAAAAAATGATTATAAAAAAATTTAATTATTTTTTTTATAATCACTTAAATATTGTCGTTTTTATTAATTTCTAAAGCTAATACTAGTAAACCCCTTAATTTGAAGTGCCTATCATTTAAAGTTTTTTTGTTATTTTTGTCGAAATTTTATTTAATTTTTTTAAATGTAAGTGAATATCTTTTTTAAATAGTACATATTTTTAGATTTTTTATGCATATTATAGGCGCCTAAAATATACTTTTTTAGTGCATGAACTTTCAGTCCCTGGTCATAACACTGGTTTAAATTGTGGTTCATTTATACACCCAAGCTTATCAGAAGTTTAATTTATGCATAATTAATTATTATTTTTTAACTGCAAAGTATTTGATAAATTTTTGATTTCTTTTGATTTATTAAAAAGAGATTGTATTTACTTTTGCAATTAAATTTTTTTTGTTAATAAGAACATACAAGTACAAAGTTGCAGATATACAAATCTGAAACATTTTTATAATCAAACTTATCTAAAAACGAGACAGAGTTTTTTATATTAAAACCTTCAATTTACCCATACAAATATTTTACTTGTAAATATAAAAAGGTACCAAGCTAATAGAAAAAAATTTGTGAAAAGTTTTGTTAACGCCACGAAAAATTAGTTAAAAAATATACCCTGCGGGAAATGAACCAGTCACTGGTATGGTCACGTGACTAGAACTTTGTGTGTATGAACCTATCCTAGTTTCGGTTCTGTTATATGAAAGTGACCGGTACTTTTAACATGGGCTTGTCCTAGGAGGTGGCAATTGCTACCTTTGCAGCACCTTGTGACGTGGCGAAAAACTTGACGAAGGTTACCTATCACCGTACCGACAGAAATTAATAAGCTACAAGGACAAGTTAGAAGTAGGCAGTGTTAAAGTAGGATAATTTTAGGATTTATGTGACATACAACAGGACCAGTGGGAAAATAATTATCTCGTGAGTGGTGTAGGTGTACGTATCGTAGAACTGGAGAACAATTTTTGATGCAAGGGGACTGAATCCTTTAGGACTGAATCCTTACTCAATTAATGCCAAGGGACTGAATCCTTTGGCATTAATTGTCATGTTTTCATTAACTGCTAACGGGATTGAACCAGTTCAATGATCAGTAAGAACTTTAACTGCAACGGCCCTAGTTGCTTCAGTACACTATGATGTTATGTTACGTTTTCTCCAGTTACATGATATACCTGATATCAACTTGTCGATGTTTTGTCACCATTACTATAGACACGGGATTGGTTGTTTCACACAAATTAACACTTTTTGGTACACCACAATTTCGGTTTCACCAGTTTCGTGACGTGCCAGCCAATCATATATCACAAAATCGTCCCTTTGGATCAATTGACCCTTCATTTCCCGCCGGGTATAAATAGAAAAATTAATGTGTTAAATCTACAAAATCTTAGTTATATTTGAGCTAAATTTCAGTTAATTGGAAGTAACAAATTAATGTGTTAAAATCAGCAGAAAATTTGCTAAATATTAGCATAAAGCAAAAGTCACAAACAAATCATGGATGGTAACCGATTCGATATTTAAGTTATTTCGGTGACAGTATTTTACTTATTTTGGTAACAATATTTTAAGTATAACGTTTTTTCAGTTATTTCGGTAACGGTTTTTAAGGTTGGCGTTATTGTAGTTTTTTTTGGTGTCGGTATTTTAATGATAACGATAATATCAATGCATTCCAATATTTGTAACCCCATCATGAACGAATTCTAATGACTAGCTACCCTGCGGTGTAAAAGGTGTCAGTTGGAAATTGCGACCTATCCCGTGATACGTGAAAACAGGACCGGTTTCTAAAATTCCAATCATGTGATAGGTAAAAAGAGGACCGGTTTTTGAAGTACTTACCACGTGCCCGGTTTAAAAGTCGATATCATGTGATGGGTCTGAAAGTACCAGTCCTGTGGAAGGTGTAAACAGTATCGGCTCCTTAAGGTGTTATGACACTTGCTATTTTTTGTATTGGATTTTTTTAGGATTGAGTGAAAGAAACAACAAATGCGAGAAAGAACAAGAAATACTTTTTTGTTATTTCAAAATAGAATGTAAACAAAACAAACAATATTGCCCACGTTTTGTTCCCACAAAAACCGTCAAAAAAAGATAAAAATCGAAAAAAAAAAAGTTAAAACCCGCTATTTTCCATCAAAAACTAAAAAAGTTGGTAGCAGTGTTAACATTTAATCTGGAAATGTCAATTTTAAGCTAAAAATTTATATATTTTTTTTGACAGTCTAAGATTATTTATCGATAACACACGTATAATTGTTTGACATATCAAGATTTTTTATGGTATAATCAGACTCTTTACACTTAGTCAGTTTTCCTATGCAAATATATTTGCACTGTTCTCCAATATAGAAAAAATACAAAAAATAGCAAGTATCATAACACCTTTAAGTACATATCACATGATCGGTATAAAAGTAGTTTAAAAGTCGATATCATGTGATGATTCTGAAAGTACCAGTCCTGTGGTAGATGTAAACAGTATCGGCTCCTTAAGTACATATCACATGATCGGTATAAAAGTAGCTATCACGTGATAAGTCTGAAAGTACTAGTCCCTTGGTAAGTGAAAACAGTACTGGTTCCCAGAGTTCCTACCGCGTGATAAGTTTAAAAGTCTCTATAACGTGATAGGTACCAAAGGTGAAAGTACCAAAATATGACAGGTTCCTAAAGTGCATATCACATAACCTGTTTAATAGTGTTTTTGACAATCTGAAAAAATGAGTCTTGGCTAAAAATATTTCTGTGGTTCTATGATATGTTCTTTGCGATAGCTCCAGGATATGTTCTTTTGCGTTAGTCCTGTGACATGTTTTTGGGGTTAGTTGTGTTACATGTTCTCTTATACCAGTCCTGTGACATGTCAAAGAGATCAATTAACCTTCTCCTAGGACAAGCCCATGTTAAAGGGACCGGTCCCTTTCATATAAAAAACCGGTTCCGTGACGCTCTAAGACAAAGATGTATATCGGAAAGAAAATAAACAGCGAGACGAATATGAGAGCTTTTGGGAATCAGAAAGCTTTTTTGTCGGGCCGCCTGTTTTATTTTGACCATAAGCACTTACCTTAAACTAGTTTTTAAGTTTGCTGAAATTTGACTTTTTTCAAAACCACGCGGCATTTTATTGCAAATTGATTAAAATTGCATAAAAAACAAAATGAATTCTTCTATTTTTCTTTATTTGTTATTCTTCTTTATTTACCGTTAGATGTAATTATAGTTATGATACACTAACAAACTATTATTACACAATTTTTCTCTTAAATCAATTAAGTAATCTCTTAAATTTTACACAATAAGATATCAGTTATCACACTCATAAAAACAGTTATAAGTTCAAAAAAAGAGTTTGTAATATTAGAAAAAATAGCAAAAATCATTTGTAATTATAGTCATGCAACGCAGTGTATTGGGTATAGGCACTAGTAGTTGTATGTATTGGGTATGTTAAAAGATATATTTTAAATTAGTATATAATTAGACTATTTGTAACGGCATGTTACACCCTACATTCATGAAAAAAGATCGTTCAAAAGTCTGTTAAACCGTTTAATTCAGTTGAACTGTTTTCTCTGTTCTTGTCGTTTAAATCAATTATTAGCTAAAGTTACTAATTATCTCATTTTACCACAAGAACATATTTCATCCGTATTTGGACAAATTTTTTATGCTATTATTTAATAATTCGGGTTTCACTAATTTAAAGAATTGCCTGTTTATTTGAACCAAAATGGTTTTCAAACCATGAAATTGTCACCGCTATTTAATAGTCCCACTTGCGTTATTTTTAGACAATACAATAGTTTTGTATAATCACAAAATAGGCAAAATAGGAAAACTACAAATAGCTACTGCGCGGCTATAAATTAGTCATTATCATCCACATACATAACAAATATGAACCTGCGTCTGGTCAGATTCGGTGAGTCCAAAAACGTAGTTTTTAAGAGAAATTTTATCAAAAATGTTAGCTAAAAATTCTATTGCTTAAGCTAAATTATTAACTAATTTACCTTCATTTCTCAATGTATTCAACAGTCTAGTTGTTTTTAACATATTTAGTTAGAATATTGTTGTACATCAAGTCCAAAAATCTAATATGGTATTGTCATATTAGATTTTATTTGTTGCTTTTCAAAAAGATTGATAATTTTCATGATATACAATACAATTGTTTCATTGGGATTACCCAAATCTTTAGTTGCTTGTAATAGAAAGAGATAATTGGCTTAACTCAAGCCGAGACATTGCATACAGCAGACAAAATAAATGTTAACGTATGATTTTCAAATATACATTTGGTCACCTTAATATACAACTAGTGTTCTTGTATTTACTACAGTAATGTGGAAGTCATTTAAAACTAAAAGGTTTGAGACTTTGCTGAAACAGTAAATTAACATGGTGCTTCATAAACCACAACTAGGGAATGTATCGCAGTTTCCCGTCACGTTATTCACGGGAAACTTAAAACTATTTCTGTTATTCAAAAAATCACATTTGTTGTTTTTAAAAATCGCATTTGATATTAAAAAAATCAAATTTGTTTTTAAAAAAAATCGAATTTGTTTTTCAAAAAATAACAATTTTAAATCAAAAAACCCCATTTGGAATTCAAAAAATAAAATTCAAAAACAAAAACAACAAATGTAATTAAAAAAAATACCAAATGTTATTCAAAAAATACCAAATGTAATTAAAAAAATAAAAAATGTGAAATAGCAAATGCAATTCAAAAAATAATAAATGTAATTCAAAATATATGAATACAATTTCAACGGATATATTTTTAATTACATTTGCAATTTTTACACTTTATATTTTAAAATTTTTAATAAATATTATGAAATGTTTCGTTAAATTTTATGCAAAAATGCATTAATTTTGTAAAAAGTTTCATTGGACGAGTTCCAGTGACAATTCATAGATGTAATGCAAAAATCAATTGAGTCCAATGCAGATAATTCTATCAGTGTAGTTTAAACTGGATTTCGATGGTAAATGCAAAGGCAGTTTAGGCAATTAAAACAAATTAAAAAATATATGAGCTATTTTAAAAATTTTCGAAACCTTTTGAAACTGACTTTAGATGTCTCTTGTTTCTCAAGGTTTTATAGATTGAGAAGAACGATGGGCAACGTTAGGTTGTCTATATTTCAAATCAATGACATGCAAAGTTTCAAGGTGAAACGTTTTCAAAAGTAGTTAAAGGCAAAATTATCTAAAAATTACAAGAGTTTTTTTTCATTTATTTTAGTTTTTTGCTCATAGTATTAAATTTTCAGATCCAAACCAATACACAATGGAGTCACTAGACTTCCGAGATATATTCACTAAAAAAGGAATTTCCATATCATACAGATTCAGACTTTTAAACTTTAAGTTTTTTTCATATGAGCCGTTTAATTGAATTGAGTTTTGAGAACAGTATTTAAAAAATAGCGTTGTTTAATACAGTTTGAGGCAGGGCCGTATCCTGGGAACCCCTCAAAATGATTTGACAAATTTTTAAAAATTTACTTATAAAAAACTTATTTATGGAAGAAGGTTACAATTTTTTTTTTTAATTAATATAGGAAATTTTTGACAATATTTAGAGATTTTTTTATTGATTAAAAAGTTGTTTAAATTCTTATCCGTTTTAAAAAATTTTTTAGTCCGGCTTTTAGTCTTGCAAAAATTTAATTGAAAATACTGCTATTGGAATTTTGTTTATTTTGCTTTATTTCAGTAAAGACCAAAATTCTGGACTAGAAAAAGTTGTTCCGGCAAATGTTTGTTAGTAAAATTAGAAATGGTGGACAAAATTCGTTGTCGGTTTAGCTAAACGAAGTTTAACTGAAAACCCAAAAGCTAAGCCTTAAACGTCAAACTTACCTTAAGAAATACTGATTTACAATTAGCAATAAATAAATTGACATCTTCAAAATTTAAACGTATAAAGTCTGCTACTGTACAATCTGTCAATTTTAATGTAAAATGGTTTTTATAGAGAAAAATCTAAAAAATGTTAAGTTTTCTTCGATCTTCTTTAATTTTATTCTTTTTAGTTTAAACGAGCTTAAGATCATTTATTTATTAATTATTTATTTCCAATATTTCGTCACCACATTGGGTGACTTCTTCAGGGAACATATATTACAATTTAATTGTATTACAAAAATAAATGTATATGTATATCAAAAAAAAAAAAAAAGTAAAAAAACGACAAATTATTAATTCTGACTGATGTGATTACATTTTCGATTTTTAATATATATTTTTTTTTTTTAATATAAAAGATTGCGCTAGAAAAGGGTCTTAAAAAATGTAATTAAGGTGGCACGTGACACTTTTTTTACAACAGAATACATCTCTTTTGGCACGCAACAAAAAAAGTTTTGCCACACCTTGCCTAGGATTTATATGCTGTTAAAATTTCAACTGTGGTTGCTAATATTTCCACTAGAAGGCGCTTTAAGGATAAAATATTACGAAAATTTATTAATGGAGCATGGTTATATGGATCTATGACGTACCATTTGCATTTTTATCAAATTCATGGGTCATTTTTGATTCAAGGCTAAAAAGTGTTAATGATATCCGATCAAGTCAGAATTCCATATCTAAATAATTTTAAGTATTTATATTAAATGAACAAAGGAAATAAAAAATTAAATTTTAGAAAATTTCGATTTTCGGGAATTTAAGAAAAAAATATGCTTTTTTCATAAATGGGTAATGTTTGGCAAAAATGCAGCAAACGTTTTCCAAAAAAAAAAAACAAATTCTACCATTTGTAATAAAAAACATGTGTATGGGATTTTTTTTTTTTTTTGTTATAAAACAAAATCTTGAGACAATAAGTTTGTTCGCTTACGCAAAATTTTTTAAAATTTGTGCAAATTTTTTACTGGATGGAGTTCGATAAACCAATACTCAGTAAAAACAATAGAAAAAAGAGAGAGACATAAAACTTACAAGTTTTTACTGGAATAAATTTATGCCAGTGAGAATTTGTAAGCAGAAAGAAAACATATCGCACACCTAGTACAAAAGTGATTCAACTCAAAATTTTTAATTTTTCAGAAATCGAAAAAAAATATTTGCAACCAGTGATGCATTTTCCGTTTTTTTGTTTAGGGCCAAATTGACAATTTAAAAGGGCCAAACTATCTTTGACAGGGACAAAAAAAAAATGTTGGAATCAATTTTATCATTGGCTTTTTATTTTCATAAAAATATTAGTAATATAGTACTTTAGAGTGCATCATCTGAAGGCCATATAAAAAATGCAAGATAAACCCCTCTGGAAATAAAGAGCAAAATGTTTTATGTAAACTCCTCAATGATTTCCGCTGCTACGATGTGATATATTTTTTAAATCCTCCAAAAACACAATTGTTTATGAATTAAAAATTAGTTGGAGTGGAGTTCGATAAACCAATACTCAGTAAAAACAATAGAAAAAAGAGAGAGACATAAAACTTACAAGTTTTTACTGGAATAAATTTATGCCAGTGAGAATTTGTAAGCAGAAAGAAAACATATCGCACACCTAGTACAAAAGTGATTCAACTCAAAATTTTTAATTTTTCAGAAATCGAAAAAAAATATTTGCAACCAGTGATGCATTTTCCGTTTTTTTGTTTAGGGCCAAATTGACAATTTAAAAGGGCCAAACTATCTTTGACAGGGACAAAAAAAAAATGTTGGAATCAATTTTATCATTGGCTTTTTATTTTCATAAAAATATTAGTAATATAGTACTTTAGAGTGCATCATCTGAAGGCCATATAAAAAATGCAAGATAAACCCCTCTGGAAATAAAGAGCAAAATGTTTTATGTAAACTCCTCAATGATTTCCGCTGCTACGATGTGATATATTTTTTAAAATCCTCCAAAAACACAATTGTTTATGAATTAAAAATTAGTTGCGACACTTCTTGTGAAAAATTTGGTCATATATAAAAAATATTAAAAAATTCTATTGTTCTGCATTAAAAAAAATTTTAAACCCGGTTTATCGGTTCGAGATAAAAATATTTGTATGCTATTTTTAATACGATTTTTATAAAAAAAAAAACCCCGTTCTCATTTTGAATACATCTTTGGAAAGATTTTGATATGCATTTTGATTCAATTATAATGTTTTCTAGATTCTCCAAAGAACTCGAAAATTCTAGTGTCTAGAGTTTTTTTATCGTAACGAGTAAACTAGACACTTTGACGAATAATACCTTGTATAAAAATTGCAAAACCGTTGAATATTTCCAGAACTATTTCAAAGATGTAATAAAATGAAAAACGTTTAATTTTTTATAAAAATCGCATAAAAGTCATTCACAACATTCCATAAAAATATTATTATCTCGAACTGAGAAGCTAAACTGAACGGTTTAACGTAGTTAGTTGAATTTTGAACTAGAAGGGCCAAAGTAAATAAGAAAGTACCACAGGGGCCATTAAGAATTCAAAGTGCCACAAATGGCACTATTGTGCCACATTTTGCATCACTGTTTGCAACTTCATACCAATTGAAACATAAAGAAAGACATAACTGTTTTTTAGCAACAGTTAACAACAACAAAATACACTGATATTTTTTTTTTATATAGATAAACAAGTGTATTGTACATAGTTTAAGCATATAAACCCGAAAAATTAAAATTTTGAGTTGAGTCACTTTTGAACTGGGTGTGCGATATGATTTAAAAAATATGCTTGTATTTTCAGTAAACAGAAACAAATATTAAATTTAATAATAATTGTTTATGAAAAATATTAAAGAAGTCAAAAAACATTTTAAAATGTTTCTGGTCGTCAAATTTCAATTAATTTTTATCCTTTCAATAATGACCAGTTGATTTTTTGTTAATATTTCCCAGCGAAAAAAAGAGCGGAAAAAGATGTAGTAAAATCGTCACATATACGGATTCAGATGTAGTGCAAATTGAAGTGAAACACGCATGATTTTAACACGGGGTTGTCATAGGACGGAGGTAATGCAAATTCCTCAAATTTCACTTTATTAAAAGTACTATGTGTAAGGTTATGAAAGATTGTATTTTTGGGTGTTCTTTTTCATAGAACTTAATTTGTTATTTTTAATTAGTGATTAAGGTATGATGTCAAGTCACATCTCTTTTACTAGGTGATAATATATATCTGTAGGAATGCTTAAAATGTTATAATTTAAAAAACTTTTAAACAGCTTTATAGCTTTAAAAATAAAGCGAAGTCATCAGGGACCGTAATCATTATGAGTTTTATAATAAAAATTACACAATAATGATTATGTTATGAGTTTTAATGACTTTCTTTAATGGTAATGATTATTTTTGAGTAATAATAAAAAAATCAGCAATAATCATTATTTTTGAGCAAAAAAAATAAAACTCAAAAATAATCATTATTTATGATTTTTATTTTTTTCGCTCAAAATAAAACTCACTTTCATGTAGGTGTAAATATATATACATATTAGGGTGGGGCGATTAGTATGGAAGGAAAAAAATCTTAATGGGCGCTTCGCGTTTCTGATTCTTGGGATAGTACTGAGCAAAAAAGTCCACTAGAACATACTCTACGGTGAAAATCGAGCTTCCAAATTTTGACTTTACGGCAAAAAAAGCCCTATTTTGAAATTAATAATTAACCTCTTAAACTCCACCCACAAATATGATTGATGCATTAATGTGCTAAAGAATCTTCCAAAGAAGAGATTGATACCATAATCTTGGATAAACTCCTCCTCCTTCCTGAGATATGTCCATCCCACACATTGTTACTTTCACAAAATACGGCAAAAAAAAAACCCTATTTTGAAATTAAAAATTAATCCCTTAAACCTCACCCACAAATATGATTGATGCATTAATCTGCTAGAGAATCTTCCAAAGAAGAGATTGATACCATAATCTTCGATAAGCTCCTCCTACTTCCTGAGATATGTCCATCCCACACATTGAAAGTGAGTTTTATTTTGAGCGAAAAAAAATAAAAATCATAAATAATGATTATTTTTGAGTTTTATTTTTTTTTGCTCAAAAATAATGATTATTGCTGATTTTTTTATTATTACTCAAAAATAATCATTACCATTGAAGAAAACTTTAAAAATCAAAAATTTAAAAATCATGACGGATATGCAAAGATTGTCAAAAAATAATAATAATGGTGCAATCATTTTTTTATGTCTCTTCTAAGTGATTGATTTTTTGATTAAAAAAAACGAGCAATAATCATTATTTACGGTCCCTGGAAATAATAATTTTTCGTTCAACTGAAAAGAAAGAAAAGTCTGATATTTTGTAATCATTGTTTTTCAAATATAAAGGTCAGAAAACACTTATTCAAAGCGACATCTAGATTAAAGAAAATAGTTGTTAAAATGCACAAACTCCCGGTTCCAATCGAGTATGTCAAATACCGAATTGTAACCGAACATTCGTGACATTTCTACTAGTAAGCCTTGTATATGATGACATTATATGCTAAGTTTAGGAACTAATCTAAAAGGCCAGCATTAGATCAGAAAAATCAGTAGTAGTAGCTACTTTGTGTGTAATGAAAATGTTGTTTCTTTTGAACTACTTCGCATTATTTTTGCTGGGTTGCTATTTATAATCAGCTGTTTGATTTATTTAACTAATTTTAGGACAACTCTGAACATGTTATTTTTCACTGTTCTAAGTATGACGTGATCCGTCAAAGACACAAGTTTTTTGAAGATTTTTCAAATCTCTTTGATTTATTACATTCACTTGATATGAACAATTTTATCAAGTTGGCAAAATTTATTGAGGAGGCCAACATTTCAGATTTATTTTAATGATACTACAACGCGCTTTATTTTAGTGATTTATGAGAGAAGTAGGCATTTTTTAATGCCCATCATATTGCAAATTGTGCACATAGAATATTTCATCGTTCAATGAAAAACTTTATTGGTGAAGCTGATTTATCTGCAGCTAATAAATCTGCAGTTCTATTACGTATTTAGTATAAATATACTGTGTGGATTACCTTGGCTCTTTGGTTACGCACCTCGCCATTGTTTTCGAGAATTATAATAATAATTAACTAATTTTACAAATTTTCTGTTCATTTACATTTTTGTACATTTTAATAAATTTGGTCTTACTCTCTGTAACATTGTTACTGAGAAATTTTTACTGCACTTTACTTTAAAAGTTATCGAACAGACTTAATAAACAAAAAATATTAAATGGAATTCTTAAAAAAAAAACAACACTACACATTAAAAAAAAATCGTATTTTTAAAGAAAAACCGTTTTTTTTAATAAATTTAAATGTTTATTTAAACAAAACATTAAATACGCTAATCATTAAATATCTAAATATTTTAAAATTACAAAATTTAAAATTCTTAGGTTTCTAATATTATTTTCGGTAAAGCAGATTTTTTTTTCAAAAAAAAAAATTGTAATAAAATTTTTTTTTTCTATTTACCAATTTTAAATTTTATATATTTTGTGTATAATTTTCGAAACATTTTAAAGAGCTATAGAAATTTTTATATTGCAGATATTGCATTTAAAAAAATGAATTTGAAATGTTGTAATGCTTTCTTAAAATTCAATAAAAATATGTACAATAATTTTTATAATCCATAAAATTAATACGAAAAATTAAAAAAAATGTTAATTTTAATAGTTTAGGAAAAAAAAAATACATATTTAAAACAATTACACAATCATTATATGACATACATAAAATCTACTGGCAGGATTATTAAGTAAGTATACAGGACACAAAACATTTAACTTTCAATCCCTCCATCTACTTTCTTTTGAACATATTGCTCAAGCGTCTTTTTGGTGGTGTATTCTGAAAGAAAATTAAAATTTTATTAGTTTTCAAATATAAATTAAAAAAGTGTTTTGACAAATTTTTAAAAAAAATTTTTGTTGAAACACTGATTTAAAAAACGCTTCAAGTTATCTTTATTTAATATAATACTAAAAATCTTCTGTTCAATATCTAATTTTGATTGTTAATTTTCAAAAATATTCGTAACAAATTTTTAAAATTTTATTTATTAAATTGAACACAATTTTTTGCTAAAATATATTTATGTACCCGATATATGTTTTCCATAGTTTTAAAGATGTCGTTATTTGGGGCCCATTCGATTTGGCACTAATTTAGGACACTTTCCCAACGTTTACAAAAATTGCTTTACCAATACTTGTTTAACAAAATTTACAACTGTCTATGAAAAAATAACAATGTCGAAACATCAGTTTAAAGTTATTTAAAAATGTTTTTAAAAACGGTATTGCCTGTAAATTGGTTTCATAAATTTTTTTACTGTGTATATAAAGAAATACTACTGGCAAAATATTTACGACTCTATACACTGCGTTGCAAAACTATAATATCACATTAATTTCACTAAATTGTGTAAGTTAAGAAAAAAGTAGAAGAGTTTAAACCGGCATAAATGTAAATTAAATGGAAAATTATTAATATTTAAAAAAAAAAATCATTTTGTAATTTGACTAATTTCCCAAATAATATATTACAATATATCACACACTAATATTATTTAACAAAAAATGGAGCAAAATTGATTATTAATAGGTTTTTGTTAAAGTTCTGCCTATTATATAGGCTCTAGCTTTTCTAAAACTTCGGGTTCTGATGAGATCTTTAGCCAGATCGAAATACTAGTATCAACCTAGCTAATATGTTTGATTTGCTTTATTTTTGTAAATATACAGAGGTTGAAAGCTCGTTATAAATTGAAAATAACATAAAAATAATTTCGATGTATATAAAAACAAAAAACTAATATAACTGTAAAAAAAATGTTACTTGAGCCAGAGTACACACTAAAATTTTTTTATATAAATAGAACATTTTTGGTCTTCAAGGAAAAGACCTAACCACGTGGTTGATTACTAAGAAGACAAGAATGGAGCAAAATTGATTATTAATAGGTTTTTGTTAAAGTTCTGCCTATTATATAGGCTCTAGCTTTTCTAAAACTTCGGGTTCTGATGAGATCTTTAGCCAGATCGAAATACTAGTATCAACCTAGCTAATATGTTTGATTTGCTTTATTTTTGTAAATATACAGAGGTTGAAAGCTCGTTATAAATTGGGAAAAAAAAAAAAAAAAAACAATTAATTTATTTTTTATTTTACTATTTAAAAAGGAATAACAAAATGAATTAGTGTTTCATAACTATGAATACACTCAAAAAAAAAAGTTTGTTAAATCAGAAAAGACTTTGGCTGAGTCGGCAAAATAGTCAGGAGGGGTTGAATTTTAAAAAGGTTGAAATTTAAAAAAAAAAAAAAATCATTTAAATTGGGTTTAGGCTATAGGTAAAAAAACTTGCCTGACAAGCGGAAGATCGCCGGAATATCTTATATTTTTTATCGAAATTTAAATTTTTAATTTTTATCGAAAAAAGGAGATTTTCGTGTAGTTTTTACCCATAGGTCTAAAACTACTGAACCGATTTAAAAACATTATTCAATTTGACTGTCCAACGAAGCTGGATACTAAATCGAGATATTTTTTTTCTTTATTTCCAAGTACAATTATAATTCAAAATTATGTTGGTCTCAGCGCCTTATAGGCATTATTGAGACGAGCTGGCAAATTTACATAGGTGTACATATTACAATCAAATAAAATTAATTTTACAAAAACAGAAAAAAAAATAGAAGTTTCCAGTCAAGTAGTCTTTAAGATTTGATTTAAAAATCAATATATAGTCAAAATCAGAGTTCGAAAATTTATGTACCACTAACATAACGTTGCTATCAAAAAAACCAGTACAACGATCTCTATTGTTTCGTTCGTATTTATAAACACAACACAAGTGCTAAAATCGTTGTTTGTAATATAACAAACGGAACAAAACGAAAATGTTGCTTTCGTCAAACATTATTATTTCGTACACACAGAGAAATAAAGTGCCAACCGAATTGAAAAGTGTATTTTAATGGTAACAACTTATAAATTCAGTTAGTACAATTATATTTACATAATATTTCTGAATATTGTGGGTAGTGCAACTAAAATTCAGTTGAATTAACCGAACATTGTTGAGAAAACTAACGTTAAGTTGTGCCAACCGACTGAATTTCGTAATAACCTAACTTGAGTCGTAGTAACCGAATTTTAGTTGGCAAATAGCTAAATTTTTCTCTGTGTGTAGTGGTTATTTTTTTAGTGTTCATTCAACTTAAACATTAAAACGCGTTTTTAACGTTGTGGTTGCCAAAATAAAGAAATGATTTTTCTGCATGTTATCAATGTTCTTTTGCATTAGTTTTATGAAATTTCAATGGAACTCCTCCGTTGAATCTTTTGATAAAATTCAATGAAAATTTTTTTCACTTGTAATATGATATAAACCAGGGGTGCCCAAGGCCTATGCGCTTGGTACTCATTTGTTTTTGTAAAAACACTTAGCTATAGGCTGTGTGTTTTAATACACATATAGAGCGCTCAGCACTAGCAATACGAAATACACAAACAACTTTGTCTTATTAGTTTTTTTGTCGTTCTTCACTGTATACACGCAAGCGCAAAGCAACAACACTTTCGTATGCTTTGCTGGTAAACATTGAAATATTTTTTTCTTTTTTCTTTGTATGTATTGGTGTTTACAACAAAAAATATTGAATAAAAATTAGTTTTTCTTTAATTGTATTGGTGTTTGCTCTTCCATAAGGAACTTTTGGGCACTCCTGATATAAACACTAAGAACGGTTTACGAATAGTTTTGTTCCATTCCATAAACACAACAAAATCAAACTGTTTGAAATATTGGCCAAACAGAACAAAATCGTTTAGTTCGGTCTCTCATCGAAAACTAGTTTGTGAAAGTGTTTGTGTTCTGTTTACAAATCAAAATGAAAATAAAGAGAGTTTCTGTTTATGTTTACTGTGCACAACAAAATGATTGTGTTGAGTTTCAGCAAAAAGCAAAACAGAACGATAGAAAAACGTTTGATTGTGTTTAAATTCGAACTCTGGTCAAAATAGTCAAATTACTTTAAAATTAAAAAATAAATATTTCAAAAACTACTCCATTATTAAAAAAAAAAAATAGTCGCATACTGGTCACATTTTTGCTTTAAACTAGTGTAATCAATATCGACATTTTTGGTATCGCCCCTAAATGAATTGTTATAATTAAATGGGCTAATATTTAAAGTCTGAAAATAAGAATTAAAAACAAAAAAAAAAAAATACGATTGTTATATGCAATTTGTAACTGTGGAAGAAAAACTGCAGTTTATTTCAACAATTATAAAATGTCGTTTTTGTAAAAGAAAATTGTTTGCTTATTTAAATTTTACTTTCTTCTGTGAAAAAATATGACAACTTTTAAAAAAAATTAAATTCCAATTCCAAATTCCAACAAGAATAGAAGGTCAAATATCAACAAGTTCCGAATTTTTAAAAATCTCGGTTCAAATATACATTACAATTTTGTTTTATTTCTTATACCTTTTTATTGCTAAAACAATCATAAACAAATTATTAAAAGTGAAATTTTTGGATGCAAAAAAAAATATTTAGAAATTCAAAAATTTTGATTTTATAAAGTACAGAAATCAATAAAATGTTCCAAGAAAATGTTTATAAGAGAATTTTAAAAATAGTAATACTAACTCGAAACTTTGCAGACTGGGTTATACCCTTATTACACTAAAAAAAAATGTTTAAGTGCAATGTTATGCTACTTCTGCTTAATATTTTTTAATGACATTTTGTACATAGGTACAGGTGAAATATATTTGTAGAATAGCAATAAAAAAATTATTAAAACTTATTTTTTTTTTACTTTTACACGTTTTTTACCCCTTCTGAACACTTTGGTATTTTGGATTTTATACTCTTGGTCGAGCGAGACATTCAAATATTAAAAAAAATATATACAAATGGTTTATTATAAAAGTTATTGGCTTAGTGTGCTAAGTCCATTTTTAAAAATTTTTCAGGAGGGACAACAAACTTTCTAACTTTTTTCATTGTGAATATTTTTTTAATCTGTAAACGCAGTTTTCTTCTTTTGTTCGTCTTCTTTCAATACTTAAAATCGTAGCTGCAATGAAAAGCTATTGCCGACTTTTACGCTATTTTGTGACTTAGCACATTTGCTCTTTATGATTTTGTTCATTTAATGTGGACATTTTCTTTCAATATGTTTTTAAAGCATTTTTATTGTTAAACGATTTTTTTTAATGTCTTTGTTGTAAATTTTATTGTTTTTAAATAATTAATAATAAGTCTTATTTCATTGCTGTTAAAAAAAATAACTTATTTATTTAATACATGTTTGTAATATTTTAAAGGCCAAATAGTTAAAATTTAAAAATTGTGAGTCATCGAATTTGCTGGCTGTTATTTTGGGAAAGGTGAACTATGTTGGGCGTTCCTCAAAAAAAAATTACCAATCTGGAATTAAAAAAGATTTTTTTTTATCTTGGGTTCAGGCCTCAAAAACCGGTACGCGTAGTAGGTTAGAAGGGGAGGTTTCGCCACTGGGGCACATATGCCACCACCGATTTTCGCTGTATTTAAAAGTGTTAGTAACACAATTGTGCAGTTATTGATCATCTTTCATGTCACCAAATTTTACACTTGAACTTTCCATGTGATCAAGGATAGGCATGTTTTTGAGTTTTTTGGGTTTGCAAAAAACTAATAAGAGAGTTAGTATTTTTGGGATAACTTTTTCTTTTCGAAATACCCTTTAATGCGTCGAAGCGTTGATATTAATTTTTTAATATTAACACAATTCTTTAAAAGGTATTTTTAAAAAATTAAAAAAAAAAAAAAAAAATTATGTGAGCGGCTGATAATACGACGGGCCATGGTATAGTTTCGGCAGAAAAAAATGGTAGTAAAAGACGGATGCGTAATATTAATTCGCTAGATAATGATATGTTTCCCACGGGTCAGACGTAATTTTGTTTCAACAAATTCGAAGAAAATAATCTTTTTTTAATTGTTTTGCTGAAATTGCAGCTATCGATATCAATCTTTATGAATATTTAATATAAAAAATAATAAAGCTAACAAATGTGCAATATCAATTTGACGAATTTACCCAATAGGTGGGGCAATTTAGCCGATTTGAGTTATTTTGGAAATCTTGAACATAGTAATATAAACAATAAAGCCACATAGTTTATGTTTTAAATATATAAATTAAAGTTAAGATGTGTAAAACAAACACAGTACGACACCAAAAAATAAAAAGTTTTTCATATAGAGCAAAATTAACAATATAAAATACTTTGTTCAATTGACACATAAATTAACCACTGACGAGTCCCAGGAGGGGGACGAAACTGCGGCAGTCTGGTGTATCCCTTGTGTCCGTAAAATTTTTCAATAAAAATGTTTTCTTCTTCTTCTTCCTGTAAAGAGACTAACTAAAAAAAAAAGTAAAGGAAATTTCCTCAGGATATCAATAATAATAATAATTATAATGAAAAACTTAAAATTGGCAAAAAAAAATTTGCAAATAAATGACTTTGACTAGCTTTGACTAGCCATTGTAGGTATTCAAAATCTTATGAATTATAATCATTAAAATATCATCTCTTTGTAGATGACGCCTTTTTTCTATTCAAAGTCCATAAAGTGATAATTGTTTTCGAAAGGCTATAGTATTATTTACCAACAGATTCCCAAAACATCTTGGCGCATAAGAATATGGATCATACAGATAAGTTATATTTGGGCATTAGTGTTGTTTACAATTTCGTGACAAATATTTCATTTTTTTAGGTACAGAAATAATAGTAAAGAGAAATAGTGGCTTTCGGTGTGACTAGAACGCTGTTTACTGCTTCCTATTAACAGCATATTGGTATGTGACGAATTTCACTTTCGATCGAAATCAAAAATTTTAATTTCATTGTTTCGCACCATTTTAATTTTGAACGACTTTAAACGTTATAAAATAAAATATTTGATTTAACTAAATCGATTGATAAAGGTTTTATTAGATTATGTGTATTCTAAAGCAAACTATAATCGATTGAATTTTCATTTTCGATCGAAAGTGAAATTATCACATCCCGAATAATGCTTAACAAAATCTAGTGCATAAAAGGTTTAATCACATCAGCTTTAGAAAGCCAGCCCAAAGCCTATAAAAGTCATGTCATATGTATATACTCTGTGGTAAAAAAGTGAGACAATGTTTCCAAATAAATACTCAAGATGTATTTATTCCCAAATCTTTTTGGAAAAAAGAATCTAATAAGGTATACAGGTATGATAATGCGTCCTTTTCAGAATCAACCTTTTGGCCACCTATATCTTCTACAATCTCAAATTGAACCAAGTCTCCACCGCCGTCACATGAAATCATCTTTAAACATTTAATTATATAGATCGTTCTATCGACTCAAATAAATAATTCGTACATTTCTCTAAATTGTATGTGATTTTTTTTTAATCAAATCCGAAAGCTCTTAAAAAATCACCCTTTATAACCTTATAGCCATGGCAAAACAATACCAGGTAGACTTATAAGAAAAATGTGCTCTCGATTACCAAATAAGGGTTTGCATCATATTTATGAAGTATTTCATATATATGATGAGCTTTTTTATTAAATGTACCTCACAGAACTTCTCCATCCTTCACCATTATGCTACAAATAAGGAAACTTTTATATAAAGCATTTGCAAAGTAAAGCGATTGTCGTTTTGATTTTTTCGTAGCCAACCGTTTCAACAAATTAAACAACTTTTTACATTTTTGTTAATTTTTTTTGGCGATTTTTTTTTACAATGAATAAATTTAACATTTTAATAACAATTAGTTATATGAAATAATTACATAATTTCTTTTTAATGAAAATTGAACATTTCTTTTTTTAACATAATTTTAACATAAAATTCTTTCAACAAAAACAATAAAAAAAAAATAATAATAAACTTTTTATTTC
Organism: Delia radicum; assembly: GCA_021234595.1. Classification (NCBI taxonomy): domain Eukaryota; kingdom Metazoa; phylum Arthropoda; class Insecta; order Diptera; family Anthomyiidae; genus Delia; species Delia radicum. Next base: position 112,843,664 of record CM037852.1, read on the forward strand.
TTTCAGAATTTACAAAAAATACAACACTAAAATCAACGTATACTTAACGTTTGGCACAAAATGAAACGCATAGACCCAATAAAGTGGTAAGTGATGCTAAAGCTGCAAAACAGACAATAATACGTGTAGAACTATCCATTTGTGACCACATACGCATTAGATCCACCAAAGTTATAGTTTGATTTGTTATTAAAACAACATCATTAAAGGAAGATGAATCCATATGATGTAAATGATTTGAAGATTTATTACGATTTTTAATATAAATCGAAGATTTACGAACATAGGTTGTATTAATATTGGGTAAACGATGATTATAGATAACCGTGCCACCATAGATGGTGCGTGATAAGTGAGCCGACAAGGGATTTGAGCAAGTAGGTGAATGATGAGGTGTAGCAGTTGAGATATTATGATGATCTTGTTGTGGTGATGTTGAATTAATCGAAGGATGTGTATGATTTAATGATGATGATTGATAGGATTGTCCTCTTGAGGAATGAGAACTTTTTGTTAGATCAAAATTTATATGTTTAATCTCAAATGGAGCATTTGATTCAGTTTCGATTAAAAGCTTTTCAAATTGTTGAGAACTACCATTTGATGTATAAGATTCTTCATTAATTTCATCTTTTTCCGCTTTAATTTGTTTAGTTTTTTCGACAAAACGATCAAATTCTTCTAAATCTTGTGTTGTAATCAATTCTTCCTGTTGAAAACATTCTTTTTTAATGGGAAAATCATATTTCATATCATTATCTTTACCATAATAGATTTCATCATAATCATCCTCCTCTTCTGCTTCATCATTTTCAAAATCTTCATCTGATTCATAATCTTCCATATAATCGAGTTCTTCTATGTCTTGTGTTTCAAAGACTTCTTCGGCAAAAGTAAAAGTTTCTTGTTCCAAACGTTTAATTTTTGCCTGACATTTGGATACGACAACAGTTTCATCAAATTTATTTTGATTAAAAGTGGCATAGTTATTATTTTTTAAATAAAAAGTTCTATCTTTTTGAGCTTTAGTACTTAAAGTTTTATCGTTCTCTTCCTGGGATTTAATATTTCGACCCTGATTGAAATGCTCAAGACGTTGTTTTTTGGACTTGTAACGATTTAAATCATGTATAGCTCCCTTATTGGGGGTACGATATTTAGCAAAGATATTGCCTCTTAAATGCAAAGAAGGTCTAGCACCTTTTTCTCGTTTTGGTCTTTTTCTTAAACGTCTTTGTAGTAACGCTGTTTTGCCCGCACTGCCAGAAGTGGTAGTTTGTGTTATACAAATCACCTTCTGGGTCTTGATGTTAGCCATTTTTGGTGTGATTACGGCTGGTGAAGTAGTTTCACCACTTGTTGGTGTACAGATTTCTTGCATACGTCTTGATAATCTTCTACCATACATAGAGGAATTACGACGGTTGCGTCTTAAACCTCCCGCTATAGCCACCATGCGTTTAGCATTTGATTTATGTTGAATGGGAGCCTTGAGGAACTCCCCTCGATTTAAGGCCGTAACTGGTGTTTCGATTATACTAACATCGGGTGGTGTTATTTTCTTTGTTATTTTTATATGCTTATGTTCAATCGATAAGGGCGATGGCGAGGGTGAAGATGTCATTAATTGATCGATCAAACGTCTTTGATCATAGTGTACCTTGCTCTTACGTGGTGTTGAGGTACAACCCACTACGTTTAATAATTTACGATTACCTATGACATTTTGTTTTTGCAAAACTTTTCTTAAATTGAGTTCATCTGATTCTTGTTTGATCATTAATGGTTTTTTTACCGGCTCTTGTTTTAAACTAGGTTTCTTTTGGTGATGGTAACGAGACAAAAAAAAAAGTTGATGAGATAAAATTGTTATTGATTGGGTTTTAAGGATTTTAAAACAGACAAATATAACTTACACAATTTCGAACAACACAAATGTTTAAACACTGAACAATACATTCTAAACATATAGAGGAGACGCGAAACTACGTATTTAAAAATCTATAAAAAATATTTAAAGAAATTATGAACGACAAAATGTTTAAGAACATTTATCTACAACAGTTATAGCTCAATCATTCTTACTTGTTATTCAAAAAAATCAAACATCAATTTCAAAAAATACCAATTGTAATTTTAAAATAGCATTTGATTTTCAAAAAATACCAAATGTAATTCAAAACACCAGTTTTTAAAAAAATACCATTCCCGGCTAAAAGTTATCATATATATTCATATATTGACATATATGGTTGCATATACACTGAGGAGCATAAGTGTATCACAAACCAACAACTATAACTTTAGCAACCTATAATTTCTATGATTCTTCTTTATAATCGAGCTTAAGATCTTTTGTTAAATGATTGCAAATTATTAATTTCCAATATTTCGTCTCCACATTGGGAGACTTCTTCAGGGAAATTTATTTTAATGTAATTTGTAACAATTTGAAAATTTTTGAAATAACAAATTTTAAAAAAAGGCGGGAAAATAAATTTTTGAAAAGGCCGGGAAAATAAATATTTGTTTTTTGTCAATATAAAAATATCCCAGAAAACAATAATAAAAAATATTTAAAAAACATCATAGTGAACAAAATTAAATTAACAATATTTAAAATCTTAACTAAAATATTATAACAACATATATTATTTAACATTCTAATAATTATCTTAATTCCTATTAACTAAATGTCTGTAATTCTGAGCAATATTTGCTATGCCCGTTTTATAGTTTATTCTTTGTGTTAATGGTACTTTCATAATTTGAAGCATTTCTAAAGTGTATCTGCGTCTGTAATTGTTTTCTGCATTCAAAATTAGTGTATTATCAAAATCGGGATAGTGAGTTGAGTTACTGCAGTGTAATGATAATGCTGTTTTTTGTGCAGTAGTAGTTTTATTGTATTTCTGATCAGATTTGAGTCCTGCAATTCTTGTTTTTAGTTTATTTTTAGTTGTACCTACGTATACTTTGTTACAAATCTCATTATCATTTCCCTTGCATGGTATTTTATAAACTAAATTGGAGATTTCTAATTTGTTTATTTTATCTTTTGTTTTGCTGTATAGTTTACCTAATGTGCTACTAAATACTTTCTATGTGCTACTAAATACTTTTTATTTATTATCATATATTTTAGATTTTTCTATTCTTTCAGATAGAAGAGGCACATAAGTCAAAGATTTATAAATTTTAGGTTCAGTAACCATTCTTGTATTCAAAATATTTCTGTTTTTATATTGTCTTATTAATTCACAAGTCAATTGAATTGGGTGACTGTTATCATCTAAAATTTATTTAATTTTTTCTATATTACTTTTATGAAATTGAATATCGCTAATATTTAATACCCTTTCAATTAGGTTTCTTGCTGTATTGATTACAATTCTTCTGGGTTGTTTTGAATAATAATTTATAATTCTTCCTGATGCTGTGGGTTTCTGATACCAATTTATCACTAAATTCTCGTCCTTTCTCATTACTAATGTATCTAAATAAGGAATTTTTGAATTGCATTCCTCTTCAATTGTAAATCTTATATATGAGTTAAATGTGGATAAAATATCATTAACTGAACAATCAGGAATAATACAAAATAAATCATCAACATATTTTGTGATTATTTTTGGTTTTACATCCAGTTTTTCAATACAAGTATCTAATAATTTCTCCATTACAATATCGGCCACAACTGGAGAAGCTGGAGATCCCATTGGAAGTCCTTTTTGTTGTATGTTTTATTTTGTTGTATGTATTTATTATCATATCTGAAATATCTGTTATCCACAATACAGAATTTTAAAACACGTAGGAAAAGGTCCTTTTCAATTTTCGTGTAATTTTTTATTATGTCCCATTTCTCCTGAATAATATCCAGAGCTATATCAACTGGTATAATTGGAAATAGAGATACAACGTCAAGTGAAATTAATTTAATTTTAGATGATAACAGTTACCCAATTCAATTGACTTCTGAATTAATAAGACAATATAAAAACAGAAATATTTTAAAATTTATAGAAATTATAGGTTGTTAAAGTGATAGTTGTTGGTTTGTGATGCACTTATGCTCCTCAGTGTATGAACGTATTTGACATGTATGGAATCATATATGGGCAAATACATTAAAAGTTATGGGTAATTTATGGAAATGTATGACAACATACATGATAATATATTGCATATATCTTTCCATGTATGGCATATATATTCATATATGAGTTCATACATTATTCCATATATGAAATGTATATATGTGTCTTCTTATATGGAGACTCATATATGAAGACCCATATATGAACAGCTGTTTGTTATTTTTTAACATAATTAGCGGTATTCATCTGCCTTAAAAACAAATTAAAAATACATGTTAAATCTTCCTCTTTTGAATAAAAGCACTCTTATACTATAATACCAGACAAAGTAAATTGTTGCTGGGACTTGTATATATCGCATTTGTTTTTTTTTTTTACTAAACTAAATAAATTATTAAGAAGGACACGCTCAATAAAATAGTAAAAACTTAAGATGTCTTTAGAAGCAATTTTTATTCCTGTTTTAAATATAAGCATTTAGAACATGGAAACAATTTACTGAGACTCGTAAATATCGCA